>CM069136.1:87196250-87701250 GCA_035221665.1 Okamejei kenojei | reverse complement strand
TCAAAGACTGCTATGTCATTAAGCTTTAAGATAATCTGTCTTGGTGGAGCTCCGACCACTGTGTGTGCTCTCTGAACTTGATGTGCAATGCCTACTTTAGGCCTTTCAGAAAGGCTGAATACGTTGAAGTAAGTTGGCAGTGAAAACATGAGTATCCGTTCCAATTTCCTTCCCTCCTTTTACTCCAACAATTCTTAGGTTTCGCAGTCTGGACCGAGCTTCGAGATCGAGGCATTTGTAAGTCATTCTGGCCAGTTGCCCAGAGACTCGGTCTAGAACCTCTTTTATTCTTTGCATCGCTTCAGACATGACCAAAGTTGTAGTTTCCAGATCTTAGATAGCTTTATTTTGTTCTGTTGAAGTAAGGAGAATGGGCTCCAGCTTTGTACTGAAACCTTCTTCAATCCGTTTAATTTCTTCTCTTAAATCGGAATCTATTTCTTCAATATGCTCCTGTAGAATACCAATTCTATCATAGATATCATTGTTCCAGACATCCATTCTTATTTCTAACTCTCCCAGCTGAGTAGACAGCTTGGAAAGCTCCTTATTCAGAATCTCAGAAAAGTCCTTTGTCACAGCTTCTCATAAAGATTGTTCTTGTTCTTTTACTTTTCGTTCCATAGCAGCGATTAATCTTTGTCCTCAGATTCTTCAGGTGTTGTTTGAGGTGTTCTTTTAGCCAAGTCTTGAGCGAGCTTCAGTCTGACTAGAAGTCTTGTTGGGGGCAGCTTCAATAAATTCCATATGCTCATTTAAAAATACCCGTCAATTTGCGGCGATTTCTGATGACGTCACTTATGCCACATCAGGTAACTCCTGGTAAAAGTTTTAAAATCGGTCCCGATTCTTTTTCAGGCTTTTTTGCGCATTTTCAGGAGCGGAGCTAAAGTGGGCGCCGGCTTCCTACTCAATGGTGCCACATCAAAAAATAAAATAGTTATGAATGTTTAAAAACTCGTGAGATCAGCAGATTGGTCTTCTCGCCTGTCTGTCACCGTGATGAAGGTAATACCCCTTCTGAGGGGCCAGGAGAAAAATTCCCCAGAGGCCAGACGAAAGTCAGTCACCCAGGAAGATTGTGAGTGAGAATTGAGACCAGAACTGTGAGTCTACTCCGTGAGTGAACTGAACTGTGAGTTAGCCCTGTGCTGCTTGAACTGAATTGAAGGGTTGGTCTGCACTGTGCTGCTAGAACTGAATTGAAGGGTTGGTCAACACTGTGCTGCTTGAACTGAATGTCACGCTCATTCCGGATGTCCCGCTCACTGCGAAGGACCACTCAGGGGAAAGGCCGCACTCAACCGCGTGAATAGTTTCAAAAGAGTTTTACTGTCATATATATGTTGTGTGTGAGTGTGTGTGATATGGTGTGTGTGTTTGAGATAGTGTGTGTATGCGAGATGAAGGGTGTTTATGTGAGTGTGTGTGAGATGGAGTGTGTGTGTGTTTGTGTATATATGAGATGGAGTGTGTGTGTGCCCACCAACCATGAGTGAGTCAACTACCAGCCCACCAGTCGTGAGTGAGTCAACTGCCAGCCCACCAGCTGTGAGTGAGTCAACTGCCAGTCCACCAGGCCTGAGTTACTGAGCTGCCAGCCCATCAGCTGTGAGTGACTGAGTTGCCAGCCCACCAGGTCTGAGTAACTAAGCTGCCAGCCCACTGGGCCTGAGTGCCTGAGCTGCCAGCCCACCAGGCCTGAGTGACTGAGCTGCTCGCCCACCAGGCCTGAGAGACTGAGCTGCCAGCCCACCAGGCCTGAGTGCCTGAGCTGCCAGCCCACTAGGCCTGTGACTGAGCTGCCAGCCCAAGAATACATTTGGCCCACAATGTACATACTAGCCCTCTGGAAACCAGTCCCTTCAGCCCACATCACCCATACTAGCACTCCAGAACACCCCCCCCCCCCCCCCGCCAGTCACCAATGTTGGAATTGGTGGGGAGGTGGAATATTTCATAGAAACATAGAAACATAGAAATTAGGTGCAGGAGCAGGCCATTCGGTCCTTCGAGCCTGCACCGCCATTCAATATGATCATGGCTGATCATCCAACTCAGTATCCCGTACCTGCCTTTCATTGGGGGACCAGCCTTCCCGTGTTAACATGGGACCCAATGGGTCCCACTTAGTCTGTTAATTAACTAAAACACTCATCTTCTCCTCTTCCAGATTGCATTGTTTTTAAATTTCTGCAAAAATGGTACAAGATAGCGCTATGATTCTTTGCCACCTTAATCGCCATTCTCCTGTGCTGCAAGTACACCAAGTTTTGTTCCGATCAGTGGAATATTACAAAAGTTATGAAGGTTTAAATATCATAAACAACACCCATTCCGGCACTCGCTGTCAATCACCAGCGGCGAGGAGACTAAAGCTGAAGGAGCATAGTGAGCAGAGTGTGGAGAGTGAGCTGCATTGGCCATCATGATGAGCCAGGAGCCACCGAGTGAGTGAGTGTGGCCGGCAGACAGGCAGGCAGCCGGTGAGTGAGTGAGTAAGTGTGGCCGGCAGGCAACCGGTGAGTGAGTGAGTAAGTGCGGCCGGCAGGCAGCCGGTGAGTGAGTGAGTGCGGCGGGCAGGCAGCCGGTGGCTGAGTGAGTGCAGCCGCAGGCAGTGTCAGTGAGTGAGTGCAGCCGGCAGGCAGTCAGTGAGTGGGTGCAGCCGGCAGGCAGGCAGCTGATGAGTGAGTGCGGCTGGCAGGCAGGCAGCTGGTGAGTGAGTGAGTGAGTGAGTGAGTGAGTGAGTGAGTGAGTGAGTGAGTGAGTGAGTGAGTGAGTGAGTGAGTGAAGCCAGCAGGCAGCCGGTGAGTGAGTGTAGCCGGCAGGCAGGCAATTGGTGAGTGAGTGTGGCTGGCAGGCAGGCAGCCGGTGAGTGAGTGAGAACGGCTGGCAGGCAGCCGGTGAGTGAGTGGAGCAAGATGAAAGAATATGGCGGTGAGCAAGATGAATGAATATGAAGATAAAATTGATTTCTTGAAAGAGATGGGAATCTGTTTTGGATGTTTGAATAAAGGACATATGTTGAGAGACTGTAAGAGTCCTATGATTTGTTATAAGTGCAGGCAATATCATCCTGAAGCACTTCACACTGAAGATCTACCAGAGTATTGGGAAGAAGAAGAAGAACTGGAACAAATAGATGGAGAGCTATCAGAACAAATAGAAGAAGATGCACCGGAGCAAATGGAACAGAAGAAGAAGCCGACTACTAGAGATGCTATCACCTCACCTCAAGTAACTGCTCGTATTGGGGCCGGGCTTGAAGCTTGTAATTTTTCTATCTCAACAGTACAGGTAAGGAATAGTAAAACAAGTACAGTGTTGCAAACATATGCTTTTCTGGATCACGGAAATTCGACTACCTCTTGCACAGAAAACCTGACGAGAAGTCTGAACATTACAGAAGAGACTACGATTCCATTACGTACCATGGCCAAAGATAAAGAGAGCAGGAGTCATTACATTACGACTATGGAGATATCCAGATTGGATGAAGATAATTTTATGGATGAAGAAATCGGAAATTAGAGGAACTATCATACCATTGCTGTTAATCAAATATCTACTGATAAATATGGAAAAGCCAGTGATGAAGTAATGCCATCATGACTTCAATGAAAGTACCAGCAAGGAATTTGAAGACATATCGAATGAAGAGTTGTAGTTCATGGATATTATGAACTATTCAGTAAAGACTGATGGACCATATTTTCTGGACTTACTTTTCAAACAAGAAAGTGTAAGTCTGCCGAATAATTGTCGTATGGCAGAGCAATGTACCCAGACTTTGAAACGCAAGTTTGACGAGAATACTACATTTCATGAAGTAAGAATCTCTTTGAAGAATAATTTCTACAAGGATGATTACTTAAGATCTACTGAGCAGGAAGCAATTCTACCAGTAGAACACCTGACTTCCCTTTGCGATAAGGGAGGACTCACACTTTCCAAGTGGATCAGCATTCCACTAGATGATAGAGCCAAAGAAACCAGAGAGTTGGATTTGAACAAAGACAATCTGCCAATGGAAAGAGCATTGGGAGTTACTAATGTTGTACAACTGAAATATGTTAACACAGAAGAAAATACTGCGGATGAAGTTTCCAGAGAACTGACAGCAAACCGCTTCTTAAGCGATAAGAGATGGATCAATGAACTAGAGTCTCTCTGTAAGCCAGACAGAGAATGGCCAAAGATTGATCTGAGATTTAAAATCTCCGTTAATGCTCCAGAAATTAAACCAAACCTAACGATGAACTTTATTGCTAAAAATCGTGTTACTCTTTTGAAGGATTTTCACACTTCAACATTGTTGTTACAACACATTCATGAATTGATCGGACATGGAGGAACACATTTCATGCTATCAAAGCTTTGGACTGCTATGTTTTGGAATATATACTGGGTATCTTGCCTGATTTTACTTCGGAGTCACGTGAGTGACTACGTGAAGAACCCGCCTCACGCTGGCAACGGCATGACGTCAACGCTGACGGCGCGAGGAGGAGCTGCAGTAAGGAGCAGCTCCTCGGCAGCGGTCGGAACGGCCCGCAGGTAAGTGCAGTTAGACCGGGGCGTTTTTTAGGTTACGCTGGGTGGCTCCAGCAAAACAAAACCAAAAGAAAAAATTTAGAGCCACGTTAACGTGCTGATTGAGCATGATTATTAAAGAAAAATGGAAAAATCGGGAAAGAAGTTTTCGCGGGTAAAAAGATGTTCCCGGGGTGAAAGTAAAAATACGGGACGCGAAGTTAGTGCGGACCCGGTTCCGATACCATTGGCCGCTGATGTACCCGATAGTGAGTTTCCAGATTCTCCAGAAATAATAACCACAGAGGAAAATGTTCCTAAAAAATGCAAAAAGAAATCTGAGAGGCCCGTGGTTTCTGATGACTCTGATATTGAAAGACCTCCAGACAATAAAACTATGTGGCTAAAAATGGAGCATATGGAGAAAGTTCTCCAAACAATAATGAGACAAGGGTCAGAGTACCCAGATGAATCCCAAAAAATCCCTGAGGGGTTTGAATATGATGAATATGGCTGTGGGCCAAGTTGGGAATATGATACTCCGGACCCAGGATTTGGGCTGGAAGAAGTCTCATGGGATGATATCCCAATTGATTTAGGGCTGCAGAAGGCAGACCCTGCTGGTGGCTATATGGCTTTTGAAAGCACACCACAAAGTAAAAAGAAAAGGCCTAATGTGCCTGGGATAGCACAAGAGTTTGCTATACCTGAAGGAAGTGGTGAGGCTATGGAAGAAATCCTAGCTGCAAACATAAATTATATGGTATCTCACCAACTTCACAATTCTGTGATGAATGAAACATCAGAATTATATAAAGCTCCAAGAAATTGTGCCTCATTGGAAGTGCCTACGGTGAATCCGATGATATGGACGTCTATGACTCCAAGTATGAGAGCCCTAGAAGTGAAGTTTCAAAAGGTGCTCAAATTAATTTCTGCCGCCATTACGGCCTATGGCAGGCAAATGGAGAATCCGGAAACGGAAAAGATTCAAAAGGATACTTTGGGCTTATTATGTAATTCATTCTATGAAATTAATTGCATGAGGAAAACGGCGATTCGGCCCATATTTCACCCTAGATTTGCAAGCCTGTGTCAAGAAAGTGGAGTTCAAGCTCCTGGGTATTTGTTTGGAGAAAATTTGCCGAAACAGCTGAAAGAGTTGAATGACGAAGCTAAGTATTTTAGCAATGTTAAACCTTTTGTTTTTGGACAAAGAAGGGGTTTTTCGACCCGAAGGGGTTTCGATTTCCATTATAGAAGCAGAAGTTTGTCACGAAAATACTATCGTGCTGTGCAGGCAAGTGCTTCCCTGTATTCGGGAAGAAGGAGACCACCACGCTCATACGGAGAGGTATTAAAGGCTTATATACTTAAAGAAACTGTGGATGACCCTCCAGTTGGAGGGAGATTGCAAAAATTTTATAATGCCTGGCTTAACATTACTTCTGATCGATATGTATTACAAGCAGTTTCAGGAGCCATTATTATTTTTAAAGAAGGGGTTAATCCTCCTGTACAGAATAGACCTGCTTATGCTTATGTGTTTTCTGCAGAGGAAAGAATGGAGATTAATGTGGAAATTGACAAATTAACTGGAAAAGGCGTAATTGAAAAGACTTATGAACATAAGCATCAATTTGTCTCTAATATATTTCGAAGAGATAAAAAAGATGGTGGTTGCAGAATTATTCTGGACCTTACAGATCTGAATAAGTTTGTAGAAATACAACATTTTAAGATGGAGACATTCATACTGCAAAATATCTTCTCTCAGCAGGGTGTTATATGGCTAAGATTGATTTGAAGGATGCCTATTATTTCTGTAGCAATTCATCAATGCTTCAGGAGGTATTTAAAAATTTAATTGGCTGGGGCAATTATGGCAGTTTAAAGCGTTACCAAATGGATTGAGTTTGGATTCCTAGACTCTTTGCAAAACTGTTGAAACCAGTTTTAGCCCAATTAAGAGCACAGAAACACATTGTTATGGCTTATCTGGATGATATTCTGATCATTAGTGATACTCAAGAGTCAGCTGAGCACTCAGTTTCAGTTACTAAAGCTTTGTTTGAAAAGCTAGGGTTTTGATTCATCCAATTAAGTCCCAGCTGCAGCTAGCACAATCAATTAACTTTTTGGGGTTTGTAATTAACTCAGTGACTATGTTAGTTACTTTGCCAACAGAGAAGGCCAATGACATCTTGATGACTTGTTAATTACCTCATTCACAAACCTTATCCCTCCATCCGAGAAGTGGCGAAAACATTGGGAAACTGGTAGCAGCATTTCCAGCAGTGGAATTTGGTCCATTACATTATCAAAATCTTCAAAGGGACAAAATAAGGGCTCTTAAAGAGAAGGCAGGTCACTTTGACAGGCCTATGCAATTAACAAAAGAAGCCGTGTTGGAATTACAATGGTGGGTTGAAAATGTCCCACAAGCTGCTAAGAATATCATGATTAAACAACCTGAAATGGTTTTACAAACGGATGCTAGTGCTCTCGGATGGGGGCTACAGATTTGTCCTCCAGTTGTGGAGGTAGATGGAAAGCTCAAGAAGAAGCGTTTCTTCAAGTTGATGGTATTAACTATTTGGAGTTATTGGGTGCTTTTTATGGACTTAAAGCATATTGTTGTGCTAAACAAGGTCTACATGTGTTAATACAGTTAGACAATAAAACGGCGGTTGCATACATTAATCACATGGGGGGAGTTAGGTCAGTATCATGTGATTGTCTGGCCAATAAGATATGGCAATGGTGTATTGGTCGCCAAATATGGATTTCAGCAAGCTACATTCCGGGTAAGGACAATGTGGTAGCAGATGAAAGGTCCAGGATTTTTAAAGATAATACGGAATGGATGCTTAAGCCAGCAATATTTAAGAATATTGTAAACCAATTTGGGTTGCCAGAAATAGATTTGTTTGCATCTAGGCTTAATCATCAGTTGCCTACTTATGTGTCTTGGGAACACGATCCAGATGCAGTAGCAGTAGATGCTTTTTCATTACACTGGGGAAAGATGTTCTTTTATGCTTTTCCACCATTTGCTTTGATTCAGAGATGCCTGAAGAAGATAGAACAAGATTCTGCTTCTGGATTGTTGGTAGTTCCAAATTGGCCAACTCAACCTTGGTTCCCAGTAATGCTGAATATGATTAAAGAACCATATATGTCGATTCCTAACTGTAGTGATATCTTGACTAATCCGGTAACTAAAGAGATTTACCCATTGTATGCATATATGAATTTGTTAATCTGCAGGTTTTGACCAGACCACTACAGGAGCTGGGATTGTCGGACCAAACTATGAAAGTTATGGTTGCATCATGGCGCAATAGCACACAAAAGCAATATATGACACATATTAAGAAATGGGAAGACTTTTGCACACAGTCAAATATTTTTTATGATACTGTAAATATTGCAAATGTTTTGGAATTCCTTGCCAATTTGCATTTTCAGCAACATTTAAGTTACAGTGCCATTAACACTGCACGCAGTGCTTTGTCGTCCTATTTAGGGCTTATGACTGATCAGAGATCAATTGGGTCGCATCCAATAATAACTAGATTCATGAAAGGAATCTTTAATATTAATCCACCCAAAACCAAGATACACAGAGATTTGGGATGTGAGCATTGTACTTACGCTACTTAGACAATGGACTCCAATTGAAGGGTTGACATTGGAAAGATTGACATTGAAATTAGTCATGTTAATGTCACTGGTCTCAGCTCAAAGAGTGCAAACTTTACAAATGTTGCATTTAGACTGTATGCATGTGACTACAGATAATGTTGTGTTCTATGTTTACGAGTTGATCAAACAAAGCAGACCAGGGAGATCTGGAACAAAGGTAACCTTTCAAGCTTATCATATTGATCCTACTTTGTGTGTGGTTTAAACATTAGAACAAATATATTAAAGTTACTGACACCCTTTGAGGAAATGAAAAAGCGTTAATGGTTACGCACAAAAAACCACACACAAAAGCTTCAGTTCAAACTATCTCAAAATGGTTGAAACAGGTGTTGGTTTTAGCGGGAGTAGACACTGATGTGTTCAAATCTCACTCCACCAGGGCGGCAGCTACGTCCGCGGCAAAGGGGCGGGACGTGCCTCTCGAGCATATTTTAAAAGTCGCAGGGTGGAGTAGAGAAGAAACTTTTTCAAAGTTCTACAATAAACCTGTTCACACTATGACAAGCTTTGGACACGCGGTGTTGGGAGCACTATAATCACCTGCTTTGTTTACTATAATTGCTATAATCAATGGTGTAGTCACTTCTATCTTTTATCACTTGTAATCATTTTCCCTCAGATATAAGGAGGGTTATTATATGGTCTTTAAACCATTAAAAAGTTAATTGTGAAATGATCTAACATTAGTCTGGTTTCTCATGTATGTGTTTACTTAGCCGGACTGTCGTACGGATTGATTCTACGACATAAAAAAACACAGAAAGCTTAAAAATCTTCACGTAGTCACTCACGTGACTCCGAAGTAAAATAGTAAGATTAAACAAGAACTTACCAGTTCGAAGTTTGATCGTTATTTTATGAGGAGTTACGATGAGGGATTACGTGCCTCCGCTCCCACCCTCATAAAATAAATGATCAAATGGTAGTTCTAAGTCTTTTATGAGCCTTACTATGTTACTCCGGCTTTTGGTGTTCTGTGTTTTTCATGCCGCTGCTTTGAAGTATGCCGTTGCCAGCGTGAAGCGGGTTCTTCACGTAATCACTCATCGTAACTCCTCATAAAATAACGATCAAACTTCGAACTGGTAAGTTCTTGTTTAATCTTACTATTTTAAGTGTTTGGTGTGCACGGTATGACTTTAAACTAAAACCAGTGTTTTAATAAGATTAATAATCTAGTTATGCTTGCTTCTAGAAGGTGAAAGTGAAAATGGAAGCGACGATGAAAAATTCTGATTGTGGATATATAGTGCATGCTATTTTTTCCTCGTTAGCATAGTGGTTAGTATCCCCGCCTGTCACGCAGGAGACCAGGGTTCAATTCGGCGACGATGAGCCACGAGGTTCAATTCCCTGACTTTTTGTTTTTAGAAACATAGAAACATAGAAATTAGGTGCAGGAGCAGGCCATTCGGCCCTTCGAGCCTGCACCGCCATTCAATATGATCATAACTGATCATCCAACTCAGTATTCTGTACCTGCCTTCTCTCCATACCCCCTGATCCCTTCAGCCACAAGGGCCACATCCAACTCCCTCTTAAATATGGCCAACAAACTGGCCTCAACTACCTTCTGTGGCAGAGAATTCCACAGATTCACCACTCTCTGTGTGAAAAAGGATTTTCTCATCTCGGTCCTAAAAGACTTCCCCCTTATCCTTAAACTGTGACCCCTTGTCCTGGACTTTGGGAACAATCTTCCTGCATCTAGCCTGTCCAACCCCTTTTGTTCTATATATGTTAAGCCTTCACGGCTACTTTTTTGATGTTTATTAATAATTGCTTCGTTATATACTCAGAACAATTATGGGCCGGTATGTAGTGGCCATTTTGCTTCTTTTGTGTGTCATATTGATGGCACGTGTCTTTAAATTTTAGACTGCCTGTTATACTGTGGGTGGGATTCATGACGTATTTTAGGGCATGTTTTGAGCTACATTTCATGTGCATAAGCTTAATTTTTAGTTTAATTTCGGACGAGCATGGAGAAGGTTTACCATTTGACCATGCAAAGTGTATCGGCGACACGAGGAGTTTTCTAACATTTAAAGTGATAAGCTGGAGTTCGATGAAGATTATGGTAATGAGTCGGAAGAAGTTTGGATGTACCTTATCGTTTTTCGTCAACAATAAATAATTTATTAATCAAAAGACGGTGTTTTCGAAGATTTGTCTGTGAAGAAGCTCTGAAGGCTCTGAAGAAGCTCACATGCGTATAAAGACATCCCCCTGAACCCATTTAATGGCTAGAGGGAGCAAGCTCTTGAATGATATAGAAATCCGCTGCTACATCCCCCTCCCACACATACCGTCCCCCCTTCCCCTCCCACACACACCCCTTCCCCTCCCCCACACATGCCTGCAGTCCACACACCCCTCCCCCAACACCAACCCTGCCCACACACACCCACCCCACCATAACCCTCCCACCCCACACCCCCCGTCAAACACCCATCCCGCCACACAGCGGTAGGCCTGGCCAGTGGTAGGCCACGGCAGAGGTATGCAGTGGCAGTGGTAGGCCATGGCAGCAGTAGGCCACAGCATCATTCCCTCCCCTTACCGGCCCCCATTAGGCCCGGCCTGAAACCGTCCCCATCCTCTGGCTACAGAACGCTCCCGCCTGCCCCGCCTAAATCCGTCCCCATCCCCAGGTGCAGGATGCTGCCCCCAACACCGGCTCCCACCTGAAGCTATCCCGTCCCCAGCTGCAGGACGTTTACACCCTATCCCCCAAATGGCCCCCGCCTGAAGCCAATCCCCGTCTTCAGCTGCACGATGCTCCTCACCAGTCCCCGCCTGAAGCTGGTGGGGAGCAGCAGCGACAGGTCATGGCCATGGCAGCGGTAGGTTATGGCTACCACTGGCGTCCCACTCCCCAGAATGCAGGACGCCCCCGCCAACCCCCGTCTGAAGCCATCCCCATTTCCCAGCTACAGAATGCTCCCACTGGCCCCCTTCTGAAGCCGTCGACGTCCCCAACTGCAGGACGCTTCCCCCCCACCGGCCCACACCTAAAGCCGTCCCCCTCCCTCGGCTGCAGGATGCTCACCGCCGGCCCTTGCCTAAATCTGTCCCCCTTCCCCAGCTAAAGATTGCTCCCTGCCGGCCCCTGCTTGAAGTGTCCACCTCCCCCCGCTATAGAACGCTCCCTGCCGGCCCCAGCCTGAAGCCGTCCCTGTCCGCAGTTGCAGTCCGCTCGACCACAACACATGTACGGACTCAAGAAATGTTCATGCGGCCCACAATGTCCTACTGGCCCTCTGGAAACAAGTCCCTTTGGCCCACAACACATTTACTAGCCCAATAAAAATCCCTTTGGCCCATATTAGCCATACTAACCATCGGGAAACCAGTCCCTTTGGCCCATAAAATGCATACTAGCCCTGCAGAAAGCGCGCCCCCACCGCCTGAAGCCCTCCGCCTCCTCCTCCGCCGGTTGCAGGACGCTTCCCCCCTCCCCCCACTGGCCCCCGCCAGCCCCTGCCTGAAGCCAGCCCCCTCCCCTTGCTGCAGGACATGCCCCCCTCCTCCACCGCCTGAAGATGTCCCCATCCCCAGGCTGTAGGAATCCCTCCCCCCCACTGGCATTCAACAGCCCCTGCCTGAAGCCATCCCCCTCCCGCAGCTGCAGGATGCTTCCCCCCACACCGACCCTCGACAGCTCCTGCCTGAAGCCGTCCCCCTCTGCAGGCTGCAGTATCCTCCCCATCACCAACACCGGCATCTGACAACCCCCCCCCCCCCCAAGTAGCCGCCCCCTCCCCTGGCTGCAGGATACTCTGCCCCACGGCCCTCGTTGACCCCTGCCTGAAGCCTTACCCTACCCCCGACTGTAGGGTGCTCTCCCTCCCCACCATTGCCCCCCCCTCACCGAAACCGTCCCCCTCCCTGGCTGCAGTACATTCCCACCCCCACCGGCCCCTGCCTGAATCCATCCTATTCCCAGCTGCAGGACAATCCCTTCCCCTCCCCTACTCCTCACCGACCCCCGCCTGAAGCCGTCCCCGTCCCCATGCTCCCCACCGGTCCCCGCCTGAAGCTGGTGAGGAGCGGCAACGTTTACCACAACAGCAATAGGCAAAGGCAGCGACATGGGAAGCCAGCGGTAGGCCACGGCAGTGGTAGGCCATGGCAGCGCTCGCCCCTCTCCCCACGGTCCCCCGACAGCCCTCACCTGAAGCCGTCCTCCTCCCCCGGCTGCAGAATGCAACAAGAAAGAACTGAACAAAATAAATCTCATCTTTAACATTCAAATTGTCGTTATATTATAAGTTATTCACATTTTAAGCTTTAATAAATACTTTTCCACTTGCTGTGCCCGTCAGCTGTACCTGAGTCTATGTCACATTGGGACAGAGAAGGCAGGAATGGTTGCTCCGCCGGAGAGCTGCTAAGAGTGGATGGGGGGGAGGGTTGAGGGGGGATGGAGTGAGTGCGTGGGGGGGAATGGCAAGGGGCGGAGTGGGGGAGGGGTGAGGGGAGAAGGAGGGGGATCACGAGCGTCACAACGGGGACTTGTCAGCCGCACCTGCGCAGTTGGGGGCTGTGGGTGAGTGGTGGAATATTGCGCTGGGGGACCAGGCCTCCTGTGTGAGAATGGGACCCAATGGGTCCCACTTAGTCTAGTACTTGACATAAATGTTAAAAGATTTTTCATGTTGTATTAACCTAACTGGATTAATGGGGTGAGCTGTATTTGTATTCGAAACAAATCATCAATAAGATGGCCCTCATGAATTACAAAAATATCAGAGCACTTAGATTGGGTCTAAATATGTCATTTTCAAGTTGGATGTGGCTGCTGTGATGCCACAGTGGTCAGGTCACAACTCTTTGCTATGGATGAGGGAAGCAGTTTGTAAGCAAGAGACACTTAGTCTATTGCTAATCCACAAAGCTTTGTTGCCTCCTTTTAGGAGGCAGAGATGCTTCGGGGAATATAGAGAGACTACGGACACAGTTGATGAAATATATAGTTGGAAAATGTGAGGTTGCACACTTTTGTAGAGAAATAGAAAGACAAAGTACTTAAGTACTTTATAAACAGTGAGACATAAAAAGGGTTCAGAGAGACAAAGATGTCCTTATACATGAGCCAATGACAGGAAAATTGCATAGAGCAGTAAGGTAGACAAAGAGGACGTGAGCCTTTATTGCAAGAGTATTTGACTAAAGACTTCAGTGCAATTATATTGAGTGTTGGTGAGAATGTACCATGACTAATATCTATTAACCCTAATTAAGGAAGGTTAGAGGTTCAGCAAAAAAGATTGATCTCTGGGTTCGTGGGCTTTGTCCATAGAAACATAGAAACATAGAAAATAGAAAAATAGGTGCAGGAGTAGGCCATTCGTCCCTTCGAGCCAGCACCGACATTCAATATGATCATCTAAAATCAGTAACCCGTTCCTGTTTTTTCCCTATATCCCTTGATATATATATCCCTATGAAGAAAGATACAAGCTTGAGTAAAGTCCATGCACTTTCCAGTCACCTGAGTCATGCATAATGGTCCCCTAAGCAGCATTTACAATATAATTTATTTATCACGAAGATAACAGTTGCTTCCAGTTGACAAACATTAACTAACTCATATGCCTCCTAAAATGGTTCTGACTCTATGAATTAAACTGGTGAAAATGGGGTTCTGGCTCAAGTAATGACAAATAGATGTTGTTATAATTTTGTTAATTCTTCCTCAAGATTCATGAGTCCCTTAAGAAATTATTATTCACAGACATAACACAGCAATTTTTCCAGTTATCCACTTCTTGATTATTTTATCTATTATCTACATGGCATGATTCATTCCCTTAAGGCAGTGATCAGTGGACCAAAGTTGTGCTATTCAGTCACATAATTTATTTTTTTAAACATAAGTGACTCAAGCGTAGTCACAGCATCCATGCAAAAGACATTTTATTATTGCAAAGTGTAATACATCATATCACCTCAATCCCCAGGCAATTAATGAATGCAGAGATAGATTTTCATCGTAATGCCTGTCAGTTTTAAATGGTTAAGAATTCCTGGAAATTCTGGTCAAAACTCTAATTGAAAATGTTATTGATTTCTTCAAAATAAGATTCTCTCTTTAGCACTTGGTGCATAATCATAAGGGTTTCAAGTTGATGAAGTGTAGAGAAAGGCTAATTATTTCAAAATCTAATTTAAGGAAACACAGAAAATTAATAAGCAAAGGGAAAACAAAACAATCATACTTTATTAGCAAAGTATGTTTTGCAACATATGAGGAATTTGATTTGCCATACAGTCTACCAATAAAAAGCAACAGAACACACAAAATACATTTGAACATAAACATCCACCAGAGTGACTCCTCCACATTCCTCACTGTGATGGACAGCAAAAGAATGTCCAATCTCTGCCCTTCTTTGTTCTTCTGTTGTTGGGGTCCTTGAGCCTTCGGGTTGAGGTCAAGGTTGACGGGGCGATCTTGACTCCCATAGCTGGCAGTCGGGCCCTCCGTGTCGGAGCGATCAAGCTCCTGCATAGGGTGGGATGTCAGCTCCCTGGATCAGCGATCGACCCTGGGTCAGGGCTGGTCAAAACCTTCTGTGACTTTGCTCCCGACATCGGTCTCTTACCTGAGACTGCGAGCTGCTGTTGTTAAAGTCCACTGGCCGCGGTTGGAGCATCAATCCCAGGCAAGGACTCAGCCCCGATGGTAAGTCCATGCCCCACGGTGGGGCCCAAGGTCAGTCCCAAGCAAGGCCTCCAGCCCCACGATGTTGGGCCGCAGAGCAACCGGAGATTCGACCCAGAAAACAATTGCATCTCCGGCAAGGTAAGAGATTGAAAAAAAGTTTCTCCCGACGCAAACTAGACAACAAACTAAAACAAACTAGACAACAAACTAAAACAAACTAGACAACAAACTAAAACAAACTAGACAACATTAACACCAACTTTTAAAACCCATTAAAAATAACAAAAAATAGACAAAGGGACAGACAAACTGTTTGCGAGGCTGCCATCGTGGTGCCCCCCAGTGAAAACCTCTGGAACTGTTAGGAAAACTGATAGATGCATTCGAACCATTGGGACACAAGAATGGAGAAGATGATTTGGAGCAGCTATCAAAAATGGAGAAATTAAAAAAAGGTTAAAACAAAAGTGTTTGACCAGAGAGGGGATAAAGGGTGGTCTGGTCATTACAATGGCAGCAAAGGGGTTGAGCAGTGGTCGTAAGCTGGGCAGTGTTGTGGGGATTCAGAAAAGAGCATTGGATTGGTACATTTCTTAAAATGGGTTTATATGACAGAATCTCAGTGCCACACTCCACAAGCTGGGACTGGCTTCAAATGATCTCCTTTAACTAATGCTAAAGCACAAATGCATTGACAAAATATGTACATGTGGCATTCAGTTGTGGCTTGGATGTCAATGGATGTCATGATGCTTGTCTGGACTTCAACAAATGTTGGACCTGGAGGAATGGAGGACCTGCAAATTAACACCATGTAAATTACAGTACAATGTCTCTAGTTCTCTTTACATTTCTGTTTTCATTAAAATTAAATTGCTCAAAACACAAAAATGTAGCATTGCATAATCTGATTTTTGGCATTCGACTTTCTGGGCATCTGGGGAATACACCATTTTGCTGTTTTTTTCTAACTGCATTAACTTAAAATCCTAAAATGTCAAAGCTTGTATCCCGAGTATCATCATTTATACATGGGTACCTTCAGAAGGGTTCAATTGATAGTTACTAAAAACAAGAAATATGTGTCATTACATACTCCTTTCCCCGAATCAAAGATATTAAGGTTAATCAGCTTTTTTGAAATATTTCCCAGTCTTATCTATTACTCCCAAATTGTATAATTCACTTACACACAAGAGCCAACTACAATAACAAATTAACCTAATTTACATGTTTTTGGGATGTGAGACAAAATTGGAACACTTACAGGAAACGCACATGGTCACAGGGAGATTGTGCATTCAAAGTCAGGTTTGAACGCAGATCTGCTGATTCATTGCAGGTTAATAATTTGTATTTTGTTTCCACGCTGTATCTCTAAAAAGTCTAAAAAGGCTGCAGAAATGTCTTGGCAGTCTGCAAGACCCCAACCCAGCTCACCAGTTGTCATAGTTATCAATTTTTTCAAATGTTTGAAAGTGTCAAAGATATTCATAACATTTTAAAAAAGTATTGTTAAAAAATATATGCAGTAGTTAAAAGACCAAATCACGTGCATGAACACATCATGGAATCATGGAAACTTTATTGTCATTCAGACCTTTTGGTCTGAATTAAATTTTTCGTTACCTTGCAGCCATACATATAGTAAATAACAAAACACACAATAAACACAAATTTAACATCCACCACAGTGAGTTCACCAGACACCTCCTCACTGTGATGGAAGGCAAAATCTTAAGTCTTTGTCTCTTCCCTTCTTGTTCTTTCTCTTCCTCTGCGCTGAGGCGACCCAGGCCTCCGATGTTGTGACCGCACCGGGTGATGTAAATAAGTCCCGCGGCTGAACCGCGCTCCGCAAACGGGCCGTTTCAAACTCCACGGCCCGGGGGGTTCGAAGCTGCCGAAGCTGCCGCCCTCCAGTCCAGCGGATGCAGCTGTTGCCGTGGGAGCTCCGGAAAAACAGGTCACCAACCTGTGACCTGCGAGCTCCCGACGATGTCGTGCACTGGGCCCGCGGTCGGGCCTCTGAAGTCGCTGCCACCGCCACCACCACCGGAAAGCCGCCACAGCTCCGACGGGCCACCGGAGCGCAGGAACGCCTGAACCCGCCACAGCCCCGAAGTCGGCCAGCCTCGCGCTGGTAAGTCCTGACTGGCTCTGCCTCCAGAGTCTCGGGTCGGTCGCAGTTGGAGGCCACCAGCTCCGCCATTAGGCCTTAGCGCAGACGGAGACGGGGGATATGACAAGAAAAGTTGCGTCCCCCCCCAAAGGAAGAAACCCCTCCCACACACATACACTACATAATAACTCAAATTAACACGCTAAAACAAGACAAGAAAACAAAAAAAAAAGAAAAACAGACGGACTGCAGGCGAGCCGCAGCTGCGAAGGCAGCGCCACCACTCCAAAAAGTGCATTTAAAAACAATTCAAGATCTTTGAACTAATTTAATAAACGAAAATAGCTCCATTTACATTCTACCCAGCAGTTGGTTTCTCTCATTTATTTTAATGGCAGCTGTGGTATTTGCACTCAGATTATTCAAGCGCAGGCTGAGCAGGCAGGTTCAGTCAGCAGGAGTTAGCACTGCTCAGTTGCAGGCCAGTGGGATTCCATCCCACCACACAGGAAAGGTGACGTTACAGAGGAAGAGCCCAAAATTGCTTGGCTGAATTTGGTCCATGTTGCCTCTGAGTACAGGGACATGAGCGGAGAAACCTGGGTAAGGAGCAGTAAAGGAGTTGGGAAGGGGATTCAGCTAATCATTTTTAGAAAGAATGGGAGGGAAGAAATTAAAAAAGCTAATTTAAAAGAGATCCCTAAAATAAATGGATTGGAGTCATGGAGTCACAAAGCTCTACAGCATGGAAACAGGCACTATGGCCCACCTTGTCCATGCCAACTAAGTTAAAATTCTTGGCTATTTGCCCCCACTTCATCTATATCCCTCTAAACCTTTCTATCCGTGTATCTGTCCAAATGTCTTTAGAAAGTGATAATTGTATCTGCTTCTATAGTTTCCTCTGACAGCTCAATCTAGATACAAACTATCCAGAGTATAAAGGAGTATTCCAATGTTGCAAAAATGTGGGGTTTATGCAGGCATTTTAAGGGATTAGGTAAAGCAAGGCTTAAACAGCCTTGTGTTTCCCCCTTAAACTGTTCTATAAAAAGCATTGTTTTAGATCTGTCTGCCAGCTTCTGACAGGTACAGGGTAATAAATGCCCCAGTGGACTTGTTATTGCTGGAACAGAAAGACAACAAACTGGGATTGATTGATTGCTGTCTGGAGGCACAACTTGGACCTTAGTACACACATTTCTGTAAATGGGAGATTTATAATTAGATTTAATTTTACTTCGGAGTCACCTGAGTGACTACGTGAAGAAGGCCGTCCCCACGTATGCGCGTCATTACATCCGTCGCATTGCGCATGACTGACTGGCGGGCGCGCTGCTCCTGCCAGCGGTAAGTTTTAAACCTGGAAGGTAAGTTTAAAGTTACTTCTAGGGTTGTTTATGGTATTGCAGGAAGCTCTTTACAGAGTTTGCCTGCTGGATTCGGGGCGATATCCGGACAGCCGTGGGGGAACTTTTATGGACCGCGGGGAACCCCAGTCATGGACCATAGGGAATCCCGGTCATGACCTCGGGGAATCCCAGAAATGGACCGTGGGGAACCGCTACGGAGACCGCAGAAGTGCGGGTAGCGGGCGGCGGTCGAATTCGCCTTTCAAGTTGCTGGCGGTGGAGCCAGTGGCTTCAGACTGGTGCCGGTAGCACCTAGGCAACCCCGCTTGGAGGGTTAGCCACAAAATTATATCTCCCTCTCTGAGGAGCGGAGCGTAGGGAAGAGGCTCTTTAACTCAAACGAGTAGGGCCAGGAGGAGGAGAGGATCCCCTCCTTCATGGGTAACATTTTTAAACGTTCAAACCCACATGGAGCACCTGATGGAGAGGTGCTCCACAATGATATACTCCAAATGAGGGAATTATCAGCCTGGGTATTATGGAGAACCCGCAGGCAGCGACAGCTGTTGCAGGGCTGCACAATGTCTCCCTCTCTGTCTGACCCAGAGCAAAAAGCCTGACATAGGTCCGCTGGAGGGGTCATGTAAGCGTAGGTATCCTCAGGGGCCTGCGGCAGCACCTGGTTTCAGGGTTGCCTATGAATCTCCCTCTCTGTGGAGGGGAGTGGTCAGTATGTAACTGACTTCAAATTCGAAGTATGTCTTTGGAACATACTGGAGCACATGCATATTGCTCCAAGGAAATTCTCGCAAACAAAAGGGTTACTGCCATGGGCAGAAAGCCCGGAAGGGGCCAGAGTTCCCCTCACGGCCGCAGTGAACAATGCTATCAGGGGTGACGTTGCTACCAGCTGCCGAAGCTTCTCTTCAGGTAAGACTTATCCTGGTATACCTGGATGAGGAAGCAAAAGCTGTCAGACTAATCCAGGCGATGAACAAAGCTTCCTCTTTTCGGCGATAACACACCCCACGCCTCATTGGCAGTAAGCAGTTTACTGAAGCTGGTGCAGCGTGAATGCTGGCCAAGGTTGAAGCTGGTCTCAGGAAATATGGAAACCACACACCCGACCAGTCCTACTCTTCACTCAAGGACGGGAATAGAACCCACATCATGGGCCTTTGGGCTTACCATAAGACCACTGGTAGCCATGGAGGTAGGTGGGTCTGGTTCTTCCAAAACATGCGGTATGTGGACCATTTACAAGTAGGTAATATTTACGCTTGTTTTCTGTACAAATGACAATGATAAGATTCAGATTCATTGCTGACATGTGAGAGTCAGATATTATGGCCAGAGTTGTCTTTACGAGGCAGGCTCAGTATTACGGCCAGGATCACCTTTTGAGACAAGCTACTGGAATCTGGCCAGAGTTGTCATTCAAGGCAGGCACGGAATTGTGGCAGGCGTGGCCTGTTCATTGTGAAAGATGGGGGATGTTGGTTTATACTTGATTTAACTTGAATGTACAAAATAGATTTGCAGTATGAAACTTCGTTCCTGACTAACAAACTTATTTCCTTAGGGTCTTTATAGAAATATAGAAACAGAGAGGTGTGGGTGCGGGAGTGGGCCATTCAGCCCTTCGAGCCAGCGCCGCCGTTCAATGTGATCATGGGTATAGCCATTGAACTGGCCACGACTGCCTTCTGTGGCAGAGAATTCCAGAGACTCACCACTCTCTGTGTGAACTCTTATGACATGCATCAAGTTCAAATATGAATTCCATTCAGGTCCCAGTCACAGGGATACATTTGGAATTCATCTGGATGGGGCAAAGATAACAGTTAATGCATTATAAATGGGCTCCTTCAGCTCCCAGGTCATCTACCAAATTACTAAACCAGTGCTGGGACCGCTCAGAGCTCATAAACACTTATTATGGCTTATCTGGATGATATTCTAAAGGCTGTGTTGCTAAAATCAACTGTTTCAGCCGCAACTATATTTCAGAAATTGAGGTCCTCATCCATCCAGTTACTCTAAGTTGATACCAACTATAGTTATTAATTATTCGAGTTTACCTTTAACTATAAATTTATCTGTGACTGCCCTGCTGCAAGAGATTGGAATCAATAGAAGCCTGTAACAACCTCGTTATCAAGCAGTCTTCTATTCATCAAGTGTAATTGGCAATATAGCAGCTGTGTTTCAGCAGTATGTTTCGGCCTTTGCATTATCAGGACCTATAACGGGCAAAGGAGTAACCTTTTCAGTGCCATATAGGTCATTATTAACATCATGACCTATCCTATTACCAGCTAAAGCTATCAAAGTCACAATGGTGAACTAACTATATTCAACATTGCTCCTGCACTTTTGCTCAGTAACTTCAATTATATTACAAACTGATACTAGTACTAAAAGATGAAAAAATTAGGAATACCATCTCTAGTTATGGAGGCAGATGGGTTCTGCATGAGTTAACTATTTTCAGTTATATGGTATCAACTACCTATAAGACACTAGCTGTATTCTATGAGTTGAAGGTTTGTGCGAATATGCATAATCTGCATGCTCAACTTGATACACTATGGTGGTGGCATGTTAATCACATGGCTTCAGTCAAGTTAAATGCACTGTGCTAATTTACCTAACCTCATTTAACGATGGTGTATCATCACGTAAGAATCTATGACAACACTGTATGGATGTTGTATCACAACATATTTAATGACATTGTGGTTCGATGGAACACCAAATATCTATATGTTTGCATCCAGGCTCAATCAGCAGTTGCAAAAATATGTGGCACAGTGGCAATAGATGTATTCTCGCTACTCTGAGGAGGAATGTTCTTTATGTCGTTCCTCCATTTTGCCTCATCAGTTGGGTCTTGCACAAAATCCAGCAAGATCCCGCCTCAGGCATGTCATAATGCCTGACTGACCTATGCAGCTATGGTTCCTGCTAAATGTTGGGAATGATTATAGGACCTTATATGGTGATCCTAATCACAAAAGTGTGGTGGATCACCCCGTGACTGAGGAAACCATCCTCTGCTTGATAAAATCAGTTATAGAGGCAAAGTCTCTGAGAAGCCGATCTATGCACGTGCCCACTGTAGATTGCAGGGATAGCACCGAGAAAGCAACACATTTTTCCTCATCAGGAGATGGGAAGTCTTTTGTGTTAATGCCAATGTTCCATATAATACGGCACAGATAACTAATGTCTCGGAGTTCATTTCAGATGAGTCTTTGACAATTATTTAAGTTATAGTACCATTAACAGTGCCAATGTGCTTTCTCATCATAGTTGCTGCAGCGATCAAGACCCACTCTGTCGGGTCTCACTCTTTGATATCCAGATTTATAAAGATATCTTTAACACAAATTTTCCCAGGCCCAGGTACTCGGAGATATGGGATGTTAGCATTGTTCTTAAACTGCTTCACCAGTAGGGCCCAGCTACGTCACTATCCCTGGTCAAACTCACTTACAAAGTGGTTATGCTCGTAGCGCTAATCTCAGCGCAACGGGTACAGCCACTACATATATTGTGACTGGACAGGATGGTTACATCTGCTAATAATTTAATATTTTATGTTTATGCTGTAGTAAAGCAGAGCAGACCAGGGGTGTCAGGCCCAAAACTATTTTCTCATGGCACACCCCATGGACCTTTGGTTGTCTGTAGTCACTCATTACAACAATATGTCAATACATCAAGAGACTTAGAGGCTCTGCACTAGCAATGTTTGTTAGTTACTAAAAACCTCATAAAAGGTATCTATCCAGACCATCTCTAGGTGGTCAAACAGGGTTTTGGCTTATGCAGAAGTAGATACTAATATTTTCTATCTCACTCCACTAGGGCTGCTACTACATTAGCAGCAAGTGTTATGTACGTTCCACTGGACCACACCCTAGCGGCTAAGGATGGTCAAATGAACCTTCATATATTTTATAATAGCCCATTGCCAGACCGGGGGTATTTGCCAAATTCCATTTATGTTTTGTTTCATAGTTTCTCCCAGGTTGGGAGTGGTCACTATTATTTTTTCCTTTGATGTTTAAAGCAGCCTTTTAACAAACTATGTCTTTTTCACTCATCCATGGTCAATTGATGCAGTTTGTGATGCCTGGACTCGTATCCGGCATGAAATCACAGAGTTCAAAGTCTTCACGTAGTCACACGTGACTGCGAAGTAAAATATTAAGATTAAACAATCTTACCAGTTTGAAGTTTGATCTTTATTGTATAAGGAGTTACGATGAGCGATTATGTGCCCACCGCTCCCACCCTCATATCATAAAGATCATCTGGTAGTTCTAGTCATCTATAATCTTACTATGTTAGTTCAACAACTGTTATCTGTGATTTCACACCGCTGCTTTGAAGATTGACGCGCATGCGTGAGGACGGCCTTCTTCACATAATCGCTCATCATTTGCAACATTGTAAGCATTGCTTGTCTGTGGTTTATCATTAACTAAAATACTTTGAATAATGGTATTTATATATTTGAAAACATGTTCTTATTACCTGATGAAATAAAAAATAAACAATGTTAAAATTGAGAATGGAAGCACCTGGGAAGCATACACAAAGGCTAAAATATGGATATGGAATGTTGAAGCCTGTTGTAACTGGATGTTTTGCTGTTGTGTCTTGATTAGATGGTTTGGTCAGTTTTTAGGGATTTATTTGTCAGAAGGTGCAGAAGAGGCAGTAGTGGGGTTATGATGAATATAAATTAAAAATATATGTGACTGAGCCATACATTTTGCTCAAAGAACAGATAATTAGGTTTTATCTAAGCTTATCTAAGTCTGTCTTTGCAACCATTGTGCTTAATAACATTATTACCGTTATCAATGTGAAGTAATTTCAACCTTTTAAATACATGTACTAAAGGGACCTCATTTAACACTCTGTAATTAAACAAAGTTAATTTATTCACAGTAAGCAAAATGTAATCTGGAGGGGAATTCATACGAGCAGATTGGTGGACACCTAACCTAAATATGCACATGGAAATAAAACAATTCTAGGAGATGATAGACGTGTTTATTTAATGGCAGAAGTAATAATCATGCCATAATGGTAATCAGAAAGGTATAGAAAAAAATAACTGAAAAATACATGGTTAGTTTTATAGATGTAATGTTTTGGATTTTCGAAACGCCTATAATAATTAATGTATGGTAGACTTGTGACTATGGTTGAACAATATAGATCTATGGATTATGCCATTGTGAAAACAAAAGGCATGGATTTGCAACAGGAACCAATGTTTGGATTACAGACAACCTCTTCTCTCCAAAAGCACGGAGAGTAAAGAATAATTACTCAAGTGATTTCATCATTGCAAGTATAGTGCATGCCATTAGGAATGTTTACCATTTCCTATACACCTAGGCACTGAAGACAAAAGCACAATTACCAAAAATGTGCAAAGAGTCCAATGCATATTGCTGCTTCAGATTCAATAAGATCTACTCTGCCCAAAATCCATTTTCTTTCACTACAATTCCATTTTTATACTCAGCAGTGCTTTGAGAAGTTTTTTTTGTTCTCATATCAGCATTCCTTGAACATTATTGTTATTCATGAATTCATCTTGAAATTGTTTGAAACAAAATGCATTGTATCCATCATAAAATGCACGGATAATACAAAATTGCAAGAAAAACACGTAGATGGTTGACAGATAGGTTAGGTGGTAAAACCATATTATTGCACCATATTTATAGATATATGGAAGAAGATTACATAGAAACATAGAAAATAGGTGCAGGAGGAGGCCATTTGATCCTTCGAGCCAGCACCGCCATTCATTGTGGTCATGGCTGATCGTCCCCAAACAATAACCCGTGCCTGCCTTTTCCCCATATCCCTTGATTCCACTAGCCCTAGAGCTCTATCTAACTCTCTCTTAAATCCATCCAGTGATTTTGTCTCCACTGCCCTCTGTGGCAGGGAATTCCACAAATTCACAACTCTGGAACGTGTTTTCTCACCTCAGTCTTAAATGGCCTCCCCTTTATTCTAAGACTGTGCCCTGGTTCTGGACTCGCCCAACATTGGGGACATTCATCTACTTCTTATACTTTGCACACTCAAATACAGTACTTTTAATTCCTTACGCATCTCACCATTCACATCGTTCCCTACTACACTTGGCCATACTCTCCTATCCCTTTGTGAGCTTTCTTTCCCGTTTATTCTAGGGTCATTAACTGTCCCTTTACTCCCTTTTCCTTTAACTCCGTCCTTGACTATCCCATTTGACACACCCCCCCTTATTTAGTTTAAAACCACCTGTGTCGGTGGCAAACCTGCCTGCCAGAATGTCAGTCCCCCACTTTTTAAGGTGCAATCCGTTCCTTTTGTACAGTTCCTCCTTACTCCAAAACAGATACCAGTGGTCTAGAATGTAAATGCCTGCCCCCTGCACCAGTTTCCCATCCACACATTCAGGTCCTGTATCTCCCTGTTCCTGCTCTCGCCAGCACGAGGAACTGGAAGCAAACCAGAGATAACCACCCTGGAGGTCCTGCTTTTCAGCACTTTTCCGAGCTCTTTAAAGTCATGCTTCAGACTATTCATCCCCTTCTTTCCGACATTGTTTGTGCCAACATGCACTCCAACTTCCGGCCGTTCACATTCGCTCTTGAGGATTTTCTGCACTCTGTTCGTGACATCCTGGAACCTGGCACCCGGGAGGCAGCACAGCATCCTCGAATCCCAACTGTTGCTGCAGAAATCCCTTTCTGTTCCTCTCATAATGGAGTTTCCAACCACCACTGCATTGCCTGATGACGGCCTCTTTGGTTTTGGTTCAACAGTACTTTTTGCTTTGCAAGCCAGTGCGCCGCTCAGTGCGTCAACGTCTTCTGTCCCGACAGCTATTAAGTGGGTGAACCTCTTCACAAGAGGTACAACACCCGGGGACCTGTGCATTCCATGTTTACTTTCTCACCATCACCCACCTTCTCTCTTCCAATACCTTATGTGTTACAATCTTGCTGTAGGACTCGGCGAGGAACGACTCAGCCACTCGGACGAAGCTGAGGTCATCCACTTGCTTCTGCTGAGGTCATCCACTTGCCTCTCCTGAGGTCATCCACTTGCTTCTCCAGTTCCCCAGCTTGGTCCTTCAGGAGTTGTACCTGGATACATTATATACATTAAATACATTAAGGAACCGCAGATGCTGGAATCTTGCATACAGTAGAACACGAAGTGCTGGAGTAACTCTGCAGGTCAGGCAGCATTTCTCGAGGACATGGATAGATGCGTTTTGGGTCGGGACCCTTCTTCAGACTGATTGTAGCGTGCAAGAAAAGTTGCAAAAGAGGTGTGGGTGGGACAAACCTGGCAAATAATATGTGGATGATAGACAAAAAGAGCTGGAGTAAATCAGTGGGTCAGGCAGCATCTCTGGAGAAAAGGAATAGGTGACAGGTGAGGCATGAGACCCTTCTTCAGACTGAGAGTCAGGGGAGAGGGAAACTGGAGATATGAAAATGTACCTAGAACAAATGAATGAAAGAGACGGAAAATAACAAATCAAATCAATGATGATCAAAGAAAGGTGAAGCTCACAATGGGTTCGGTTCAGTTTAGTTTAGTTTATTGTCACGTGTACCGAAGTACATTGAAACACTTTATTTGCGTGCTAACTAGTTAGGAGAAAGACAATACATGATTACAATTGATCCATTTACAGTGTATAGATAAATGATAAGGGAATACCATTTAGTGCAAGGTAAAGCCAGCAAAGTCCATTCAAGGATAGTCTGAATGTCATCAAAGATGTAGCTAGTAGTTCAGCAATGCTCTCTGGTGGTGGTTCCATCTGGTTCTCTGATGTTTCTTTCTAGCCTTGGTTCAGAATTTCAAACACGGCCTTAACAGCCAGGTAAAATATGGGGTCGTACTAGCAGCTAGTTTACTACTGCGCCACAGGATTACCTTTTAATTTTTCACTGCTAAACTCCATTTGCAACCTCATGCATCTTGGTGGTCTCTGACTCATCTGTCAACCAACATGTAAACTTTCTGAACTAAGTTAAGCATGTGCGCCCACAATGAGAAACAGTGGAAATATTTAACATGTGAAGCAGCATCTTTGGAGAATGGAACATAGATGACACTTCAAATCGCGTTTATGACGATGCTTCACTTAATCTCCCACTGTACATAAAAATACATGTTTATATTGCTCATTCACCTTACTGGCAGCATCATACACAACTTCAAATTGCACCAAACAATGCATTTTTTATGTACATTGGGTGATAACATGAAGTATCTTCACCAACACACCCCTGTCATCTATCACATTTTCATCAATTCATGGTGAAAAGCTGCTTCTGCATCACCTTTCTCAGATGATCATCTTGATAAACACAAAACAATTGACAACTCACCTATTCCAGGTAATAGGAATTGTTAGATTAAACTAGAAACTGACTAAGAGGTTGCAATGATGTTAACTATGCTTGTGCTAGCACAGATAATAATCACCATTGGATTGACCACTGCCTAATTCACTTTAATAACTCCACCATCCTGGCCACAAAATAATGGTAGTAGTAGAAGCATTGTTATAAGAAAATCAATGTTGAAGGTATCAAAACCTCACATCAATAGGTCTTTTCAGACAGACAGGGTGATGACCTCAAACTAGTTTAATGAGAATGGCAAGAACATCCAGGAGCTAATTAACCACAAGGAGTTTATGGATTGGACATTTAATGTTGCCCCAAGGCAAAAAAAACGGATTTACAGGAACTCAAATGTCAAGGTCCAACAGGAAACCCATGCAAGATATTGCTGCTAATCATGACATTTATGGATTTTTGTGAGTCCTCAGGTCTATTGATAGCCCAAATACCAAAGATCCTTTTCCACAAAGAGCTAGGAATGTGAATTGAGTTTAGCACAGATAAATAAGAAGGAAGAAAGAAGGATGTTGCCCTTGACCTCAATGGAGGAAAAAAAAGGTATGCCATAGTTGCAGTCAGATGATACTTTGCATTTAGGTTATAGTGAGGATATGATTGCAAAATAAATTGGAACAACATACCTGGTGATCCAGGTATGCAAAGCATGCAGAGACATCACAACTTGTAGTTAAGCCACTTTTCTGAGAATATCCTCCTAACCCTTGACATATATACAAATCACTCCCATCATGACTTTAACAAAATGAAGAAAGATAGCCTTTTCGGATGACATTGCCTGAGCATCAAATCATTTGTTTGTATTCAAATAAGTTCCACTTTTATGCTGTTGCTGGCCATCATAGTTTTTCATGTAGATATGATCAATTTTGATATATTTATTGTTAGTAAAGATCTTGTTTTCTCTGCAGAAAATATGAATGAATCTGAGATTCAACAGTGTGTAAGTGTAAATGACAGCCTGCATCTTCTGCGTAATTAATTAGAAAATCTGCCAGGTGATTGAATACGTTGATAATTAACATAATTAAATTAATACAGTACCTAATTTGCATGTTAAATCCACACGTCATTTATGTGACAAATAATTTGGTCTTGTTACATATTCTTTGTCGTTTGTGAAATTGTGTAATTTTACGCACAGTGTTTTAAAGAATGCTTTAAGGTTTGAACATTTCTGAAATATTAAGCAAGAAGGAAACCAACATTATTTTTTCTTTAAATTAACAGTAAGATTAAATGAGAACTTACCAGTTTGAAGTTTGATATTTATTTTATGAGGAGTTACGATGATTACTATAAAATTGGTCGTAAGCGTTTTATTGATCCTGCTCCCAAGGTAGCATTTGAACAAATGTGCCATCAAAGAGATAGACAAAAAAGCTGGAGTAACTCAGTGGGCCAAGCAGCATCTCTGGAGCAAAGGATTGGGTGACATTTCGAGTCGATATCATTCTTCAGACGGAGTCCTGATTACGATGAATTCAATGGGCATCAAGAGGAAAGCATTCCTTTGGTTTTGTAATACCTCCCTCAAAGGAAAATAAGTGGTCTGTTTGCTGATGATTACACAATATTCCATTTCATTTACATCTTCTCAGCAAATGAAGCAAGACTAAGAAAAATACAGGCAAGTAATATTTAGGTAACATTTAGGTCATGAAAGGACTTTGTAATGGCCATCGCCAGCAGGTGAGTGTAACCATATATCCTTGGTATTCGAAGATAGACAAAATGCTGGAGCACTTTAATGCAATAGGTCAGGCAGCATCTCTGGGGAAAAGGAACAGGTGACATATTGGGTCATGACCCTTCTTCAGACTGAGGGTTCATTGCCAAGTCCCTATTATCAATATTCTGCAGGAGGGTCAGCCCTACCAGAAGCTCAGTGAACTAAAACATGCAGTTGATTTGATTGGCAACTAATGGCCAACCTAAACTTACATTCCTTCAACTATCATTGCATAGTGCTGCAGTGCACCATTTACAAAATAACCTGTAGTTACCCAAGCTATCTCAAACCACCTGCCGCGCACATGATCTCTTCAGTCATGAAGGACAAGGGCAGCAGGTGTGATATATCTCTCTGATTCTGATACCAGGAACAGCGAAGGCAGACATCCAAAAAGGTGCAGGAGGACAAACTCAGTAAACAAAAATAAGATAGGTTCACATTTACCACAAATGTGTAAAGGCCTTGCCACCAATAAGCACACCACCAGAAAGCATAGCGAGGATGTAACACACATCAAACAAAAAACAATTCCGTGCATGGAATATTGTACCGATATAATTCATGGTCATGAAAGTGGAGGACATCCCCTATCAGAAAAATTGACACAGGACCAGCTATAGAAGTATTTGAAATATTTTGTGGTGAAGTGAAGCTCCCTATAACTGATCAATTATTTAGGATATTAGCTTTTTCTTTTTGTTGTTTTTCATCATTAAAGGAAAGATGTAATATTAGTGATTCAAGAGATATTTTGTGTTGGTGGCACTTCAGGAATTCAGGAATGTTGCAATAACAGGACAGCACGATAGGTCTGAAGAAATGTCTTGACCTGAAACATCACCCATTCCTTCTCTCCAGAGATACTGCCTGTCCAGAAGAGTCCACCTCTATCATCTGATCATCCAACTCTACCCGTCCCTAGCAATCAACAACCTGTACCAGCCCTACAAATGCATCAGTAGAATGTGCCCTCTCACAGTAACTCACCGATCAGAACCATGACAAGCCCGTTTCACTATACGTGCTCTACAATGCCAAAGTAGGTGCAGGAGACAAATTTTGGTTTATTAAACTTATAAATCCCTTTTTCTGGCGCAGTATATCTTGGGGTTTATATGCAAAATAATTTTGCAGAGATAGTCCTCTGTAGTTTTAACTTGTCTTTATCAATGTTAAATAATTTATTGTTCTATATCCTGTATGTTTTATATAATCTAGCATGGCTATAATTCAACAAAAAAGTGGATTTGCTCAAACAATAAAATACTTCAAAAACAAAATAAATCTATGTCTTAAAATGCCTCAATAAAAGAAAGTTTTGTAATAACAAAAGATATATTGGTAGCTGGTTATATAAATTCCTCAGCCATGAATCATTTATCAGAGATTAATATTTGCTCTAAATAAACACAGTGACATGGTAGACTATAACAAAATGCATTTGGATCTGAGGCTTTAGGCACAGGTATAATTTGTTCAGATACTATCAATATATTTAGCAATTCTCCTATTCTAAGGCTAGATGGCAGAACAACATTACATTGTTTCCCACATCACTTTTCTCATCAGTACAGTCTAGATATTATTTTGGTCTACAACAGTAACTATGTGACGTGTGGTTCCCCAATGTCACTTGATGTTGTTTCTGCAGTTTCATTGTTTTATATCATTTTCTGGAATAAAGGACAGGCATGTACTGACTGGTGAAAACTTCCATATAAAGGAAGCAGCTTTGGTCATGATCATTTGACACAGTTGCAGGTATTTATTGCGACAATACCACATCAAATTTCTAGCTCTTGAATTACTCCACTAAGCAATAGTCTTTATATTACAATGTCAGAGTGGGAGGGTGAAGGAGAACACAGTCACTCAATTGTTTTCCCTTCTGCTACATGACAAGTCTAACCTCACCAACACCAATTTCCCCACAAACACACTAATTTCCATTTCCCCATCCTTCACTTGATTGTGTGACCCTCTTCTTGTCCCTTCCATTAACTTGAAGAACTTGATTTAAACCCCAAATCCTGATTGCCCCTTGACTTTGACCCTGACATTTCAATTGACCCGAAGCTCTGACACCAACTCCCTGTTCCATTTTCCCATCATTGACCCATTCTTCGTCATTAACCCTTTGTAACTCGTCCTTGGTCTTTGTGCATGAACAACGGCAGTTAGAACACTGGTCTGCTCCTCCTGCAGGATGTTGGAAGTCAGGGAAACATCCAGTGTTGCTGATCAACGGCATCCAGCTATAGCTTCACACAGACCGCATTAGGGAACTGGAAATGCACCTGGATGACTGCAGGATCATCCCAGAGATTTTGAGCATCATGGGTGAGAGTTATAGTAACGTTGACACACCTTAGCTACAAACAGAAAATAGATAGATGACTCCGGACTCCGGAGCCGCGGACTCTGGTGGGAAGCAGCGGCTGTTTTGGAGGTTAAGCCGCTGAGGTTGGCCTCCCGTTCCGATGTCGGAGTTCCAACATCCCGATGAGCGGGCCCGAGTGGTGGGCGACCCGTTGCGGCGACTACGGAGGGCTCCGGAGGCCCCAACCATGGGTGAACATCAGGAACATTAGAGGAAGATGACTGACTTTGGTGCCTCACAGTGGGAAACTTTTATTCTGCTGCGTGGGGATGTTTTCTGTTGAACTCTATCGTGTGTTGTGTTCTTTATTTTTATTTTTATCGCATGGCTGTATTCTGATCACATTTCACTGTACCAACTGGCACATGTGACAAATAAATGTAACCATATAACCATATAACAATTACAGCACGGAAACAGGCCCTCTCGGCCCTTCCAGTCCGTGCCGACCATTTGTTTTCCCCTAGTCCCATCTACCTGCACTCAGACCATACCCCTCCATTCCCTTCACGTCCATATACCTATCCACTTTAGTCTTAAATGTTAAAATCGATCCTGCCTCCACCACTTCTGCTGGAAGCTCATTCCACACAGCCACCACCCTCTGAGTAAAGAAGTTCCCCCTCACGTTACCCCTAAACGTCTGTCCTTTAATTCTCATGTCAAATGTATCTTGTATCTAGTATCTTGTATCAGGAAAAGGAGTATCTGAGAGTGTAGGAATCCCTGTGGCCATTCTTCTTGAAACAAATACATTTTTTTGAGTGCTGTTGGGGAGAATGGACTATTCAGAGAAGAGCAGCAGTGGCAATCAGGTCACTGGCACAAGGTCTGGCTGTGAGATGTAGCAGATTTGTGGGTAAAGTCACACCGGGCTCTCGCGATAGTAAACTGAATAGTTAGATTAGACCAGAGATTCGGTGGTAGAAAATAGGGCTTTAAGATGGAGCGTTTCCTCCCTGGTGTCAAGGTCCAGCTTGTCTCAGAGCAACTGCAGAACATTGTCAGGTGAGCAGCAAGAAGTTGTTGTCACATTGGCACAAATGACATGCGTAGTAAAAGGGATTCAATCCTGCTGAATGAAAACAGGGAGTTTGGTAAACAGTTAAAAAGCAGGATCTCGAGGGTAGTAATTTCTGGACTACTCCCAGTGCCACATAGTAGTGAGGGTAGGTATAAGAAAATCGGATATATAAAAGCATGTTTGAGCAGTTGCTGAAGGGGGCATAGATTCAAATGTTTAGTCCATTGATATCTTCTGGGGCAGAAGTGACCTACAGTATACATGAGAGACAAATTGAACCTGAACATATATGGGGACATATATCTTCATATTCTCATTACTAACTTTCAAGGCTTCCACCAGCTTAAAATGGCATCAAGAGCAAGAAGAGTAAGGTGACACACCTCAATGATGGCACCAACGGACCCAACTGGTTCACCAATGTCTGTACTAATAAATTGCTGTGAGGGGTTGGTTATAACTCATATCATTTCCTGCCTAGTAAGGACCTGTGGCCCACTGCCACAATAAACAAATAGGGGATGTGAGCTTGCTGGCTCTCCGGTCTGCACTGGACAAATTGGACAATAAGAACGACTATATCAGGATGATGTTTATGAACTACAGCATGGAATTCAACAACATTGAATAGGATAGGTTTAGAGGGAGATAGGCCAAAAGCAGGCAAATTGGACGTGTAGATGAGGAATGTTGGCCGGCATGGGCAAGTTGAGCTGGATGGCCTGATACCATGCTGTATGACTCCATGACTGTGTGACCACCATTTTTTCCAAATTTATTCTCAAACTCAGAGAACTATGTTTAGTTTAGTTTAGAAATACAGTGTGGAAACAGGCCCTTCGGCCCACCGAGTTCATGTCGACCTGTACACTAGCACTATTTTTCACACAAGGGAAAATTTATAATTATACCAAAGCCAATTAACCTACAAAACTGTACATCTTTGGAATGTGTGAGGAAACCGGAGCACCCAGAAAAACCCCATGCGGTCACAGGGAGAATGTACAAACTCTGTACGGACAACACCTGGGTAGTCTGGATCAAACCCAGGTTGCTGGCACTGTAAGGCAGCAACTCTATCGCTGCACCACTGTGCCAATGTCTCTGACCATCCTTATGTAATTGGATCCTTTGCAGCAGACCACAATCAGTATGCTTTGGCAACAGTACTTCCTCCTTGATAATGCTCAATAGAGAAGCAGCCCAAGGCTGTGTGCTCAGACCCTGGCTCTACACTCTATATTCATGACATTTCCAACACTAGCTTTAGATTTGCCCACTTCGTTAGACAATAATGGATAACGATGAGTCAGAGTTCAGGAGGGAGATTGCCAAAGGCCATTAGCAAGACCAACGAGCAGATTGGTGACTTCAGGAGGGGAAAGCTGGGGTTTTACAAACCTGTCTTTATTGACAGGACAGCAGTGGAGAGGGTCAACACTTGCCGATTTTTTAGATAACTGCCAGCGACTGTCATAATCATAGCAGGTCGTTAAAAATCGGCGACAACTTGCGTCATCCTGGCGACAATCTACAACAGCACCTACGTCAGGTTAAGTCAAGTTATGCTCATTGGCATCAAACCCACTGTCGCTGAAAATTTTTAAACATGTTGAAAATTTAGCGGTGACCAGAAAGACGCTACGACTTTTTGCGTGACTGAGGAGACTACTCCTGGCGACCACCGGCGAACATGTGGCAACAAACTAGTCGCCTGTAGTTGCCTAAGAAATGGTCTAAGTGGGTCAGGCCCATCAAATTCCTGAGCGTGCATACCTCTGAAAACCTCTCATTAGGCCCAGTACATTGACACAATCAAAAAAGAAGCTCATCAACACCTCTACTTTCTCAGAAGACTGAGGAACTTCAGTATGTTTATGAGTTCTCTATCAAAGTTCCGCAGGTGTCTGATAGAGTGTTTACTGCCTTGTTGCAGCAGGTAATGTGGATGAACTCTCGATAGAATACACAGCATCTGAACTCCATTATGAAATCAATTTTTATTATCATTAAAGGAGTTCTTTAGGAATCAATAATTTTTGAAACAAACCTTCATTTCTGTGGGTAATAAATGCCCATAACTGAACATTTTCTGTGGTATTTCCAACAAAAAAGTATGTGATTAAAATCCTGGCTTAGTGTCATACCTTACCTGCCATTTTTGACTAAGTTAAGCTAATCAAACACAGGATGAGAATCATATTTTGAATCATCCTTCTGCAAATTTATTACCACTTATCAAATACAAATTTCAACCTGTATGCAGCACATATGAAAATGAGAAAATATTTAAGTACCGCTACATAAGGTATGATTTTGATACCTTTTTGTCCCAGCACTGCTGCTGATTGAATATAGTCCACTTTGAGTTTAAAAAAATATATAATATTGACATTTTTGTCCTTGTTACTTCTCTGATTGAACAGCTGTGCATTGAACCTATCACACCAGAACGTGTGTCTTCAAGATGAATCACCAAAAGAGTTTCAGATTTGACGGTGCCCTAATGGCATACACTAGGTCTGGGAAGTTGTTACAATCAGCTAAGAACTATCATCCTTTTGAACGAGCACCAACAATACTTTGTCTTTCATGTAGTGCACTGCTCATTGCTTTCATCCATCTGTTTGAAAGTTAGGCAAAGTTTACTGTTGTGGATGTAATCTAATTGGATAAGGTTTCCAGTCAGCCATATCACACACTTGAGTACAACCAGATTTGACACTAATATGATTTAAAGTGGTAGGCAGCTTGCAGGGATTCCTTATGTTAAGTTTGACATCCTTATCCTTCTTCAGTGAGTCTCAGCATGTCAGGAACAACACAATAGTGACAGATGGGGGCATGTTGTTAAAAGGGATAGATAGACATACGTGGATAGATTGAATCAGTCTTTTCATATTTCAGCATGGTCCCCAATGTAAGACAACATATTGCAGCTTCTCAACTGAAGCATCTAGATCAACTTAACTACCATGTGTCATTGGGACATGTAGTACCTTATCTTACTGTTTTCTCAGTAGAAGTTCAGCTCCTCTGCCAATTTCTAGTCAGAAAAAAAGGGCAACCTGATGCTTATGACATATCAGAATGCATGGATGAGTTTCAAAGGTGATTTTTGGTGAATATGCTGTTCAATTATCCATGCTCATTATTTTCATTTATTTTCAAGACAGTTATTTTACAAATGGAATCAATTTACATCACTATGAAGCTAGTACACAGTACCTGGTAAAATTGTTTACTTGTAAACAGATTGCCCGAAAATAGTTCTTACAGCAGAGTGGATCAAGTAAGGACATGGACCTTTTTGTGTGTTTAGAAAAGGTACATTGAAACAAAGGTGCACAGATAACTTATGTCTGTTTTGCTTGAGGCCAAATTTAGTAAGAAACTATGCTATGGTGCACACCTATCACGTTGTACAATGGAAAACAAGTCCAACAACATGTTTTCTATTTAGGACTCCTGTCTATCTTTCTATTATGTCCAGTCAAATTAAAAAACAGAGAAAAGCATTAAAAAAAACACAAATCCAAAGGCACTCTTGCATCCAGATCTTGCAATGGGGGATCTGTGGAATTCTCTGCCTCAGAAGGTAGTTGAGGCCAGTTTGTTGGCTATATTTAAGAGGGAGTTAGATGTGGCCCTTGTGGCTAAAGGGATCAGGGGGTATGGAGAGAAGGCAGGTACAGGATACTGAGTTGGATGATCAGCCATGATCATATTGAATGGCGGTGCAGGCTCGAAGGGCCAAATGGCCTACTCCTGCACCTATTTTTTATGTTTCTATGTTTCTATGAGAGTTCAAGTGGAATTCCATTAAGATCCATAAATCTGCACACTATACATTACTTAACAGCCTGCACCTTTTACAAAAACACTGCAATTCCTTACAGAAATGTAAGAAAATCAATCGAGTAATTTGTTCAAGCCCGGAAGATGTGCAGGTTTGTAGGTTAAGTGGTCTGTATAAATTGCCCCTACTATGCAGGGAGTGGAAGCAAAAATGGGATAATATAGAATTAGTGTGAATGGGTGATCAATGGTTGACAGGGTCACAGTCGACTGAAGGAACAGTTTCCATGCTGTATCTCTAAACTAAACATACGTGCATGGTTGGAGATCTGAATTCTTCATGTCTTTGCTGGAATAGGCTTTGAAGGCACTTGCTAACCCTTCCCTTTGGATCTCAGCTATAACATGTTGTTTATTTAACATTAGGTGTATGTATTTTTACACAATGCTCCTTGTGACTAAATGGTTTCTATGTTACAGTGTGAGGTTTGAGTCGACTGGAAGAAGGCTTAAATTTAGAGATACAGCATGGAAACAGATCCTTTAGCTTATCGAGTCCATGCCTACCATCGATTACCCATGCACACTAGTTCTATGTTATCGCACTTACATCCATCCAACTTACATCCACTTCCTACACACATTTGGGGCAATTTACAGAGGCAATTAGCCTACAAACCGACACATCATTTGAATGTGGGAGGAAACCAGAGCAGCCAGAGGAAATCAACATGGTCTCGGGGAGAATGTGCAAACTCGGCAGACAGCACTCAAAGCAAGGATTGAGTGCTGTCTCTAGCGCTATGAGGCAGAAGCTCTATCAGCTGTACCACAGTGCGAAAGAATAAATGTGTACCGTGGCAGTAAAATTGTGTTTAATAAAACATTATATAAAACTTAACATCTACGCTGCAATAGCTTAAAGAGAGACACTGGTGTAGTGGCCATTTCTGTGCTGTTTCCAACACTTGGCATGCAGCAGCTGCTCATGAATTGTTCTCAGTTAGACCATCGTAGAAGAACCTTTAGTAAGGAGGTGGCACCAAAACAATGATAGAAAGTTAGATGCACCTCCTTGGAGAAAGATATATAACTTGGTAGCTAATTGGATGAAGATGGATTGCTCTCCTGTGGTCAGTAAAGTGCAAGTTTCAGATTTCACAGAAGAGAGTGCAGGCAACTGTAGTTCAGTAAAAATATTTGAATGATCATTTTGAAATGTGCTACTGCACAGAAGAAACAACAAAGAGAAAAACATTCAACCATGACTGATCAAGATAAATTTGTTTTAGAACAATTATGATTTCACTTTAAAGAAGAATATATAGGACATTGGGCAACACTTGAGTGTCCAATGCAAAAGGTGGATAAATGTGTAAGTATGAAATGGAATGATCTCATCTACTATCTGGAGCGTATAATTCAGATTGGGGAAAAATGTCTTTGTTATTCGGTACTGAAACATAAGTTTGCTCAGAAGAATTTGTGAGGACATTAAAGATAATTCAACCCAAATACATCAGAATATCTTGTGATATTCACCTGGGGAGTTGTTAAAGTAAGCCTTGTCCATTCTCCGAGTTGCTAAAAAAAACAATGTTAGCTATGACTCAGAGAAGCAGATTACTCAGTATGTTGGTCAACATTTTGTTCTCAATACAACACTAAAACAGACTGGAAATTTATAGAGCCCAAACTGACAGGTTTATCTTTACTCACAACAGTAATTGGAACCCAATGGTACAATAGTGGAAATAAAGGAAAATGATATACCCTGATGTTTCATAGTTTTTTTTAAATGCAACTTTGTTGTTTACTTTGTTTGAAGTATTTGATTAAATCTCCAATTTCTATAATTTACCTTAAATCTATGCACCTCTGCTTAGCTTTATGCTTAGCAAAGATGCATAGATTTAAGGTAAACCAGATGGGTCCCCGTTGTAAAGCTAGAGATCCTCGAGACGTTCAGTTATTTCAAATTCCGTTTCTTCATTCCTTCTGGGCACGCTGCCGACGGGCCCAGCAACCCTACCCCTACCCTCGCTCTTCACCCTCCCCATCTCCATTACCTCACCATCCCTCTTCCTACCCCTATCCTCCTTCATTCCCCCTCATCCCCCAGCATTCCCTCCCCCTCCTCTTCATCCTCCCTGTTCTTTCCCCTCTCCTCTCCCCCCAAACCTACCCCCACTCTCCCTCTTTACCTCCCCATGCCCTTTTCTCCCTCTATCCCCCACTTCTCATCCCCCCCACTCCCCCCCTGCATTCCCTCCCTACCCCCCTCCTCACCTTCCCAGGATCTCGATGTAAACCAGTGCCAGCCTCGTTTTCTCCACCCCGTCAGCGATGAAGTTCTACTTGAGGCGGGGGCTGTCTGGGGGGATGGGCTGAGTGGCCTGGAGCCATGGGAAGGGGAGGGAGAGACTAAGACAGCACCCTATTCCTTGCCCAGGGTCCCGCTCATCTCCCTCCATGTGGGCCCGGAGCAGCAGCGCTGTTGGCCCTTGACCTAGCCCCAGCTTCAGCGCCGCGGTCATTTAAAATTCCGCACGTGCGGATACCGGGCTCACAGCGCACGCATGGGTAGGCGACAAGCGGAAGGTCAGAGCCAATCAATTGACACCATGTGGGGGAGAGGTGGTACTACAAATCAAATGGCAATCTCAAAAAGGCAGCCATACCCCAACTGCGCGCGTGCAGATCTGGCTGTCATCTTGCCGTTGTGATGCAAGATCAACATGTAAGCATTATCTCAACGGGCTCCAACTGTGCAATTGCAGACCCATTGAGATTTTAAGATGGCGGCGGGCAATTGCACAGGTGCGAACTCATTGCGATACCATTGTGACGTCATTGTGACGTTGAACATAGCTGATGGGCAGGGCAAGTGGAAAAGAGATTTTTTAAAGTTTTAAATATCAATAAAATAAAATATAACATAAATGAACAAACTTGATAGTTCACATCGCAAGACAATGGTGAGTAAGGTGGGTCTAAGAGTTATAGCGCTACGGTGTACCTCTTTGGTGGAGTTTTGGTGACGTCGAACATGACTGACTGGCAGGGCAAGTGGAAAAGTGTTTTTTATAAAGTTTAAACTGTCAATTACTTGTAAAATATAACATAAATCTGAACAAAACTTGGCTAATGCACACCCTAGGACAATGGTGAGTAATGTGGGCCAATAATTGTAATGCTATCCTGTACCTATTTTGGTGGAATTTCCAGAAAACACACTGCATACAAACAAACAAACAAAAAAACAAACAAACAAACAAACAAGATGAGTTTTAGCAATATACCAGGCTAAGTGGGACCCGTTCGGTCCCATTCTCACACAGGAGGCCTACTCCTCCAACAGAATATTCCAGCACTCATCCACAGCCCACAACTGTGCAGGTGCGGCAGACGGGTCTCCATTGTGATGCTCCTGATCCCCCTCCTCCCCACAGCTGATGGGCACGGCAAGCGGAAAAGGTGTTTATTAAAGCTTAAAATATGAATAACTCTTATAACATAACAACAATTTATATGCTAAAGATGAGATTTATTCAGTTCAGTTCTTTCTTGTTGTGTCTCTTGTTGCGTTCTACAGCTGGGGGTGGGGGACGGCTTCAGGTGGGGGCTGTCGGGGGCCAGTGCGGAGGTTGGTGGGGAGGGTGGGTGGAGTACTGATGTGGCCTACCTCTGCCGTGGCCTACCACAGCTACTGTCTACCCCTGCCACTGTCTACCCCTGCCACTGCCTACCACTGCTTGATTGACGCTGCCTATCGCTGCCGCTGCCATGGCCAATTGCTGCCGTGGCCTACCACTGCCGTACCCCAGCAGCTTCAGGCGTGGACCGGTGGGGAGCATCCTGCAGCTGATGGGGACGGCTTCAGGTGGGGGCCGGTGGGGGTATGCATCCTGCAGCGGGGGAGTGGGGCGGTTTCAGGCGGAGGGTGAGGGTGGGGCGTGGTGCATCCTGCACTCACTCCATCCCGCCTCCACCCCTCCATACACACATAGCTGCTCTACAGAGGCGTATCCGTTCCCCATTGGGTTCTCATTGGGACGTAGAACACGCAGGTATTACTGTGCAGTTGCAGCTGACGGGCACGGCAAGTGGTAAAGGAATTTAATAAAGCTTAAAATGTGAATAGCAAAATATAACAATAATTTAAACGTTAAAGATGAGATTTATTTAGTCCATTCTTTTTTGTTGCATCTCTTGTTGCGTTCTGCAGCTGGGGAGGGGGACGGCTTCAGTCGGGGGTTGTCAGGGGCCGGTGGGGGGAGCGTCCAGCAGCCAGGGGAGGAATGGAAATGGAGGTGAGCCAGGCAGCAGCAGTGAAAATCGACCGCCTCTTCCACCACACTTTTTGCTGTGCTCTTTGGCTTGAGCGAGCGTGAGAGAGCCGGCCCAGGGGGGTAGGGGGGGCAGAGCCAGACGGCAGCAGCGACAATCGCCAGGGGTAGAAGAGAAATGGCGGCGCTTTCGGAGTAGAGCCGGGCGGCAGCAGCCGTTATGGTCGCTGGCCAGCAGGAGGAGACAAAATGAGTGAGTGATGGGGGGGGGGGTGAAGGATTTTATTTTAAAATGTGTACATAAAAAATGTCTAAATGTAATGAGGAGTGGATCCGTGAATGTAAAAGTGTAATGGCCAGCGAAATGGAAAGAACCTAGGAGTTCTTCCATGTGGTTTTGGTGGACCATGAAATCAAAGGCCAACAATCTGACAGACATAAACACACAAACACACACAGAGTAGAAAAAAGTATACTAGACCAAGTGCAGACACTTTGGGTCTGTTCCCCCAGCGCGCGTTAGCGGGGAGGGGGGGGCATGCGGCGTCACACACACTAACCACCCCCCACACTAACTACCCCCTTGATATTATATTAATATTATTAATTAGATCCTTTTACCCCATAACCGCCATAGCCACTGACGCATAGCCCCCAACTCGCAGGTGTGTCTAGAGAGGTAGAGGGGGGTAGAGAGTGAGGGCAGAGAGAGAATGGGGAGAGACAGTGAGAGAGGTAGATACAGAAGGGAAAGAGACAGGGGAGAGGGGGGGTGGAGGTGAGGAGGAGGAGAGGGAGGGTGGGGGAGGAGGGGAGAGAGAGATGGGAGGAGAGAGAGGGGGAGAGAGGGGCAGAGGGGGGGGAGGGAAGGAGGTGATGGGGTGAGAAGGGAGGGGGAGAGATGGGGGGAAGGGAGAGAGAGGTCGGGGGGAAGGTAGGGGGAGAGGTGGGGTGAAGGGTGTAGGGGAGGGGTGGAGGGAGGGTGTGGAGGGGAGGGGGGAAGGGGTTTAGGGAAGGGCAGGGGAGAGGAAGGGGGGAGAGAGAGAGGGAGGGGGAGAGAGGGGGAGAGAGAGAAGAGAGAGAGGGGGGAGAGAGAGGGAGAGGGGAGAGAGAGCGAGGGGAAGGAGAGAGAGAGAGAGAGGGGGGGAGAGAGAGAGAGGGGAGAGAGAGAGGGGGGAGAGAGGGAGAGAGGGAGAGAGAAAGAGAGAGAGGGGAGAGAGAGGGAGAAGGAGAGAGAGGGAGTAGAGAGTGAGAGCAGAGAGAGAATGGGGAGAGAGAAAGGGGCAGAGACAAGGGCAAGAGACAGAGGGTTTGGAGGGGAGGAGGAGAGGGAGGGTGGGTGAGGGGGCGAGGGTGGGAGGTGCGACTCACGTTGCAGTGACCCCTACAGCCTGTCTGTCTTTTTTTAATTTATTTTTATTTTTGTCTAGTTAAATGTAGTGGTTTGTGTTTTTTTTGTACTGTTTCTAACTGTGTATATATGGGGGGGTGGGGGAAACTTTTCAAATCTCTTCCCTGCACGGGAGACCCGTCTTTTTCCCTGTCAGGTCTCCATTGTCATTGGGGCCTAGTACCATGGAGCGGCCTCTGACCGAGACGACCTGGGGGCTCCAGTCACGGAGCCTGCAGAGCTGCGGACTTGCCATCGTGGGGCTGGCCGGTCTCGGAGCATGGGGAGCGGTAGTGGCTCGCTGCTGCGGCCTGATCCGGGGCTCGAGCTCCAGCTCCAGCTGCGGCCCGACTCCGGAGCTCCAGCTCCAGCTTACTACCGGTGGACTGTCGGGATATCAGGAGCTCGCGGGTCTGGGTGGGAGACCGCTCTCCGGAGCCCCAGCAGCACAACTTCTCCAGCCTGTGTCGCGGGGTTGGAACGACGCGGACCGGGGCCTACATCGCCCGGCGTGGCTTTAATGGCCGCGGGACATTCCAGCACCAGCCGGGGCTCCAACATTGTGACTTTTGGGCCCAGAGCGGGGCCGTACTTCGCCCAGCGCGGCCTCAATGGCCGCGGGACAACACCACCCGCCTGGGGCTTCGACATTGGGAGAGAAATGGTGCGGGGGAGAGAGAAGAACTTTGCCTTCCATCACAGTGAGGAGGAGATCCACAGTGATGGATATTTGTGTGAATTGAATTGTTTGTGTGTTTTTATATGAATTTTTCTGTTTGTATGTCTTGTAGAAACGGAGTTTCGTTCGAGCCTCTCTGAGGAACGAATGACGAGTAATAAAATAAAATCTAATCTAATCTAATCTAATCTGGGAAGGAGGGGTGAGAGAGATGGGACGGGAGAGAGAGGAAGAGAGGGGGCTGAGGGGGAAAGGGAAGGAGGGAGGGGTGGAGGGGAGGTGGGGAGGGAATGGGGTAGCGGGAGAGAGGGGGAAGAGTGGGGAGCAAGGAGGAGATGGGGTAGGGTAGAGAGGGTGAGAGGGGGGGAGAGAGGGGGAAGAGTGGGGGAGGTGGGAGGGGAGAGGGGTGGGAGCAGTCCATCTATTCCTCACTCCCTATCACCCCCGCTCCTCTCCCCCTATTCCCACTCTCCCTGCTCACCCCCATTCCCCCCTCTCCCTCCCTACTCCCTCCTCTCCCTCAATCCCCCAACTCCCCCTCTTCACCTCCCCTGGATTGGGCCTTTATGCTGCCCGCCCGTTGCCTTATCTCTGCTCCCGATCTGCAGAGCATGCCGGCGTGAGAGTGGAGCTGTCGGCTTGTGACCAAAGATCCTGCTTGTGATACCCCGGAGCGTGCAGAGGACGGAAGGGGTGTGCAGATGGGTGGGGTTTCGTGAGCTGCACCAGCTATGAGTTCAGCGGAACTGACGCCTTATCTCTCCTCCCGATTGGCAGAGCATTTTGAGAAGGTGGGTGGTTTTGAGAGGGCTGGCGCGCGGGCGATTCTAGCTGCGGGAGGCACGGCACGAGCATAGTTGGAGGGGGTGGAGGGTTTGGAGAGCGGGCGAGTCCAGCTGTGGGAGTGTGTGTGTAGTTGGAGGAGGGGGGGAGCCAGGCTGCCAAATCAAGAGAGAGAAGCGGCTTGGGATTGGTCGGCATGTGGGATTGGGACGTAAGCAGCTCGTGAAGTCTTGTTTCGATTTTAAAATGAGTGAATGTGGGGGAGGGGGGGAGGATTTTATTTAAAAAATGTGTACATAAAAATGTCGAAATGTAATGATGAGTAAATCCGTGAATGTAAAAGTGAAATCGCTAGCGAAATGGAAAAAAATCACGAGTTTGAGCTTCTGGTTTTGGCGGACCATGGAATCAAAGGGCAGAAATCTTATCTAAAAAAATGGAATGTGTCACACACACACACACACACAGTTTTTTAAAGTATATAGATAGATAGATGATAAACTTTATTTCGGACACAAGGCCCAGACAAGGGACAACATTGCATAAAAATACATTGCAAACCTCCTCGCAACTTTACCCTGGCATCCCAGTCATGCTGATCCGGGCCAGACTTCCCACACACTGTGGAAGGAACATAGGCATATTTTTGCTTTTTATTGTGGCAGAGAGGCAGAAAGAAAATGAGGAGATTTTTACCAAAGATGTTTGATTTTTACGAGGATGTTTCCATAACCGGCTTCTGTCTCCACACTAGTATCTTTGCTCTGCTATGGCGGACAAAGATGGTGGAGATGGAAACCGGTTATGGAAATGGGCCCAAAATCTACCCATGAATCTCCTCATGACGATACTACGTCTTTTTCGTTGAGTGGACTATCTTTGCTGCCGTGGCCTATCGCTGCCCTGGCCTACCAGTAACGTAGGCTACCACTGTCGTGGCCTACCACTGCCATGGCCTACCGCTGGCTGCTTCTGCCACTGCCATGGCCTATCACCGTCATGGTAATCGCTGCCGCTCCCCACCAGCTTCAGGCCGGGACCTGTGGGGAGCATCCTGCAGCTGGGGACAAGACGGCTTCAGACAGGGGCTGGTGGGTGGGGGGCAGCATCCTGCAGCCAGTGGAGGGGGACGGCTTGAGGCGGGGGCTGTCAGCGACTGGGGGCGGAGGAGAGCGTTCTGCAGCCGGCGGACAGCTTCAGGCAGGGGGCTGGGGAGGAGCGTCTTACAGCTGGGGGAGGGGGGCGGCTTCAGATGGGGGCCTGTGGGGCAGAGCATCCTGCAGCCAAGGGAGGGCGTGGCTTCAGACGGGGGTTGTCGGGGGGGCGGTGGGGTGGGGGGTGCGTACTGCAGCCAGCAGAGGGGGACGGCTTCCGGCGGCGGTTGTCAGTATCTGGTGGGGAGGAACATCTTGCGGCCAGGGAAGGGGGATGGTTTCAGGTGGGGGCTGTCGGGGGCCAATTGGGGGTAGTTTCCTGCAGCCGAGGGGAGGAGGACAGCTTCAGGCAATGGCTGGTGGGGGCTGGTAGGACTTCAGGTGGGTTCCAGCAGGGAATGTTCTATAGTCGGGGGAATGGCTTCAGGCGGGGGACAGAGGGAGCATCCTGTGGCCGGAGATGTGGACAGCTTCAGCCGGGGACCGTTCTGTATCCAGGGGAGGGGGATGTCTTCAGGCGGAGGCATTCTGTACCCGGGGGAGGGAGACGGCTTCAGGCGGGGGCCGGCCGGCGGGGGTGGGAGGGGCAGCGCCCTGCAGCTGGGGGCGTGGATGGCTTCAGTCGGGGGCCAGCGGGAGCGGTCTGTAGCAAGGGGACGGGGCCAGCTTCAGGCGTGGGCCAGCGGGAAGCGTCCTGCAGCCTGGGGAGGTAGGCGGCTTCAGCCAGGGCCTGTCGGGTGCTGGTGGGGGAGGGAGGGTAACGCTGCTGTGGCCTACCACTGCTGCTGCCTCCCACTGCATTGGCTATCGCTGTCGTGGACTACCTTGGCCGTGGTCTGTCGCTGCCACTCCCCACCACTTTAGGTGGGGAGTGGTGGGAAGCATCCTGTAGCTGAGGACGAGTATTGCTTCAGGCGGGGGACAGTGGGGGATGCGTCCTGCAGCTGCACATGGGACAGCCTCAGATGGAGGCCAGCGGCAGCATTCTGTAGCCAGGGGACGGGGAGCATCCTGTAGCCAGGGGAGGGGGACGGCTTCAGGCGGGGCATGTCGGGGACCGACAAGAGGGGGGGAGGGCTGCTGTTGGCTACCGCAGCCATGGCCTACCCCTGCCGCTGCCTACCACTGCCGCTTCCCTCCGCTGGCATGGCCTACCACTGTCGCTGGCGTGGCCTACTGCTGCCACTGGCGGATTGGGTGTTTGGCAGGTGTGTGTGGAAGCAACCTGCAGCTGGGGACGGGACAGCTTCAAGTGGGGGCTGGTGGGAGGGGCGGAGCATACTGCACCTGAGGACGATGTGAGGTATAGGTTGTGCTCACAATCACTACTCAGAGACTAAATCATGGAAACAAGAAATGCTTTATTTGCGAGTCTGCAGAGTCGGGTGCCTCTCCAAGTTGAGACACACCAAAGTCAGGAAAGTAAAGCCTCTTTATACACACAATTCTACATTTAACCTCTCCTTCTGGCCCACTCCAATAAGAGCACTTTGATGCACAGTCTATAGGTACGTCCCCCCAGTACCTCCCACATCATACATCGCATGTCCGTACATGTGCATGGTAATGAGCAGTTTATTGACCAGGGGTGTGTTAGTAATATTCAATTATTTCATTAAGCATGCTCAGTTGTAAATGACCTGCCCCAGTTTGCTCACCTCCAACTAACCTCTCTCAGTTCTCTTGTATCTGAATTAAAAGCTGGTCTCTACTGACAAGGGTCACATTCATCACCTCTCTACTGATAAGGGTCACATCCATCACTCCCTTCTACCACTATACAATGCCATCAATCCTTACTCAAGGACAGTTCTGGTAACTTCATCCCCTGGCCTCTATCGCTTAGAATCCTCTCCTGAACCCTTACAATAGTGGGGTTTAATCATTTTATCCCTCACAACGGCTATATGCGGGGGCTGGTAGGGAAGGGGAACGCTGCCGTGGCTTACCGCTGCCATGGCCTCCCCTGCCGCTGCCTTCCTCTGCCGCTGCCTGCTGATTCTGCGGCCTGTCGCTGCCATGGCCTACCACTGACACTTCCCATCAGCTGCAGCTGGGATCAGGACGGCATCAGGTGGGAGCCAATGAAGGGGGGAGCATCCTGCACCTTTAGGTGGGGACAGCGGGGACGGCTTCCGGCGGGGACCTGTAGTCATGCGAGGGGGACGGCTTCAGACGGGGCCTGTCGGGGTCCAGTAGTGAGGGAGCGCTGCCGTGGCCTACTGCTGCAATGGCCTACCCCTGCCGCTGCCTACCGCTGCCACTGACTACCGCTGGCATGGCCTACCACTGCCTCTGGCCTGGCCTACCGCTGTGTGGCAGGGGGGTGTGTGGGGGGGAAACGTCCTGCAGCTGGGGACAGGACGGCTTCAGGCGGGGGCCGGCAGTAGCATCTATAGCTAGGGGATGGGAACGGGCACGGCTTCAGGCGGGCAGTGTCCTGTAGCCAGGGGAGCGGGACAATTCTGGCGGGGCCGATGGGGGGAGAGCTACCGTTGCCTACCGTTGCCTACCGCTGCCTAGGCCTACGCCTGCCACTGCATAAGCCTGCTGCTGCCTACCCATGCCGCAGCCTACACCTGCCGCAGCCTACCACTGGCGTGGCCTACCGCTCGCATGGCCTACTGCTGGTGTGGCGTGGGGGGGGTGTGGAGTGGGAGGGTAATGGGGGAGTGGGTGTGTGGGTGGGTTTGGTGTGGGGGGGGATGGGGGGTGTGGGGTGAGAGTTATGTTGGGGAGGGGTGTCTGGGCCGCAGGCATGTTGCACGAGGGGTGGGTGGGGGTTTGTGGGGGGAGGGGAGGGTGTGTGTGTGGGAGGGGAACGGGGTTGTGTGTGGGATGGGAGAGTGGTGTGTGTGGGAGGAGGTGTGTCGGCATGGGGGGGGGTACAGTCTCACTCAGTGGCTCCAGCATCACTCAACGGCTCCCGGCCTCACTCAATGGCTCCCGGCCTCCCTCAACGGTTCCCGGCTGCACTCACTTAACAGCTCCCGGACATACTCACTGACCGGCCACACTCACACATCAGCTGCCTGCAGGCCGCACTCACTCACCGACTGCCTGCCGGCCGTGATCACCTACCGGCTGCCTACCGACCGCACTCACTCACTCGCCGGCTGCCTGCTGGCCGCACTCACTCACCAGCTGCCTGCCGGCCGCACTCCCTCACTCGGCGGCTCCAGGCTCATCATGATGGCCAACGCAACTCACTCTCCACACTCTGCTCACTCCGCTCCTTCAGCTTTATTTTCCTTGCCTCCGGTGATTGACAGCAAGTGCCAGAAGGGGCAGTTTTTTAATGGTATTTAAACCTTCATAACTTTTGTAATATTCCACAGATCAGAACAAAATGGTGCACTTGCAGCACAGGAGAATCTCAAGTAAGTTGGCGAAAAATTGTAGCGCTATACCTTATCGTTTTTGCGCAAATTTAAAAACAACGCAAACCCGAAGTGCACTAGATGAGTGTTTTAGTTATAGAAGATAATTGAAGATAGGTAGATAGATAGATAGACAGACAGGGAGGCAGACAGACAGAGACAGACAGACAGACAGACAGACTACACCAAGCGTAGACCTGTTGGGTCCGTTTCCCCCAATGCAATATTCCATCACTCACCCATAGCCCCCAACTGTGCAGGTGTGGCTGGTGGGTTCCCTTTGTGAGGCCAGAGATACCTGTTGTGATGCGTCACGGCACCCATCCCTCGTCTTTTCCCTCTCCTCCTCCCCTCCCTCACTCCCTCCCTCCCTTCATAACCATTCTCCCCTCCCTACCCCCTCCTCTCCGTCTTTCCTGCTCCCCCACTCCTCACATCCCCCCTATCCCACACCGCCTCTCTCCCTCCTCAACTCTCCCACAGCCCACATCTCCCTCTATCCCTGACTCCCTAGCTCCTCCACTCTCGCTCCTCACCACCCCCACTTCCCTTCCTTCTCCCGCCCTATCCCCTCCTCTTGCACAATCCCCCCTTCTACCCACTCTCCCTCCTCACCTCCCCCACTTTCCGCTCCCTCTCCCCTCCTAACCCCTTCCTCTTCCTCTATCCCCTTGCTCCCCCACTCCTTACCTCCTCCATCCCATCCCACCACAATGAAAATTGCAATGCTTTTAAAAAATGAAATTCTCAATGAAAACCATGTTTTTTCTTTAAAATAACCTAAACGCACTGTTGCCTGTTAATGAAAACGGAAGAATTTGATTAAAAGTGTTTATTTTAGAATAAAATAAATGTCAATGACAGGCAAGGAAAGCAGAAAAATTGGAAAGCGTTATTTGTAAAGTTTAAAATGTCAACAATGTAAAATATAACATCAATCTGAATGAAACTTGATGAATGCACACCCCTGGACAATGTTGAGTAAGGTGGGGCAAAAATTGTAGTGCTATTCTGTACTGTTTTGGTGGAATTTCCAGTACACATGCACATACAAACAAACAAACAAACAAACAAGATGAGAGTTTTTGAGAGAGGGAGATAGAGAGAGAGATAGAGATAAGGATAGAGGGATATATATATATTAGACTAAGTGGGACCCATTGGGTCTCATGTTCACACGGGAGTGCTGGTCCCCCGAAGCAATATTCCACCTCTCCACCAAATCCAATATTGGTGGCCAGTGGGGGGGCTTTCTGGAGCACTGGTATGGGTTCTTGGGGTGGCAGCACAGTCCCTCAAGCCTGATGTGCTGGCAGCTAACTCACGTCTGGTGGGCTGGCAGTTGTCTCATGGCTATTCCTTGAAATTCCATTTCAAGCAGGGTGCAAGGCCACCAAATTCAAATCCATTTTCCTACCATTTCAAGCAGGGTGCAAAGCCACCAAATTCAAGTGCAGTTTCTTACCACTTTGAGCAGGGTGCAAGGCCACCAATTCAAGAGCAGTTTCCTACCACTTCAAGCAGGGTGCAAGGCCACCAAATTCGTGCAGTTTCCAACCACTTCAAGCAGGGTGCAAGGCCACCAAATTCACGTACAGTTTCATACCACTTTCAGCAGGGTGCAAGGCCACCGAATTCAAGTGCAGTTTCATACCACTTCAAGCAGGGTGCAAGGCCACCAAATTCAGGTGCCGTTTCATACCACTTTCAGCAGGGTGCAAGGCCACCAAATTCAGTGCAGTTTCATACCACTTCAAGCAGGGTGCAAGGCCGCCAAATTCAAGAGCAGTTTCCAACCACTTCAAGAAGGGTGCAAGGCCACCAAATTCACGTGCAGTTTCAAAACACTTTAAGCAGGGTGCAAGGCCACCAAATTCAAGTGCAGTTGCATACCACTTCAAGCAGGATTAAGGCCACCAAATTCAAGTGAAGTTTCATACCACTTTCAGCAGGGTGCAAGGCCACCAAATTCAAGTGCAGTTTCATACCATTTCAAGCAGGGTGCAAGACCACCAAATTCAAATGCAGCTTCATACCATTTCAAGCAGGGTGATACCACCATAAAACCACACAAAACTCACAGTTCAGTAGACATTCGGGGTGGGAGATTGCAACCTTCACGTGGTCCACCCTGTTTCGCCGAATGCAATCAACCTGGCGTGCACAAACAGGAGATCAAACAGAACAAGTTGTCTTAAAACTTCAGGCTGTGTACGCCATATGCAAGAAGAAGAAGAAGTAGACATTCAGTGTGTTCAGTTGATTCACAGCTCAGACAGAGTCATGACCTCTTCCTCCCCCATCATGCAGAGACTGAGCCACACCCACACTTCCGGGTTTGATTACCCCTCCACCTCCCACCGGAAAAGATGTGGCATTCATGGCGTGATTAACAGGAAAGAGATTCTCAACATTTCTTAAACACTAATAACACTTTTATTTTTTATTGATGGGAAGAATCCTCTGCCCCTGCTGAGCGTAGGGGGACTGAGTAAGATGGCCCAAAATCACAGCCGTAAGTGGTAGCGTTTTATCTAAAATCAATATTCAGTGCAAACCGGAAGTTACCCAAAGCACCCAAGCCACCATTTGCAGTAGCGCCTTTTAACATCAACCCAAAGCACTCAAGCCACCATTTGCGGTAGCACCTTTTAACTTCAACCCACAGCACCCAAGCCACCATTGTCAGTAGCCCCTTTTAACATCAACCCAAAGCACCCAAGCCACCATTGGCAGTTGTGCCTTTTAATTTCAACCCAAAGCACCCAAGCCACCATTGGCAGTAGTGCCTTTTAACTTTAACCCAAAGCACCCAAGTCACCATTTGCAGTGGAGACTTTTCACATCAGCCCAAAGCACACAAGCCACCATTAGCAGTAGTGCCTTTCCACTTCAACCCAAAGCACCATTTGCAGTTGCGCCTTTTCACTTCAGCCCAATGCACCCAAGCCACCATTTGCAGTAGTGCCTTTTCACTTCAGCCCAAAGCACCTGCCACCATTTGCAGTAGCGCCTTTTCACTTCAGCCCAAAGCACCCAAGCCACCATTTGGTGTAGTGCCTTTTCACCTCAGCCCAAAGCACTCAAGCCAACATTTGCCATAGTGCCTTTTCACTTCAGCCCAAAACACTCAAGCCACCATTTGTAGTAGTGCCTTTTCACTTCAGCCCAAAGCACAAGCCACCATTAGCAGTAGTGCCTTTTCACTTCAGCCCAAAGCACCCAAGCCACCATTTGCAGTAGTGCCTTTAAACTTCAACCCAACCCCCCCAAACAAACATTTGCAGGCAGTGCCTTTTAACTTCAACCCAAACCCCCCAAACAAACATTTGGAGGCAGTGCCTTTTTACTTCAAACCAACCATATTTTCATTTTCAAACCACATTAAATGCACTCACAGTTGAGTAGACATGCGTGCTCAGCCCCCTGCTGTACTCACTCTATACCCATGACTGCATAGCCGGTCACAGTGTGAACTCCATCATTAAGTTCGCTGACGACACCACCGTTGTGGGACGTATCACTGATGGGGATGAGTCAGAGTATAGAAGAGAGATCGAGAAACTGTCCATATGGTGCCAGCACAATAACCCGGCCCTCAACATCAGCAAAACCAAGGAACTGATTGTGGACTTTGGAAGGAGTAGGATGGGGACCCACAGTACCGTTTATATCAACAGGTCGATGGTTGACAGGTTCAAGAGCTTCAAATTCCTGGGTGTGCACATCTTTGAAAATCTTTCCTGGTCCGAGAACATAAATGCAATTATCAAGAAAGCACATCAGCGCCTCTACTTCCTGAGAAGATTACGGAGAGTCGGTTTGTCAAGGAGGACTCTCTCTAACTTCTACAAGTGCACAGTAGAGAGCATGCTGACCGGTTGCATCGTGGCTTGGTTCGGCAACTTGAGCGCGCTGGAGAGGAAAAGACTTCAAAAAGTAGTAAATACTGCCCAGTCCATCATCGGCTCTGACCTTCCTTCCATCGAGGGGATTTATCGCAGTTGCTGCCTCAAAAAGGCTTGCATCATCATCAAGGACCCACACCATCGTGGCCACACACTCAACTCTCTGCTACCTTCAGGTAGAAGGTACAGGAGCCTGAAGACTGCAACAACCAGGTTCAGGAATAGTTACTTCCCCACAGCCATCAGGCAATTAAACCTGGCTCGGACAAAACTCTGATCATTAATAACCCATTATCTGTTATTTGCACTTCATAAGTTTATTTATTCATGTGTGTATGTATTTATGTAATGATATATGGACACACTAATCTGTTTTGTAGTAAATGCCTACTATGTTCTGTGTGCTGAAGCAAAGCAAGAATTTCATTGTCCTATCAGGGACACATGACAATAAACTCACAAACTTGTTCAGAGCTATTCAGAGCTCAAGATAAGACTTTTAGTTATATATATATATATATATATATATATATATATATATATATATATATATATATACATATATATATATATATAGAGAGAGAGAGAGAGAGAGAGAGAGAATTATTAGAAGGGATTTTTTTCACATACTGTTAGGTCTGGGCAGTTGTTGTTTGCAAAAGAAAGTTGCATTCAATAAGTACCTTGAGGAATACTTGATGATCTCCAGGCTGAGAGCAGGAATAAATAATATGTGTTGTGAGGTTCTATGTGTGCTGTGAGGCTCTATGAGTATATGGAGCCGGGTAGAAAAGTGAAAATGAGTTTGTGTAACCTTACTTCTGAAATTCAGGTTCTGTAGAAGCAGTGTTCATTGTCCATATGTCACCATAACATTCAATGTAAAAAAAAAAATCCAAAATATAACATTCATGAAAGTATCTTGCAGCTGTTTGCCTACGCATCAATTTAGGTCTAATCAGGTACAGAATATACTCGTAAATGTTGATCAATACCAAATTTAGGGTCCCAAGGTGAATTATAAAAGGGTAAGTGACATTTTTGACCAAAATATCAGCTATTATTTATTCCATGGGTATGTCCATTGTAATAATAAAACTGCCAAATTAACTTGACTACTTAAAATTGTATATAATAAAGGATTTTTTTTGTAGTTTGGAAAAATAAAAGGATTTGGAGTATATAGTTTGGTCATTATCTAACCCAGATTACTTGATGTCAGAGGAGAGCATTCACCTTCCTCTGAAGAAAATAACCAGTCTATAGTTGGCCTCGCTTAATTACATGAATACAAAAATTCTTACTGCCTTTTTTTAAACGCGTAACTCTTACATTTCCCTATGCTTGTTTATATGGTTAGATGAAGGTATTAACTTGCAGATCTTTACATCAGCATTACTTCAGAATGGTGCACCCTATGGCTTACCACAGTTTATTTTCCAAAGCTAATCAGGAGACTATATCAGTTTTATGGGATTTGCATAAAAAAGTGATTATGTTATTATTGCAGTTATTTAGAATTAAATTACTAATCCAGCAGAGAAACAGTTTATAAAACAATAAGCCTGATCATGCTGAAAAAGAACATCCTGCTGGATACAATATTAGTTAAACTTTATCCAACATTCTTCAGTTCAAAATTATTTTTCAACTTTTTAATACTGTAAATTTGAGTTTATTATGAAGTAATAATGACAAAGCATCAAGAAGCTTAAAAAATAGCAACTAACAACAAGTGAGATGTAACTCCATAACTAATGAGATGCTGAGATTGAGGGGGAAAAAAAGAGGAATAACAGAGGACAATAAATTAGATACAGAAATTGATACTGAAAGGGAAAAGAGAGAGTTTGTTAAATTCATGTTGCTCAATTCTGTTAACCCTTGCTGTCTCCTCCCCTTCCCACCTCTCCCTCAGCCCTCGGGCCCTGGCATTCCCTCTATCTCTATCTCCCTCCCCCACCCCAGTCGCACCAGCTTCTCATTTTCACACCACAAACAGCTTACAATGGCTTTATCACCGATACTTTTTTGCATATCTTTCACTCATTGTTCCTTATCTCTCCACATCACCGTCTACATCTCTCGTTTCCGTCTCGTTTCCCTGATCCCTGACCAGTCTGAAGAAGGGTCTCGGCCCGAAACGTCGCCTATCTCCTTCGCTCCTTAGATGCTGCTGCACCCGCTGAGTTTCTCCAGCTTTTTGTGTACCCGAGAGAGTTTGTTAAATTCATGTTGCACCTTAACAGCTCAGTTATTCAGAATTTATGTGGCCTGCCTGTGACAAACAATGTTTTTGAAGCAAAAGTAATTGAATGAAGTTCAGAGGTCGAGTTGATCAATTAATCCAATCTGAAGAGGGGTCAATCCAAAAAACGACACTTATCCATGTTGAGTCTGAAGAAACATATAAAATAGGTGCAGGAGCAGGCCATTCGGCCATTCGAGCCTGCACCGCCATTCAATATGATCATGGCTGATCATCCAACTCAGTATCCCGTACCTGCTTTCTCTCCATACCCCCTGATCCCTTTAGCCACAAAGGCCACATCTAACTCCCTCTTAAATATAGCCAATGAACTGGCCTCAACTACATTCTGTGGCAGAGAATTACACAGATTCACCACTCTCTGTGTGAAAAATGCTTTTCTCATCTCGGTCCTAAAAGACTTCCCCTTTATCTTTAAACTGTGACCTCTTGTTCTGGACTTCCCCAACATCGGGAACAATCTTCCTGCATCTAGCCTGTCCAACCCCTAAAGAATTTTGTAAGTTTCTATAAGGTCCCCCATCAATCTTCTAAATTCTAGCGAGTACAAGCCGAGTCTACCCAATCTTTCTTCATATGAAAGAACTGACATCCCAGGAATCAGTCTGGTGAACCTTCTCTATACCCCACTATGGCAAGAATGTCTCTCCTCAGATTAGGAGACTAAAACTATACGCAATATTCCAGGTGTGGTCTCACCAAGACCCTGTACAACTGCAGTAGAACCTCCCTGCTCCTATACTCAAATCCTTTTGCTATGAAGAATAACATACCATTTGCTTTCTTCAATGCCTACTTTCAATGACTGGTGTACCATGACACCCAGGTCTCATTGCATCTCCCCTTTTCTTAATCTGCCACCATTTAGATAATAGTCTACTTTCCTGTTTTTGTCACCAAAGTGGATAACCTCACATTTATCCACATTATACTGCATCGGCCATGCATTTGCCCACTCACCCAACCTATCCAAGTCACGTTGCATCCTCCTAGCATCCTCCTCACAGCTAACATTGCTCCCCCAGCTTTATGTCATCTGCAAACTTGGAGATGTTGCATTCAATTCCCCCGTCCAGATCATTAATATATATTGTAAATAGCTGGGGTCCCAGCATTGAGCCTTGCGATACCCCACTAGTCACTGCCTACCATTCTGAACAGGACCCGTTTATTCCTACTCTTTGCTTCCTGTCTGCCAGCCAGTTCTCTATCTACATCAATACTGAACCCCCAATACTGTGTGCTTTAAATTTGCATACTAATCTCTTATGTCGGACCTTGTCGAAAGCCATCTGAAAGTCCAGATATAACACATCCACTGGTTCTCCCTTATCCACTCTACTAATTACATCTTCGAAGAATTCTATCAGATTCATCAGACATCATTTACCTTTCATAAATCCATGCTGACTTTGTCCAATGATTTCACCACTTTTCAAATGTGCTGCTATCCCATCTTTAATAACTGACTCTAGCATTTTCCCACTACCGATGTTAGACTAACTGGTCTGTAATTCCCCGTTTTCTCTCTCCCTCCCTTTTTAAAAAGAGGGGTTACATTAGCTATCCTCCAATCCTCAGGAACTACTCCAGAATCTAAAGCGTTTTGAAAAAATATCACTAATTTTTCCACTATTTCTGGGGCTACTTCCTTAAGTACTCTGGGTTGCAGCCTATGTGGCCCTGGGGATTTATCGGCCTTTAATCTTCAATACAAAGTGTCACCTATCTATGTTCTCCAGAAATGCTGCCTGACCTGCTGAGTTACTCCTGTGTGTATAAACCAGCATCTACAGTTCTTTGTTGCTACAATCTATTGATGCCACTTCATAAGGTCTTCAACCTCTGAACAAGGATGTATTCTCCAGCAAATATTTTTTGTAGCAAATATTAAGTATGCCGACTGTCACTTATGCATTGTAGAAATAATTACACTAGCTCTATAGAATTATTTTATTAGATGAAACATAATTAAATAAAATTTCATTTATTGTCCCAAATCTGATCTCAGGTAACTCAGAGACAGATAAGGCTGGCAGACTATCATGACCTTGACAAAAATATTGATTATGCTACAGACTATTAGTTGTCAATCACATTTATTTTTTATTTCAACTTTTATCCAGACTAAGAAAATTCACACAAAGAACGTCATCAATCAATATGTCGCACTTGTCAAGAAAAGTCCTTTTACAAAAGTGTGGAAACCTATTCCAACATTTTTGCCTTCACTAGTTTATTGGGGAGTCCATCACTTCTCTTGGCATTCTTGATTGTTTCATATTTAGGCAATACTGTGATTTATTTTTGTACTGCTTGCCGTATCACAGAATTGAAAGAAACATCAGCACTCTTCCAGCCTGACTAGGCATTGTAATTCTTTAATTGCAGCCGGATCAATACTTTATAAAGTTGTGACAATACCTTAACAACATGAATTGCAAATGTTCAAGAAAAAAGTCACAAGGGCAACTGCTGATGGCAATACATGGTGGCCTTAATCAATATCCTCATTTTCTTTTTTAATTTGTTTTGGGTTTTTTTTAAACACTAAGATTGGCCATACTCAGAATGTCATTGCACCATGTCTATCTTGACCATCTATACATATCTTTAGCTCCCGTCCTTCAATGCCTTTTCTATTTTTGCATATGTCTAAATGTTTCTTAAATGTAGTGATTATATCGTGTGTAGGAAGGAACTGCAGTTGTTGTTTTAAATTGAACACAGACACAAAATGCTGGGGTAACTCAGCGGGACAGGCAGCATCTCTTGGGAGAAAGAATGGTGACGTTTCGGGTTGAGACCCTTCAGTCTGAAGAAGGGCCTCGACCCGAAACATCACCCATTCCTTCTCTCCCGAGATGCGGCCTGTCCCGCTGAGTTACTCCAGCATTTTGTGATGATATCTTATTTCACCATCTCCCTGCAGAACAAATCCAGATATCAACCACCCTCTGTATAAAAAATACATTCCCATCAAATTACGTTTAAAATACAGGAATTTTAAATGCAATTTGATGGGAAAGTATCACACCTTAAACGTAAGACATCTTGTTTTGATAGCCCAACATGGGGAAAAAGGCTCTAACTACTGTATCTACCCAATCAATGCCTCTCAAAATTTTACATACCTATATCTGGTCAACGCTCAACTGCCTTCCCTCCAAGGAAATCAATCCCAGCCAATACCTTCTCTCCTTATAACTAACATCCTTCAATTCAGGCAACATTCTGGTTAATTTCCTCTCATCACTCTCCAGCATACCCACATCCTCCCCATATTGTGGACTCCAGAACTCTAAACTATATATCAAATATGTTCTAAACGATGTTTTGTACAGTTGCAACATGACATAGCAACTTTTGTATTTCATGCCCTGACCTGTGAGAACAAGTGTGCCATATGCCTTATTCACCATCGTATTTACCTGTGCTGCCATTTTAAGCAAATTACGGACTTTAACTCCAAACTCTCTGCTCATGAATGTCGCTAAGAAGCCTACAGTTTACTTTGTATGTCCTACCTCCAGTTTACTTCCTAAAATGCCTCAACTCTCACTCCTTGGAATTAAATTGCATTTGCCAACTCTGCCATTTTACTCTCTGATCCATATCTTGTTGTAGCCTTAGACAACCTCTTCACTGTCCACCACGCCAGCAATTTTCATGTCATCCGCAAACTTAATAATCATATATTTTACATTTGCATCTGTTGTTGATATATATCACAAACAGCAAGGTTCCCAGATGTGATCTGTAGGGTAAACCACTACAGGGTAAACCACTGTCTTTCAATCCAAATGGCAGCATTCAAACATTACCCTCTGCCTCCTATTACCAAGCCAACTTTTCACTCAATTAGTTAGCTCATCTTGGATCCCATGGGATTTAATCTTTGGGACAAACCAACCATGCAGGACTTTGTCAACATGCTTACAAAAATACATGAAGACAACATCTACCATGCTACGTTCATCACCCTTCTTAATTGACTCTTTAAAAATAACACTTAGTAAGCAGTATTTCCCCTATTTTCTTGCCTCTGATGTTTGCCTACTTGGCTTATCCCTGCTGCCCTTCTTAAACAATGCAATATGATTTGCTGCCTTTCAGTCTTCTGGCACCTTATCTGTGATTAACAATATTGCTGTAGGATAGTTGGGCCAAAGGGCCTGTTTCGACATGGCATAAGTCTATGGCTCTATATATGACACCAAATAATTTTCAGTCTTCTTCCTGTTACAAACCGCATCCTCTTAAATCTCTTGCAATGAAAAGGAATGTAGACAATGGAGAGAGTGGTGAGTTGCAGATGATTAATGGGGAGAAACAAGGGCTGGAGGGGGTGAAAATCTGAAGATCAGACAGGCTGTAGAGAAATGTAAGAAGAAACTGCAAATGCTGGTTTAAACCAAAGATAGACAGGAAAAGCTGGAGTAACTCAGCGGGACAGGCAGCATCTCTGAAGAAGAGGAATTGGTGATGTTTCAGGTTGAGACCCTTTTTCAGACTGGTTAAGGATAAGGGAAACAAGAGATATTGATGGTGATGTGGAGAGATAAAGGACAATTAATTAAAGATATGCAAAAAAGTAATGATAATAAATGAAACAGGCCATAGTAAGCTGTTTATAGGGTAAAGCTAGTGCAAATTATTGGGGGAGGGATAGAGAGAGAAGAAATGCCGGGGCTATCTGAAGTGAGATAAATCTAAATTCATACCACTGCCCAAGCAAAATATGAGATGCTGTTCATCCAATTTGCATTTAGCCTCACTCTGACAATGGAGGAGACTGAGGACAGAAAGGTCTGTGCAGGAATGGGAAGGAGAATTAAAGTTTCCAGCAAAAGAGATGGTCATGAAAGAGATCAGAGGGAAGTGAGGAAGAATTTATCAGAGTGAGTGAATGATCAGATAAAACAAAAGTTAGGAGGTATCATCAAGGTCAACATTGGGAAGATGATGGGAGAGTGAGCTCAAAGGAACGGTGCAGAACAGGTGAAGATCTACAATGGGTAGGTCATTATATGATTGGAAATGTGTAATTGGTCTTCCAAATGTGAAGGAAAACTGGGAATTACATGGAGAATCACTGTATAAGCAGCTGGGTTTCCTACCGGTGCCTTAAATGGGGATGCATGCTTTAACTTAAGTGGGAGCAGGTCTTAACTTTCTGGTTAAGTTCTGTTCCAGTCTTGGGAACATGGGACAAATATTATATATATGCATATAATTAAAAATCATGCCATTGACAGCAATTATTAGTTGTGAAATTTCATACATGCAAATTTCAGCCCCGACAAATAGTGGATCTCAGGACTATTTATAGGTAGGAGTGATTAATGCCACAAAATCAATAGCAATAGCCTCAGCAGATTTTAAACCTAATATATGATGGCTGTTGCCTGAAAATGTGATTTTCCACTGGGGATGAAAGTGATTCAAACATTATTTTTTTAAATGATTTGATGTGCAACAGTAATATCTAAAATTGGCAACAAGAGTAAAGAAGTTAGCCACTGCAATCCCGTATTTGATAAAAGATAAAATATATCTTTCCAACAATGTTCAAAGTGAAAGCACATGCCAGAATATGGCCTGGTGAGATTACTATAACCTGCAAGTACAGTATGATCACAATTAACAAAGGTTTGAGATATTATCCACATAATATTGATTTCATTCTCATTGAATCTGAGCAATATTTTTCTCCAACAAACATAAATTAGATACTGTGTTTCCACTCATTGTTGAAACATTGTTCAATATTATTCTGCTTTGTTAAAGCTACTGGACAATTTGAAGAGACTCAGCAAACATAGCAGAGGACTGAACGATGTCTAATTGATGCCTTGACAACCAGGGGAAGTTCAATCATTAATATGCTGAACTAAAGGCAAGCCAGAATATCTTGTCCTTTGTGTGCAATATAAAAAAGGCACATACCATACACAATGCCTATTAAAGGAAGAATTAAAGCCATTTCAAATCAGCATCTTGTCGCAGAGCAAAAAGAAAGCCTTATGCAGCAGAATGATGAAGCTGTGCATTGCTGAATATTCATACAGACAAAGCATTGAGGTGAATTTTATACATTTATAAACAATCATTCAAATAATACTAAAATGAAATTATAATAATTTTGGAGGGGGAGGAACTTCCAATGACATAAGTCTAGGACAACCCTGTGAACCAAAATAAAAAGAAAAAATGCTGGAACCACACAACAGATCACGTCACATCTGTGAGGAGAGAAATCGAGTTATCCTTTCGGATTAAAAACATTTGTTAAAACTAGGCAAGAGGACAAAAAATGCTCATAATCTGCGGGTAGAGTGTGTTGAGGGGATATCTCCAATAGGGTAAAGCTTATTTAGAGTGACTGTGGGAATAAGCTGTTAGGACGGTTATATTGTTAATAGAAGATTGTGAACAATTTGAGAGTCACAAAATGGAGAAAAGACCATACAGAAAAGGCTATCAGACTTACGGAACGCAGAAAAGGAAGATATGCTTGGTGAGTTAGGCTGGACATGTTCTCCGATTCTAGAGAAAAGAAACGAGAAGCAAGAATGAATGCATTTTAAACTGTGCATCCCAGGTTTGGGATAGGAATCTGGAGCAAGGAGAACATGAAAGCCCTGACATTATGGGAGTCGATTTCTGATATCCAATGATAATTAAGATGCATTGAAATTATTAAATAACTGTTTTTTTTTTAAGTTTAAAGAACATTATTTAAGTACCAATTTCAAAAACTTTTCTGAAATTTCTAATTTGGAATCCTTTGATCCCTTTTTATTCACATCAATGGTCTAATAAGGCACAGAAAGTTCCCATAGATTCTCCACCATCTGGTGGTGAATTGGTTTAAATTTGCACTCCTATAATGGGCTCCACAATGAATCCTGATATTGTTCACTGTCACATAAGTAAATATTTGCAACAAAATCCAGGCCGATATTACCCTAAAGTTTGAAATGTTTTAACTTTAAGAAAGTTATCTGCTACACTAAGGTAGATATACAAAAAAATATTGACAATGTCAAAAAGATTTTGCAAAAAAATAACGTTGTAATTAAATGTAATGATCAATAGCAGAAAATATGATAATTAAATTCCTTGAACACTCTCAGAAAAAAAAGGCTGAGATCATATGCATTTCACTCTAAATACTGCAGGTAATAAACAAAAAGGATAGGTTATTACATTATTTTCATAAGGTTTATTATTTGTATCAATCTGTCAATCCATTTAAATTTTACAAATAATACTCATAGTTCGCAGGACATGTTTAAAAAAAAAGATGTTGCAGTGTAGAACCTCAGAGGTTTGGAATACAGAAGAAGATCCTTAAAACAATGTACTTGTAAAAGCTATATATTAAGAAGCCTCAAAAAAAAAATCCATTGAACTGCTATAATTATTTTTTTTGTAAAATATTTTTATTAGAAGCAAATACATATTAAGAAGGAATAACATAAAATCAAAAAAGAAAAAAAACATATTATTCATCACATACATTCTTAATATTTTTAAAGTTTACAGTCGTTCTTACTTATACTTCTATATTTTTTATTATTTTATAACAGAAAGAAAATAGTAAAGAGAAATAATAAAAATAAATAAAATAGTAGAAAATTGATAAAATGAGTGGAGTATAAAGCAAGATATTCTTCATTGGAGATATATCCGTGGTCTATTTTATATAGTTCTTCATCCATTCATTCATTCAGGCTTCAGTCAGGCCCTTGAACCGGACCTCCTTGACCCTTTAAGTATTCAATAAATGGAGACCATATTCCTCTGAATTGATCTAGCTTGTCCAAAGGGACAAGTCTTAGTCTTTCCAGATGAAGTGTCTCTGACATTTCTGTAATCCAAATTTTGATTGTGGGGGATGTAGGGCCTTTCCAAAATCTTAGTAATAGTTTTTTACCAATTATTAAACTATAACCAATAAAAATTATTTGCTGTGTTGTTAGTAGATGATCCATTTCTATTATTCCTAATATGATTAATTTTGAGTCTGGAGTCAGATTTGCATTAACTACTTTCGAGATTATGTTAAAAATTTCTATCCAAAAATTAGTAATCTTAAAAGTAAAGTGGATAGGTATATGAACGTGAAGGGAATGGAGGGGTATGGTCTGAGTGCAGGTAGATGAGACTAGGGGAAAATAAATGGTCGGCACGGACTGGAAGGGCCGAGAGGGCCTGTTTCCGTGCTGTAATTGTTATATGGTTATATGGTTAGTAATTTTTATACATTTTGTGAATGAATGCATTAGATTAGCTTTTAAATGCTGACATTTATCACATATAGCAGAAACATTTGAAAACATTCCGTTTAATTTGAATTTCGAAAAGTGTAACCTATGTAAAATGTTAAATTGTATCAGGGAGTGTCTGGCATTTAATGAGCAGTGGTGTATATGTTGTTAACTTTCATTCCATACTTCTACACTAATTGTTTGTCCTAATTCGTTTTCCCATGCTTGCCTATATATTTTCTAGTTTGGTAAATCATTTTCCAGTAAAATATTATAAATATATGATATTAATTTTTCTGTATTCGGATATTTATTTAGACATTCATCTAAATTTTCTGTCTTTCTATTTCTAAAATCCTGTGTGTTTGATTTAACATAGTCTCTAATTTGTAAATATCTAAAGTACTCTTTTGAGTGTAATCCATAATTTTGTTGTAATTCCTGAAATGAAAGGAATAAACTTTCACCCATCTTATTTATTCTTCCATTTTAAAAAAACTTTATCCATCATTGAAGGTTTAAAAGTGATGTTATTTGCAATGGGAAGAGCCAGTGGTATATTTTCTAATTTTAAGTTTTTCTTTAATTGTTTCCAAATACGTATGCCACTTTCTATTATTGGATTTCCTCTATAACTTTTTTTAATGTATTTTAGTATTAACAAATAAAATCGAGCTAATTTCAAAAGGTGAGCAATCTTCCTTTTCCATTTTTAACCAGTTTGGTTGTTTATCTACTTCTTCTAAACAAAAAATCATATTTTTAATATTAACTGCCCAATAATAAAACATAAAATTAGGCAATGCAAAACCTCCATTCATTTTTGATTTACATTTTTTATTTATTCTATGGCTCTTATAATCCCAAATAAAGTTGGTAACTATAGAGTCCACTTTCTTAAAAAAAAATTTTGGAAGATATATCGGGATCAGTTGAAACAGGTATAATAATTGTGGAAGAAAAATCATTTTTATCGCATTAATTCTACCTAGCATTGAAATAGGTAAAGTTTTCCAATATAGGATATTCTTAAGTAGTTTATTCAATAGGGGGCGGGAAATTATGTTTAAATAAAGAATCATATCTTTTTGTTACATGAATTCCAAGATATTTGATTTTATTCATTTGCTATCTTAAAAGGATATTGTTGTAATATATGTGAGTTATTTCCCATTATTGGTATAAGTTCACTTTTATTCCAATTAATTCTATATCCTGAAATCAATCCAAATTGAGTTATTAAATCTAATCAGTTAGGAATACTAATTTCCGGCTTTGTAATATAAAGTAATCCATCATCTGCGTATAAAGAGATTTTATTTTCAGTTTCTTTGGTTTCATGCCCGTATATTTCAGGATGTAATCTGACGCGCTGTGCTAATGGATCAATTGCCAGTGCGAACAGTAGTGGAGATAGAGGACAACCTTGTCTACAGCCACGGAATAAATTAAATTTAGTTGTTAACATTTGATTTATTAATATTCTAGCTGTTGGCTTGGTATATAGTAGCTTAACCCATGTTATAAACTTCTCTCCCAACTGAAACGTTTCCATAACCGAAAATAAATAAGACCATTCAATCTGATCGAAAGCTTTGTCTGTGTCCAATGAAATAATTGATAAATCTTTATTAATGTTTCTTTTTGAGTATATAATATTGAATAATCTTCTCAGGTTGTTTGAGGAGTATCGTTTTGGTATAAATCCTGTTTGATCTGAATGAATTACTTTATTAATCACTGTATTTAGTCTTTGTACTAGTATTTTGGTTAATATTTCTTGATCAGTATTTAAAAGAGCTATGGCTCTATAAGACCCTGGATCATCCAGATTTTTATCTAATTTAGGTATAGGTGTTATAATAGATTCATTTAATGTTTCTGGTATGTTCTGTTGACATAAATGTGTTCATAAAGTTTCTTCAAACGTGGAGCTATCATATCATAGAATGTTTTATAAAATTCTGATCCAATACCATCCGGTCCTGGAGTTTTACCATTTTTTAATGACATAATAGCTTCTTCGATTTCTTTAGTAATTATTTCAGCATTGAGTGATTCTCTATTTTCTGAATCCAGTCCTTTTAGATAACAATTTTTTTTAATTGTTTCTACTCCTATTCGATTTTCTGTCGTTTTGGTTGAATATAAATTTTTATAATATTGCAAAAATCTCTCATTTATATCTTTAGTTTGTACTAATAATTCCCCTTTGTCTGATTTAATCCTATGGATTAATTTTTCTCCTTCCAATTTTCGTAATTGACGAGCCAATAATTTTTGTGGTTTATCTCCGAATTCAAATTGTATTTGTTTAGTATATTGGTATAGTTTTACAACTTGGTCTGACTGTATTTTATTTAATTTATATTTCAATGCAAAGATTTTATTATGTTTTATTATTGTTGGGTTAACTGCGTTTTCTGTATCTAATTGTTTGATCTCCTTTTCCAATGCCTGTTGTTCCCTCCGATTCTCTTTATTATAAAATGCTTGAGAGGATATCATAATTCCCCAAAGATACTCTTTAAAAGTTTCCCATAATAGGGACGAAGATATTTCTGGCATATCATTATTTCAAAGAAAATCTTGATCTGTTTTGTGATGTATTCTTGAGTTATTTTGTCATTTAAAATTTGTGGGTTAAATCTCCATTGTCCCTGTTTTTCCGTTTTACCAGTTATTTTCATCATAAAAGTTAAAGGTGTGTGATCTGAAATTATAATATTTTGAATTATAAGTGAATGGGATAAGTTTTAAATCTACCAAAAATAATCTATTCTTGAATAAGTTTTATGCACAGGTGAGTAAAATGAGTATTCCCGTCCAGCTGGGTTTTGCATTCTCCAAGCATCTTTAATATTACTAGTATCTATATATGCATTTATTAAATCACTGGAATGCGATTTAAGTTTCCGTTGTTTTGATGATCTGTCCAAAAAAGGATCTAGTGTACAATTTAAATCCCCTCCAATTATTAAGTTGTGTTGTGAGAATTCCGGAATAGTATTAAATATTTTTTTTAAAAACAGTGGGCTGTCAAAATTTGGGCCGTATACATTGACAAAAATCATTTTTTGTGTGTATAATTCTCCTATTACAATAATATATCTACCATCACTGTCAGTTATTGTTGAAGTGTGTTAAAAGTGCCTTTACGAAATAATATTGCTACATCTCTAGATTTGTGTGTGAAAGAAGAATGATACACTTTGTCAATCCATTTAGCTTTTAATCTATGTTCTGCCTCTTTTTTTTAGATGTGTCTCTTGGATGAATACCACATCTGCTTTAAGTGCTTTTAAGTGTGCTAATACTTTACCTCTCTTAATTGGTTCATTAATACCTTTAACATTCCAGCTACAAAACGTTATTCCTCCATTCCCCATATTCATTTGTAAGTCTTGCATCTTTTATCTAAAGGAATATATAATAGGGCAAATGGTTCAGCTCGACATACCCGACTTTACACCTGAACTCCGAATAGATGCATTTCAAGACCCTTGAGTATCTCTCACATATATAACTCCTTTGCATTAATTTATAACTCCATTCAAATGTAAAATAATAATAATAAGAGATAATATTAAAAAAAGGATAGATTAAGAGATTAATAGGGTGCACAAAGAAAGAAAAAACGACATCTAATATTAGTGTAGTTAGTGTTAGCCATACTACCATGGCTAGCAATCTATAGACTTCTGTAGTCGATGTTACTAACTTATCCATTTCCATGATTCATTAAAATTGTTAATCCATACAAATATTTAACCGGGAGTATTAAACTCTGATGTGTACAAAATCCATCAGTCAAGGATTTGATAATATCTAAACTTAATACTTATTAAAAGCAATAATAATAAGAAAATATAAAAAATAAAGTAATATTAAAAAATAAGAAAAAGGGAAGAAAAATATAGAAAAAGTAAAAAAATAATAATAAAAAGTACCAGGGGGGATAAATGAAGTCAAAGTTTATACTTTGTATATTTATATTTACTATTTACTTAATCCTAAGTAAATCAACTATCGTTAGTTATTAATCATTAATTGGTAGTTATTAGCTTTAATTAATAATAATACTAGAGTATTAATTTTAGTATGTGTTAGTTATTAATATTAGTAGTGTTACTATTCTAATTATTAGTATCCATAGGAGTGTCTCCAATCCGTATCTACCCGAATCTCCCATCCGCATCCTTCTCCATCTTCTTTAGATGAAACAAGTCCATAGTCCATAGTCCATTCCAATCTTGAAAATACAATTTAATTGTTGTTATAGTTCATCTTTGAAGCTTTCATTCAGTCTACCTCTCGCTCCTTAATCCCTTGGGCAAGGCTCATTGCATCCGCTGGGTTTTTGAAATAATGTTCTTCCTGGTTGTAGGTAATTCTCTGGGTGGCTGGGTACCTCAGACTGTACTTCAGATTCTTCACTTCCCTCAAAATTCTTTTGGTCTCCTTGAACGCATTTCGTTTCTTGGAGACCTCTGCTGGATAGTCTCGGTAGATGCTGATCGGATCTTCTTCATATGTAAGATTTCTCCTTTTTATAATTTTCTTCATCATCTCCTCCAGGACATGATCATACTGGACTTTTACTATCATTTGTCTTGGAGGGGCGTCTTGCTTTGTATAACGTCTCATTACTCTGTGTGCTCGGGCTAGTAAAGGCTTTTGTTCCAAAGTTAAAACCTTTTGCAGTAAGTTTGCAGTAAACTCTCGGGTATCTTGATTCTTTTCTCTCCCTTCTCGAATACCCACGATCCTTAGGTTCTGTCTTCTCTGGCGTCCTTCCAACTCGGTACACTTATCAGTAATTTTGCCCAGTAAGTCAGATAAACGTTGATTTTCTCTGAGGAGTGTTTTCATAGTCTGAGTACTTGTTTCGACTAGTTCTTCAAGGTTCTTTATGGCTGTCGACTGTTCCTTGATTTCTTCCACCACGGGTTCCATTTCTATTTCCACCTTATTTTCGATTTTTTCATTCATCCCTTCCACTATACTTGCAGATTGATCCGTCAATATTTCTGCAATTTCCTTTTGGAGTTTGTCAGATAATTCCGTGGCTGAGGTATTAATTTTAGACTTTAACTACTTCATCTCCTCCTTGATTTTTCTATTTCTTCCTTAATATTCATTTTTGCCAATTCAGTCTTTAATTCCAACTTTAACTCAGCCATTTCTTGTACAAAAAAACTTTGAGTTCTTCAATTTCCGATGTTTTCTTTGTTTTTTTCGACACATCTTCTAGGGATAGTGTCCTACCTGAGGCCGAGGCTCCAGTCAGGCCTTGTTCTTGTTCTGCCGTTTTCCTTGTATACCGGAGTTTTGTTTTATCTGTGGGTGGGCTACGCTGTGTTGCCATTATGAGTCGCGCGCCTGATGACGTCACTCACGGCAGCCGGTGCAAAAACAGCAGGCAGCTGGTAGGTCTTTTCTCCCCGGTTTTTCCTCGTTTTTTTTCACGGAGCTGGCTGGCGTTGCTTCCAAGACCTCCATAGCGCCACCGGAAGTCGAGCTGCTATAATTATTTGAATCTATTTTCTTCTATAAACGTTTCTGGGAAATTGTACATCTTGTTGTCGTAAATTAGGTTGCAGCAGATAGGATGCCAACTATGCGGCTAATCCAAATTTGATTTTCATTGGCTGCAACTGAAACTTTAATTGGCTAGCAAAATAATGTAGAACTCATCTGAATAACACTTTTTACCCAAGACTTATCAATGCATTTAAGGTGAAACTGGATATGCTCACAAGGGAAAGAGAAGATGGACCAGCCGGAGAGGATCAGGGGAGTATATATTTGTGCTTAAAAACCTGAATGGATCTTTTGAGCTGACTGGCTATCTCTCAGGATTTATTACTTGTCGAGGTGCAATTGCCCTGTTTAAAAAAAAAATACTGTTTGATGATCATACATCACAAAAAATGAGATGTCCAGCAGTTCTGAATATCAGAGTTCCTCCAGAGTGTCATTATTGTTTTGAGGCATTAATTGCGAGTCCATAATAATTCTTGTGCAGCCATGGTTGCAGTAAGATTCCTATTTAGATTCCCAATACAAGCTAATTTTTTGTGGGCAAGAGCCATTCCCCATTATATCATGTGTAGAACATGAAGTACACTCAATAGTACTGTACACCTCAATTAAAAACTTTGCAGACCATTAGGCTTAGTCAATCCACTTATTTCTAACCTGAGGATATGAGATAAAACTGCTTCTGCCATACAGAGATCCTCAGGGACCTGTGCTATATAGCAAGTATATTACTGCAATATATAAAAATTGAAGTGGTGTCCTTATCAGAGATGAATTGAGGTCACAACAATTGATAGAGTTTTGTGAAGATTTTTTCTACGAAGTGCCGAAATCTAAAGGAATGGATGTTGCTAAAGTTCAAGTAAGGGATTTGTTCTCTAAATACTCAGTGGATCCATTCTTCCATTGTTGCCCCTTCACCCTCACTCCTCTTTTTCGTCCTCCTCCTCCTCCTCCTTTAAGCTTATGTTTATCATGTCAAGAAACAATTATAATCTCTCTTCGGGACATCTATTATATGTGAAACTATATGAGGGTTAACGGAAATGTAGTGGAATATTGCCACCACTGTCGTCAAAAAATATTTCTGTAATTTGTATAATTTGTCTGATAGATATGACAGGTCATTAAGTCGAATGCAAAACATACTGATAATAGTTCATTGGGACCTTACTAAACTAATACTAATAAATGAACCCCATTGCAGTTGATGCTCTTTTTGAAAAGTGCCATTCTAGGGTTAAGATCAGTTCCAATTACAAAAATAACCTAATCCTTTTTGAAGTTTCTCAATTGAATAAATTGTGATTTTTGTATTTTTTACAGCTTAGTCAGATAGCCCTAGATGAAAATCTGCTATTTATTATGGAATACACATTCACAATTCTGTCATTGCAAAAGTCTGTGGATTTGCATTGTAAGCTGCTTGCTAACCCATGCTTAAAGGTTTTAATGGATTATGCTGTTAACATCAGCTTGTAGAACATGATGAAAGGTCTAAATCCAGAGGGATATAAAATGCATTAGACATCTTTCACATACTCTGAAGCGAAGTTAGTAGAGCAGCAATCCAAAGTCATATATTTTCAACGCAGCTAAATTCATTGGAAGCAAACAGAATTAAAGCGTTTTATTCTACCATCTTCAGTTTACTGGCATTATACTGTATGCACAATAGATACTTCTGTCGCTTGTGACCAACAGAACGAACTTTACGTACTGTCAAATATTTTATGGATACTAGTTGCCTATTCTGTCCAATTCACACTACCGAAGGCAAAACTGACATGGAAAAGTCTATCAATATTGAAGCTTTTCAAAAAGCTACTGAATAGTTAATGGCTTTTCGTCTATATTTATATTCTTTCTGCTGCTCTTGGTATCATTGACATTTAATGGTAGCCATCAAGTGACTTGGGATTGGCTTCAAATTGTTAGCTTTCTGTGTGAAGACTTTCAGAAAGCCTTTGATAATGTCCCGCACAGGAGACTGGTGACTAAAATTAGAGCACATGGTATTGGGGGTAGGGTGTTGACATGGATAGAAAATTGGTTGGCAGACCAGAAGCAATGAGTAGAAGTGAACGGGTCCTTTTCAGAATGGCAGGGAGAGGCGCGTGGAGTGCCGCAAGTGTTGGGGCCGCAACTGTTTACCATATATATTAATGATTTGGAAAAGGAAATTAGAGCAACACTAGCAAGTTTGCGGATGACACAAAGCTGGGTGGCAGTGTGAACTGTGAAGAGGAGGTTCGGAGGTTGAAGAGTGACCTGGACAGCTTGAGTGAGTGGGCAGATGCGTGGCAGATGCAGTATAATATAGATAAATGTGAGGTTATCCACCATGGGGGCAAAAACAAGTGGGCCAGATTATTATCTCAATGGGGTTAGGTTATGTAAGGGGGAGGTTTAGCGAGACCTGGGCGTCCTTGTACACCAGTCACTGAAAGTTGGCTTACAGGTACGCCAGGCAGTGAAGAAAGCTAATGGAATGTTGGTCTTCATAACAAGAGGATTTCAGTATAGGAGTAAAGAGGTTCTTCTGTAGTTTTATAGGGCTCTGGTGAGACCACATCTGGAGTATCGTGTACAGTTTTGGTCTCCTAATTTGAGGAAGGGCATCCTTGTGTTTGAGGCAGTGCAGCGTAGGTTCACGAGATTGATCCCTGGGATGGCAAAACTGTCATATGAGGAAAGATTGAAAAGCATAGGCTTGTAATCACTGGAGTTTAGAAGGATGAGGGGGATCTTATAGAAACATATAAAATTATAAAAGGTTTGGACAAGCTAGATGCAGGAAAAACTTTCCCAATGTTGGCCGAGTCCAGAACTAGGGGCCACAGTCTCCTAAAATAGGAGGTCGTTTAAGACTGAGGTGAGAAAAAACTTTTTCACCCAGAGCGTTGTGAATTTCTGGAATTCCCTGCCACAGAGGGCAGTGGAGGACAAGTCACTGGATGGATTTAATAGAGAGTTAGATAGAGCTCCAGGTGCTAGTGGAGTCAAGGGATATAGGGAGAAGGCAGGCACGGGTTATTGATAAGGGACGATCAGCCATGATCATAATGAATGGCGGTGCTGGCTCGAAGGGCTGAATGGCCTCCTCCTGCACCTATTTTCTATGTTTCTATGTTTCTATGTTAAGGTGCTTCTAATAATGCTTTAAGAAGAGAATCACAGAACAACAGAAGAAGGCAAATCATACCATATAGAAGCATTGACTTTGACCATCACTGATCCACGCCTAAGTTCTTTTCAGATACATTTATCTGAATCTATCTATATAACTAAAAGTCTCATCTTGACCACTTCCTGTCTGCGCTGTATATTGATTTTAGAAAAAAAAAACACTACCATATATTGCTATGATATTTCTGTGCTTGAAATGGTAGGAAATTGCATTTGAATTTGATGGCCTGCACTCTGCTTGAAATGGTATGAAATTTCATTTGAATTTGGTGGCCTGAACTCTGCATGAAATTGTATGAAATTGCATTTGAATTTGGTAGCCTGCACTCTGCTTGAAATGGCATGAAATTGCATTTGAATTTGGTGGCCTGCACACTGCTTGAAATGGTATGAAATTGCATTTGAATTTGGTGGCCTGCACACTGCTTGAAATGGTATGAAATTGCATTTGAATTTGCTGGCCTGTACTCTGTTTGAAATGGTATTTCAAGGAATAGCCATGAGTGAACTGCCAGCCCACCAGCCGTGAGTCAATCAACTGTCAGCCCACCAGCCGTGAGTCAACTGCCAGCCCAACAGCCGTGGGTCAGTCAACTGCCAGCCCAACAGCCGTGAGTGAGTGAACTGCAAGCCCACCAGCCCTAAGTGAGTGAACAGCCAGCCCACCAGCCCTGAGTGAGTAAGCTGCCAGCCCACCAGCCCTGATTGTGTAAGCTGCCAGCCCACCAGTCCTGAGTGACTGAGCTGCCAGCCCACCAGGCCTGAGTGACTGAGCTGTCAGCCCACCAGGCCTGAGTGACTGAGCTGTCAGCCCACCAGGCCTGAGTGACTGAGTTGTCAGCCCAATAATCCATTTGGCCCACAATGTCCATACAGAAACCAGCCCCTTCAGCCCACAACACCCATACTAGCATGTCAGAAAGACCCCCCCCCCCCATACTAGCATGGCCACCAATATTGGAATTGGTAGAGTGGTGGAATATTGCATTGGGGGACCAGCCCTCCCATGTGAATGTTGGACCCAATGAGTCCCACTTAGTCTTGTACATAACTAAAGCTCTGATCTTGTGCTCTTCTGGTTTGCATGGTTTTTCTATTTGCGCAAAAACTGTTTCATGATGATCGATGTTATAATATAAAAGTTAGAAGTTTAAAAATCTTAAAAAACAAGCTGCGCAGATTGATCTCTCCTGCCAGTCAGCGCCGTGCGGATTAGTCTCTTCTCCTGTCACTCCCTAGGACAGTCTGCCCCTTCCTGCGACATTGCGTCTTTACTCGAGCTGAGGTGGCATGTGGAGATCTCCAAACGGAACAATTTTCGGAGGGACCGGAAGCGGCGCGGTCAGAGATGTCGCCAATCAGCAGTGAATCTGTTCCCGGCGGAGGAGAGGTCCAGCATCGGCTGTGAGTTCCAAAGTGCGCCGCCATCACAATGCCCCGCAGCTCCTGCCCCTTCCCCTCTGGTTCCCCTCGCTGGCTCCTTCCCCCTCCCCTGTGATAACCCCTTCTCCCGCATGGCTCTTCCTCCATCTTTTCTCTGAGCTGTCACCCCCTCACGCCCCCCTCCTGCCCACACGCCGGCACAACCGTAGATGCTGGTGCTTCTGGGCCGATCCGAGGCCTAGCTCTGAGGGCTCGTCTGGGGCATGCTAGAAGGGAGAGGAATGACAACCTCGAGATCCTTGGGAGGAGAGGGAATAGAGGGAGAGGAGTGGAGCAGGGAGGGTAGAGGAGTTATGGAAGGAGGGAGGGAGACACCTTTAAGGGAAAGGAGAGGTGAGGGAGGGATTGGGGATGGTAGGAGGAGAGGGAAAACATGAGGGAGGAGATGAGGAGGGAGAGTGGGGGAGGTGGGGGAATAGGTGGAGATAAGGACAGTGGGGAGGTGAGGAGGGATAGTGGGGGGGAGATAGGAGGAGGTGAGGATTTGGGGAGGTGTGGGATACAGGGATAGGTGGGGATAGGGTGGAGAGAGGAATTATGGAGGGAAAAGGGAGTGACCGAGGGTAGGGGAAATGGAGAGAGAAGTGAGGAAGGGATTGGGGGAGGGGAGGAGGAGAGAGAAAAGAAGAGGGAGGATAAAGAGTAGGGGGAGAGTTTGCTAGTGATGAGGGGAAATGAATTGTGCCTGTGCAGTTGGGGGCTATGGGTGAGTGGAGGAGTATTTCATTGAGGGGACCAAGCCCCCTGTGTGACAGGGAACCAACTGGTCCCACTTAGTCTAGAAGCAATCTATGAACACTTTCAACCTGATAGACTGATACAATCTGTCCAACCTTCCCGTTGAATGATATCTTGATTAGTTCTAACTCTAAGATAATTCCTCTTTATTCTTGTTTTTTTATTTTCGTTCTGGATTCTCCTCTGAAATGGTTTCTAACAATTCATGAGGATAATTATCTCTATTAATCATCATCCACAGCCTTTGAAACCCAAGGGAACACAAAATTAGTTTGTGCAACATGTTCAGAATTTAGTCTTTTAAAGTCTGGTTGTGCTGAGCTAATGCAGCCTCAAGGTATGTGGGTTTGCTTGGTGCATATAAATATATGTTAAAGAAATGTAATGCCATGGGCTGTGTGAGCTTTGGGAATGTGTAAGAGATGGGGTTGACAGTTTGTGTCATTCAGAGATGGGATTAGTAACGTGAGGGTTGCAGGAGTGGAAGCTGTGTCTCGGGGCCCCTGAGAGTTCCAGCACAAACAAACCTGCCTTGCTTTTGGTGGCCTGTTCATTTTCCTACAAATTAAGATATGTTTTAGTACTCTATTTTCAAAGCAAGTATTGCTATCCTCATGTATTCCACTACAACATTGTGTGGCTAATGTTAAATGATGTTGTCTTTAAATTAAAATTCATCCTGGTCTTGAAGAAATGCATCTTAAATTACTTAGTCGAGGTTGCATAAGCATTTGCCATAATCCCCAATTCTTCCTCAATACTGCAAAGTTCACTGGTAAATACTGCCAATTAATTTAATCTCAGTTGTGAGGAAGCAGAAATAAAACATTAATAGACACATGAAGATTGAGTTTTAAATGAAAACCAGAATAGATTTGATGAAGGCAAAATGTGTTTTAGTAACCTGAATATATATTTATGATGAAGGTTCGGAACAGTGGCATGGCAAATAGTGCTGCTACTTTACACTCAACTTGGGTTCAACCATACTAACTGGTACTGACTGTGTACAGTTTGCACATTCTCCCTGTCATTGCTTGACTTTAGCCTAAATTCTCTGGCTTTCTCCCACATCCTAAAGACGTACATGCTAAGAGGTTACTTGTCCACTGTAAGTTGCCTACATTGTGTTGGGGGTTAGTGTCAGAGTTTGAGAAGGGAAGAAGAATGTGGGAAAATATAAAATATATGTAAGATAATGGATGCTTGATGGTCACCATGCACGTGCTGGTCCGAAAGGTCTAATTATGTGCTGTATAGCTCAAAGGTTAATGAGGGGTGTGCAGTATATGTGTTCAGAAGACATTTTAAAGTCCAAACTAATGGCTTATTTACAGAATGAGGCCAATGGAAATAACAGTTTATTAGCAGGATGGACAGGAATTTGCTTAATTGGAAGGCACACAATCATGGTATTTTTTTATTTTTCAGCTAGGATATTGGTAGCCAGGGTTGTTTTGAAAGGATTGTTTGGAAAAAGGAAAGTTTGAAACAAGGTTTTTTTTTTCATATATTCTTAAAATAACTTTTCCAAATTTGTGGATGTTTAGAGCTTGAAATTGTACGAAATGGTGAAAGATATTGAGGGGACAAAACAGACCCCAGGTAAAGAGTCATATAGCATGGAAACAGGCCTGTCAGCCCAACTTACCTATGCTGACTAACATGCCCCATCTACACTGGTCCCACCTGCCCCACTTGGCCCAAAAACCTCAAAACATATCCTATCCATATAGCTGTCCAAATGTTTCTTAAACGTGATAGTACCTGTCTCAACTACATCCTCTGGCAACTCATTCTATTTGCCCACCACCAAAAAGGTTCCTCTTAAATATTTATGCTTACTTTAATCCTATGTCCTCTGGTTTTTCAATCGCCAATTCTGGTCAAAATACTCTGTACATCTACCACTCTATTCTCTCACGATCTTGTACACCTCTATAAGATCACTCCTTATCCTCCTGTGCTCCAAGAAATAAAGTCCTAGTCTGCTCAACCTCTCTTTATAGCTGGCAGTTGCTGGAATCTGGAGCAGAAAACAAATTAGTGGAGGAACTCAGCAGGCCAGGCAGTATCCGTGGAAGGAAATGGTCAGACAGCGTTTTGGATCGAGACCCTTCTTTAGAATGATGGAGTAAAGGGGATAAAGAAGGAAAGAAGGCTTCTCGTTGACATAGATTGGATGACTGAATGAGCTAATAAGTTGCTGATATACATATAAAATGCTGGAATAATTCAACAGGTCAGGACCCTTCTTCAGAGTTATAGTTGAAGACATGCCTAACCCTAAAAATGATATTGAAAAATCTATTCATAAACTAGACAAATTGTTAAAATGTCATAAACAAACTACAACTGATATTGACGTGGCTCACGATACGATGCGAGGTTCACCTAAATGAAAAACTGAGAGGCAATGTTGTGGGAAATTTTGCATTAGTTTTTGGAGAAAACACCTCAGGAAAGGTCCTTCCACCTTCTCCAGATGCTGCAGAACCTATTGAGTTCCTCCAGCACATTTTGTTTTGCTGTAGATTTCAGCATCTGCAGGTTTTTGTGTCAATCTTTTCCAAGCTTTTAAAAACAAACATTAAACAACTGCGTCACTTATCATCACAACATTCAATTGTCACAGAAATAAAGTAAATGCACATTTCTGTGTAGATAAACAAGGGACAGCTTGGACAAAAATGAATTCTATACCGAACTCATTTATTATTGTCACGTGCACTGAGATACAGTGAAACACATTTGTTTTAATGCTATTCAATCAAATCTGATAAGAGTAGACACAAAACAATCAAGCCAGATATAAGGCAGCGGCAGAGCGAAGATCTTAATACCAGAGTGGGGAATATAGTCTTTCAGCATGGTAGTGTAACCATTCCAAGACAAGAGTCAACAATACTTTTATTTCAAGAGATTAGAAGTTCAAGACTATACCTGAGCTTATCGGCCATTCAAAAATCAGATAACAGAGGGGAAGAAGGTGTTCCTATGTCTGGCGACAGAACTTGCAGGAAGCTTGCATCAGCTTTGTGTGAGGTTGCAATGAAGATATATTTTCAATGTGGCTAATGTATTATGAATGTTGCATACTAGAATCATGAATATGGGGCCTTTTGGTTGTAATTTTATACAAAATACACACAAGAAACAATTTCTTGCTGTAGTGCGAGATCTTAACATTCAACTTCAATATAGAGGGCCAGCTTTGGAGCAGGTATGTTCTCAAGCAGAAAGTGAGTGGGAATAATGTTGCCTAATAGAATATTGGACTAGATAGTGCTTGGTCAGCCTTCAATTCACTCCCTGAGCAATCCCTGTGACCTCACTAGCCTTTGTCTCTTTAGGAGCTGATAATTTGAGACATCCAAAACTAATTAAAATAGATGTAAACAATATAAATTATTTAAAAATATTAAAGCATATTGATTGTAAAATATGGAGATTAATTAAGTCTGAAGAAGTCTCAAAACTAGCTATCCTCCCTGGTAATATAATGACATGAGTTATATGTCCTATCCGATGCCAAGCTAGTCTTGGATGTCTCTTGGAAAGCAAAGCTTATCTTAGTGACCTCATGATTTACTGGTCTTCGAGTTAGCCTGAGCATGGACCTGTTTAGGGTGACACAGTCTGTTTACCCCTTACATTGCAGGATGAGCGAAGGGGGCACTGAAGCCTAACAGTTTAAATAGTTATGGCGCAGAGCTGGAAATCCAAACACAGTGTTTCAATGGTCTGGGGTGGGGGTTGGATGAGGGAAGGTTCAGCATTGGTGCGGGTAGGAATCAGCTTACCAATTCTGGAATAATCACAATGATCAGAGGAATGAAAGTCAGTGGTTGGGGTTTGGGCAATTGAAGTGTCAGATTTAAGAATGGGGTTTGCAGGCTGGTTGGTGAAGCTAGAGTGCGGTAAGTGACCACACTGAAAGATGATGTCAGGTAATTAATTTACCAGACAGTCATTCTGGTCCAGCATTAAGATTGGACGACCCAGGAGTACACACTGATGAACACAAAGATGTTTTACAGCTGGGGATGCATAGCTGAAATTTCCATAAGTGTGTAAATTGGACTTTAACTTATTTTATTTCAGAAAGAAAGCTGTTCCATAAAAAGTATAATGCAATTAAGTTTTAACCTGCTCTGTGCCCTCAACCACTATCTTGAACTTCCAGTTACATGTCATTTCAACCATCTCCCATTTCTACATTGATCTGCCTGTCCTCGTACTTCTTTATTGCCATGGTGCGGACAAATGAAAATTAGCACAATGGGATTTCATATTCCACTTGGGTGGCCTGCAATTCAATGACATGTGCATAGAATTTTCCAGCTTTATGTAACATAGGTCTCTTGTGTTAGCTTCCCACTCCTTCCAATCTGTTTAGGATCTCTCTCCCTTTGTTCACCTTTTCCATTCCTACACTACCAACCCTCCCCCATTACCCATCTCCATGTGGTTCCATCTGCTCAACACCAACAGACCCATCCACCTATGTTTCTTCTCCTGTGGCCTACCATTCCTATTCCATCGCCCACCTCTTACCATCTACCCATTGTCTCTCCATTATCTGGTCTTTCCTATCACTACCAGCTTCTATCAGATATCACCCCTCCCACACCTGGTTCCACCTGTCTATTTTTTCTCCTAACTGTGCCCATTTATCACTTATCTCTTAAACACTCCCCTTTCTTCCTTCCCAACCTGGCACCAGCTGAATGAATGAATTAATGAATTAATACTTTATTTTCACCAGTGACAAGTCACAGTGAAATTCTTTGTTTTGCATTCCCTAGGTATGCAAAGAGTTGCCATGTAAAGGGTGCCGACAATGTTACAAAGTATCCTGTGCAAGGTTAACCTTTGTTCTCTCCCTCGCCGTCCCTCATGGCAGTCCCCCACAACAGCTCCCCCTTTGTTCCTAGCGGCGCGTCCTCCAGCTCCCACGTGGCCCGTCGCCGCACTGACCTGCTCATCGATCACCACACCGACCTGCTCATCGATCGCCACATTGATCTGCTCGTCGATTGCCGCACCGACGTTGCCCCAGGCACCGGCTGCTGGTTCTGCCACTGCTTGGATTTTTCACATCCTCCTGGGAGTTGTCTGCCACTGCAGCATCCTGGGGGTCATCTACCCATCATTCCACTTCCCTCTCATCTGATTCCACCTATCATCCACCAGTCCCTATCTCATCCCTCCCTTCTTTCTTCTATATACTGGGCTATCTGTCCTCTACACTCTCAGGCTTGATGGAGTGTCTATACCCAATATTTTGGCCTTCCCTTTATCTCCATAGGTGCTGCTCAACATGTTGAATTATATCTGCAATTTCTGTTCTAGTTACCAACACCTGAATTCTCTTATTTCTCTACGGTCTAAATTAGTTCAGTTACCTAAAATTCATATGGTCTGCCACTGACAAAAATTGTGAAATGCTGAATTAATCGAATCAAGTTCAGAGGCCGAGTAAAACCAAATGATTGTCACTTTACAGCATGTTCATCATCTTTAATCAAGGATGAATTTCCTGGCAAATATTTGCTGCAGCAAATGTTAAATATGCCGACCGTAATCCATTACATTGTATAAATAGTTGCACTAACTCTTTTCAATCTGGTCATTAGATGAAACTAAAGTAAATGCAATTGCATTTATTGCCCCAAATACAATCTATTATATATATCTGAGACAGATAGATAGGCTGATGGAAGTCTCAAGGAGCTTGTCAAAAATATCTAAATTTCTACAAATAATTAGTTGACAATTTTTATTTTACCTTTCATCCCGACAAACAAAATGCCTAATTAGAAGGTCATCTGTCAATGGATCACACATGTCAAGAAAGTTCTTTAAAAAAATGTTCATACGACCTTTCCAATTTCTGCCTTCACAAGTTTATTGGGGAGTACATCACTTCAACTGTTATTCTTGATTTTTTCATATTTAGTTAATGCTGTGTTTTATCTTTTTGTACTGCGAGCTTTCTGACAGAAGTGGAAGAAATGTCATCACCTAGCCTGATGTATTACAATTCCTTGATTGAAGCCAGGTCAATACTTTACAAGGTTGTCGGCGTACCTTGACTACATGGATTGCAGAAGTTTAAGTCAAAAGTCTCAGGGTAATACATGCTAGCCTTAATCGATATCATCAGTATTTCTTTTAAAGTCAAGTATTTTTGTAAATAGCTGTTAGATTTGCTAGACTCAAAATGATTACTGAGTCATGGAATCATACAACACATGCATTGTCTCTTCAGCCCATCTAGACTAACCCCATTCTTCCTCATTAGCCTGTGTCTATGCCTTGCCTATGTAAGTCCCCAACTAAATGTTCATTAAGTGTAATGGTTATATCTAACACTGTAGCAGCACCAAACGTGGTGAATAAAAGATAAGACGTCAGGCCGGTTCAAACCATCGTCTATTCAGTGGTGACGCATTAGGTTGGTGCGCTAACTATATTAACAGTGTTGCTGGAGCTGAGCAAGGTTGTTCACTCGGGCTCAGCTACCAGTTGACTACCTTAAGGTCTCGTGGTGAGATGACGTTAAGTACCAGGACACTACCTCTAGCCCATGACGTCACGTGCCCGCCCTCGTACCTCCTGACGAGGGATCGAGCATAAGTGGCCCATGTATAGGCTGATGCCACAGGAACCCCCCCCAGAACCGGAGGAAGGAATAGCATGGTCGCGGGCGGCTCCTGCATGTGGGTATGGGACACCCCGGGCGTGGGTCGGGACGGAGGGCCCACGGGCGCAGTGACACTCAGCGTGGGCGATCCCGAGGTTACCGAGGGGCGCGAGCAGACCGATGCAGAAACCGGAAAAACACGGTTGCATCTCCTTGACCAGCTAAGGGAGAGTGTCCTGTGAAATACGCCCCCCAGCAACGGCTGGGAGACGTCTGCAACAATGAGGGAAAAAAATGAAGTAAAATAAACAAACCAATTTCTGAAATGGGCGTGGAGATGCAGTGGACACAAAATGAACAGTAATAACACAAATTACAATGCAATCAGTGTCCAAAGTTCAAATTGTCCAGTGTTCATGGTGCAGGATAGGAAAGCTGTGCAGTGTTGCAGTGACAGCCTCCGACCTGACGATGGTGATGTGCCGGTTGTCAGGCTGCAGGGACTGCATCCAGCTGGAAGGTGACGCTGTGGACGGTGGTGAGGCTGCAGTGACGGCATCCGGCTGGAAGGTGGCACTGTGGCTGGCGGTCAGGTATGTTCGAGCTTCTCTTCCGGCCGGCCGTGGCGGCCATTTTTGTAGTCGGGGTGGCCGCTTGTTTCAGGATGGTGCGGCGGCCATCTTGCCGGCCGGCTGAAGTGGACTTGTCCAGCGATTCAAGACCAGTGAGAAGCGGAAGGGTGTCTTTGGCGGTCGCCCCAGGTAAGCCCGCCCTATCAGGTGGCTAGGCCCTGGGCAACAGTCGGCGGGGCCAGGTGCAGTGCAGGGTATGGAACCGTGACTGTGGTGAGGCCCGGTGCGGTACAGGTGAGGTGAGGCCGGTGTAGGGCCTGGAGCAGTGAGGCCCGGTGCAGTGCTGGACATGGAGCCGTGTTTGCGGTGCGAGGCCGGGGCCAGGTTCGGTGTCAGGAACAAGAGAGATGCAGGTACTCTCTCTCTCTGCTCCCGGGGCCGTCAGGCATGTGTCGGCCTTGCTGTGGGCAGGAGGCTGCTACGCGCACAGCTCCCGAAGCAGCTGGTGGGGCAGCGGCGGCTGGTAAAACCTCTCCGCTCCGGTGATCGGCTCCAGGAAGATCATGGGGAGGAGTCGGCGGCCGTCACACAAGGCGGCCTGCCCCGTTGCCGGGAACAGAGAGCAGCGACAGCTGCGGCTTCTCAGCTCCGGTGAGCAGCAGCTGGTGGGGAAGAGGCGGCATCCCAGATGTAGCGGCATACCTCACTGCAGGGCCTGGTTGGTGGCAGCATAGTTCTGCAGGGCTGGGCAGTCGACTGCAGACATCAGGTCTCCCGAGGCTGCGTGCGTAAGATAAAATCCAAATTTCAATTTGGACAGTTGGAGTTCACCAATGTAGCGGCACCAAATGTGGTGAATAAAGATGAGATGTCAGGCCGGTTTAAACCGTCGTTTATTCAGTGGTGACACGTTAGGTTGGTGCGCTAACTATATTAACAGTGTTGCTGTAGCTGAGCGAGGTTGTTCACTCGGGCTCAGCTACCGTTTGACTACCTTAAGGTCTCGAGGTGAGATGACGTTAAGTACCAGGACACTCCCTCTAGCCCATGACGTCATGTGCCCGCCGTCGTACCTCCTGACGAGGAGGTATATAAGTGGCCCGTATATAGGCTGACGCCACAACACTATCGATTCCTACAAATTCCAGATAACAATCAGTCTAAAAATAACTTACCCCTATCACTCACCAGCCTCAATCTCTAAACACCTCCTCGCACTCTCCCATTTGGCTCCATCTGCTTATCAACCTGAACCTCATCTGGCTCATCCTTCACCTATCAGCCACTATCTCAAGCCCTTCGTAACGTTGGCTACCTTCCATGTACGTCCTCAGCCCTTATGCATAGACTCCACTAAAAACATTGGGCATCTCTTTCCCTCCAGAGATGCTGCTTGAACTGCCTACAGCAGTTTGTTATTTATTTTGTTCCAGATTCTAGCATCTGCAGTTTTTAGCATCTCCTTTGTATTTATTTTGTTGGTTTTAAAGTCCAATTCGTATTTCCTGTTCATTTTTAAATTTCACCTCTATCCCTCCATAGGCATAATATTAAAAAAAAGCTATTTGTAAAGATTCAATAACCAAGACTTCTTTTGTTAGCAGCAGTTAGCTCAGACTTTCCCCACTAGTATACAAATGTCCTGGCCTTACTGAAATCGATTGATTGACATGCCTTGGGCTGCCTTTCGACTTTGGGCTTGTCTGTGGTGGAGTGAGAAATTGAGGCAATTCCCCAACATCTAGGCTAGGAATAATCCATGATCATTCCATGCCATATTTGATCTAATTTAATGAGAACACGCTGGCGGATTTAGTGAAGTGTGGTTAATTTAATAGATATTCTGAAGAAAATAGTATTTTTTAGATATATTTATGTTCTCTGTATTTTTTTTAAATGGTTGAAATGATTATGAAAACAACTTAAACATTCATAGTTTTCACAGTTTTGAGATTTGGCTAAGGCTTCAATGCAGTTTGTTATTTCTTTTGCTCCAGATTCTGGACTTCATGAGTTGGACATTAGCACAGAAAACTGTGTGGTAAGCAGATGCTCACTGGAGAGAGGTGCTTACTGGAGGTTCGTGCTTGGGAATGCTTAAGGTGAGTGTCTCCTTTCCTTGTAAACCATCAGTAAGTGCACAAAGCTTGTCATTGATATAGATAATGGATCATTGCATTATCAAGAGTATTACTGCTGTGATTACATGGAATCCAGATAGAATGAAATTGGTAGAGAAATGCAAAATAAATTGAAATTCTGGAGATGTAAAAGAGGCATGCAGATGGTAAAGTGAAAATAAATATAAAAACAATGGTCTGGATGTTATGAAACAACTGGAAGATCAATCCCATTTCTCCAAATGTTGGTGGAACTCACATTTAAAATATACTTTAGTTAAGTATTGGGAACTGATTCTTCCTTCAGTTAATAATGAGAGAAACGTGAAGAAAAATAAACAAATACTGAAAGAAAACAATTTGAATAAATTGGATGTAATATTAATTTTCAAATTGGTGATGGAGCAAAACAATGATGTGCTTTGTATAATATTTAGGATGTTAATAATTAAGAATGCCCCCTAATCTCTTACTTTTCAGCAACAAATAATTGTTATAAATTCATGAAAAAGTAAGTATGAATGGGAGAATCGTGGAAAGATTATGAGGAAACTATCAATTATCCGAGAATAAAATGCAAGAAATGCAAAGTGCAGGGGTATATGGAATACTCCAATGAGGAGAAATACTTCTGGACAGCAGGAGAATCAAAGTCCTAAAGATTGTCTGTGCATAACCAAAATGGATTTAAATGGAAATTGTCTTACAACAATCTTTGTTCATGATTTACTGCTATAAGATTATCATAATGTCACTGGACAGACCCTTTTCCTTTAAATTCTCTAAGTAGGTAAAATGAATTCACATACCAACCATTCAAACTAACCACAGTCAAGCCAGGTGAGATTAAATGTGATAAATTTGCAATTAAATTGCATTCCTTATACAACCTAACTACTTTTTCAATTACTTTCACATCTGAAGGAGAGATATTTGTCTGTGTCTAAGCAGTTTTATTCGTATTAATTGACCTATTAGATTCCCCATTTAAAACCCGTTACTCTCTTTGGATGACCAACTTTGCCGAAAAAATATCATTAAATATTGGCCAAGAGTAAGACTGCTTATGAAAGGATATTATCAATTCAGAGCCACCTGTCAACATTAAAGCTAATTGCAGCAGCATTCATTATTCATCAATTATTGCACATTTTACAAATATTTTACAAATATTCATTGTGGAATACAATAGGTTTGAGTGGGCTACATTTTAAATTTAAATAGCTTGAGAATGTGTTTGATTTCAAAGGGATCAATCCACTGCTTTTACCCAAGTGTGGATGTCCAATAACCTGACAGTTCCAAAGATCCTAAATGCAACAGTACCCTTGTCAGACGCAACAATATTGAACTCATGGACATTATTAAGAACAACTCAGAGAGGTGTGGACAACTCAGGGTGGTGAAGGCCCTGCCCTGGTTTGACGTCCCCAAATGCAACATCTCGCACTTATCTGTATTAACAGTCCACCTGCCCAAATGATAAAGATGCTGCTACAATTTCTGATAACAATTTTTGCTATCTATGATGCCACTCACTTTTGTATCATCTGCAAACTTCCTAATCATGCCTTGTACATTTTCATCCAAATCACTGATATAATGATAGAACATAGAACAGTACAGTGCAGCACAGGAACAGGCCCTTTGGCCCACAATGCCTATGACGAACATGATGTCAAGACCAACCCTTATATGCCTACATATAATCCATATCCCTCCATTCCCTGCCTATACAAATATTTCTTAATGCCACTATCGTATATGTCTCCACCACCACCCACCGCGGCAGCACATGTAAGGCACTCACTACCCTCTGTGTAAAATACCGAGCATGTCTGACCTCTCCTTGCAGCTAATACACTAAACCAGGGGTTCCCAACCTTTTTCGTCTCGTTTACCCCTGGCAACTTTAATAGCACATAACAATGTTATTTCACTTATTTATGAACAACTAATGATTAACCGATACCAGTATACCAGAACCAAACACAGTCAGTCAATGAGAAAAAATATGTACAAATCCAGAATCAACAAATGTACCCTCTGGGTAGGCAAAATTTACCCCAGATTGGGAACCCTTGCTCTAAACCATGCACCATTCTGTTAAACCGCGTCTGCACCTTTTCTAAAGCCTCCACATTATTACTGTATTGGGGCAGCCAGTACTGTATGCAACACTCCAAATGCAGCATAACTAAAATCTAAAAAGTGCATCATGATTTCCTGATTCTTATAATAAATGCCAATCAGTGAAGACAAGCATGCCATATGCCTTCTTTCCGTTTCTGTAGCTGACCTACATCCATTTAATAAGTGTTAACGAAGAAACTGCAGATGCTGGAGAATCGAGGGTTACACAAAAAGCTGGAGAAACTCAGCGGGTGCAGCAGCATCTAAGGAGCGAAGGAGATAGGCGACGTTTCGGGTTGAGACCCTACTTCAGGTCCAAGGATTGCGTCCAAGTCATTTACAGACACAAACAACAGAGGTCACGGCACAAAATCCCAGGGGAACTCTGCTGCTCACAGAATTGCAGCCTGAATATTGTTCTTCCACCACAACCCTCCATCTTCTAGGTCAGTAAGTCAGTTTTGAATCCATCTAAATTTTCTAGATCAGCCGACCAAGGGGAAGTTTAGCAAATCCCTTACTTAAACACATGTAGACAACATCAACCTCCCTACCCTCATTGATTACCTTCATCAGCTCCTACCCTCATCAATCACCCTTGTCACCTCACATCTTACATAAAGTATGTGGATTTGAGAACAATATGATGAAAGGGTTTTTTTTAGTACGTTTTATTTGCCAGGACCAAGATACATCTAAATTTAAATAGAAGACAATGGGCATTCTTCATAATTTGGATGGTTTAATAAAACAAAAAAAAAAAGATTCCATTAAATCCTTGGCACTATTGACCTCTACAAACTCTTACATTCAATTTTATGTTTTGTTTTGGTTTGTGATTCAAAGTTATCTAGTCTATCCTTACCCATTCAAATATCTACTTACTGATTTTTTTAAATTCACAATATGTGTGTGTGTCCATAACTAGTCCATTGTCATAATCTATTCACAAATACCCCAATGAAGTGGTATCTTCTTCTCTCCTCACATAGCAATTTCTCAGAACCCAGGATGACAAGCATCTACTTCAATGCTGTGTGTTCTGAGCTGGTTGTTACGACCACTTTAGGGCTTACCGAGTCTAACATAAGTGGGACAGGAGATATTGATAGGGCCGAGAACTGGGTAGTCTCAAAGCTGGTGTAAACGTTCCACCATGTACCGTGGGCTTGTATGAGTTCCTGATAAATGGACAAGGTACTCCATGCCATCCTAAATTATTTTTCACTGTGCTCTCTTCTTATTCTCACATCATTGGAAGGAGTCCTTCAGCCCAGTGAGTCTATGACGATTCTCAGAGATATCCTATCAATCATATTATCTAATTGTTTCCTGCAAATATTTCCCTATATTCTCGCTGACATGCTAATTAATTCCACTCTGCTTCTTCTAAACCAGCCACACCAAGGGTAATTTACAATAGCTGAATCACCAGCGGGCTAGCACTACTTTGGGATGAGGATGCAAACAGGAGTATCTGGTAAAATCCCACAGAATAACTGGGAGTATATTCAAACTCTAAACAGGTTACATCAGAGCTTAGAAAATAACCCAGTTCACTGAACCTGTGAGGCAAAAACACCAATTGACTCCTTGGTTCCATAAAGCAAACTCACCGAATGGCCGCTCTGCTGAAACGCCACCTACCCAAAAGGCGGCATTGCCTACAAGCCAACGGACGAATGCCGCTCAACAGAAAAGTCAAATAATGGACAAGACGTTGCTGTGGGGCGGGACGTCACCAATTGTTTTGTGCATGGGAACATGCTGTGAGCTTTCCGAGGGAGAGTCGGGGCTGTCCCGAGGGATGCGCACCTTTGGCCGCATACAACTTGGTGCTTGGGTTCAGATTGCCAAGTCACCTATGGCTTGTGTGGGAAAATTACCCCCATGCTCCTGTCTCCCCCTTCTCTCTCCCCTCTTCTCTCTCTCCCCTCTCTCTCTCCCTTCTCTCTCTCCCCTATCTCTTCTCCCCCTCTCTCTCCCTTCTCTCTCTCCTCTCCTCCTCTCTCTCCCTCCTCCTCTCTCTCTCTCCCCCTCTCTCTCCACTTCTCTCTTTCCCTTCCCTCTTCTCTCTCCCCCTCTGTCGCCCCCTTCTCTCTCCTCCTCTCTCTCTCCCCCCTCCTCTCTCCCTCTCCCTCCCTCCCCTCTCTCTCCCCTTCTCTCTTTCTCTCCCCTATCTCTCCTCTTTCTCCACGGTGGGGGTGGGGGTAATTTTCCCACACAAGCCATAGATTACTGGGCAATCTCAACCAAAGCACCAAGTTGTAAGCGGCCGAAGGTGCACATCCCTCGGGACAGCCCCTACTCTCCCCTAGAATGCACATGGCAAACTCCCACGCACAAAACACCAGAATCTGTAAACTGCTTTAACTGAAGATGGACACAAAAAGCTGGATTAACTCTGCGGAACTGGCAGCATTTCTGGAGAGAAGGAATGGGTGACATCTCATGTCGAGACCATTCTTCAGACCTGAAGACTGAGTCTGAAGAGTCTCGACCCAAAATGCCACCCATTCCTTCTCTCCAGAGATGCTGCCTGTCCCGCTGAGTCACTCCAGCATTTTGTGTCTATCTTTGCTGTCAGTGCCAGTTTTCTCAACTTCCATAGCCGCTCTGCATATGTGGGGGGGAGAGAGAAGGGGGAGAGTGAGGGAATGAGTGGAAGGAGAGAGAGAGAGGGGGAGAGAAAGGGATAAGGGGAGAGAGAGCAGGGAGAGAGAGGTGAGAGAGAGTGGGGGAGAGAGAGGAGGATAGAGAGAAGAGGGAAAAGAAGGGGAGAGAGAAGGGAGAGAGAGGGGGAGAGAGAAGGTGGAGAGAGAGAAGGGAGAGTGGGGAGGGGGAGAAAGAAAGGGAGAGAGGGAGAAGGGAGAGCGAGGAGAGAAAGAGAGAAGGGGAGAGAGAGAAGGGAGAGAGGAGGAGAGAGAGGAGGGGGAGAGAGAGAAGGGAGAGAGAAGGGAGCGAGAGAGTGAAGGGGGAGAGAGAAGGGAGAGAGAGAAGGGAGAGAAAGAGAGAGGGAGGGAGAGAAGGGAGAGAGAAGGGGGAAACGGGATCATGGGGTCATTTTCCCACACAAGCCATAGATGACTGGGCAATTTGAACCTAAGAACCAAGTTGTAAGCGGCCGAAGGTGCGCATCCCTTGGGACAACCCCCACTTTCACACGACCACCCTCCGCGGCCTGTGGGTCAGTTGGAGCGGAGGTGTGGGACAATGTTCATCCCTCCACAGTGATGTGATGGATGCGGGGATCCGGACCAATCAGTGACAAGTCCCGCTCACCCCGACGACGTCATGTCCGTTATTTGACTTTTCTGTTGAGCGACATTTGGTCTGTTTGCTTGGTGGCAACGCCACCTTTCGGGTAGGTGGCGTTTCGGCAGAGAGGCCATTTGGTGAGTTTACTTTTAGGCGACAAAGCCTTTTGGTTAGTTGGCTTTTAGGCGTCCCACCCTTTCGGTTAGTTTGCATTTAGGCGTCCCACCCTTTTGGTTAGTTGGCGTTTCGGCTTAATTTCCATTCGGTTATTTGGCGTTTCAGCTTTGGTTCCATTCAGTTATTTGGCTTCCACTTCTTTGCTTCAGCTTCTCGTCCATGGGCACACATGGTTGGACTGTTTTTCTGACAATTCCAAAGGATCTCATTGATGGTTTCAGCAGTCTGTTCTTGGGCATGTGAATGACATGGATTGATCATCAGGTCCAGATAAGTGCAGTTAGGCCCTCAATTCTGGTATGAAGGAGAATGTTAATGTCACCTTGCTTATTCTGTCAGTAGATTTGAAGAATTTGCATTGCCGTTATTTCTCCATAGTTTTAAGATGCTTGTTGTATGTAGTCCATAACTCTCCAGCAGGAAAACAGCGATTAGTGAAGACACAAGAGACAGCAGATTCTGGAAGCTGGAGCAACACATTGAATTCCTCTTCTGGAGGAATTCAATGGGTTGAGCAGCATCTGTGGAGTGCTGCAGGAGGAAGAATTGTCATGTTTCAAGTTGAGACCCAACATGAGAATCTGTCCTCTCTCACAGACCATGACCCCTGTGCCAGATTTGTGGTCTTGATCTCCAAACAGTATTTTTCCTCAGATAGCCATTGGATATACTAATGCACTGAAGGTGATAGTGAATTACATCATTAATGTCTAACTTCATGGAGAGGTATTTCCTTAGATATGGAAAACAGTTTATGATTTGCAGGGTCACGTTGTGATCTATATTGTGGGGATCATATCAACACATCAGCTTAAATCACCTATCAAATTCAATTTAAACTGAGCACTTCATGCAATTAATTTAAAACTATGCATCACAGCTTTTGGGCAAAAAACAGAAAAACAGATTGTTTGCTTAGTATTCCAATTCATGCATTCACTGATGATGATAACAATTAGTACACTAGGTGGAAGACAGGTCTATATACACTCGAGAGAATATTGCAGAAAATCAAATTAATCCCTTTCCCTAAACCCCAAAGGAAAATGGATGATTCTCTCACACTAACACATCAAGCAAACTGGAAAAAGAAAATCTCATCACTGGGGATCTTTTCATTGGACAGAATGATAGAATCAGCTCGGAATTAAACCAGGGTGAACGTTATGAACAAATAAACTAATTTCTTATCATGAAACATGAAAACACGAACAGTACTCAGTGGCGGGATGCACAATTAAAGTGATTTGATGTACTCCAGTCAAAACAAGACGTTTTTTTTTCTGAATTACCACTCAGCTTAAAAATACTGTTTGAAACACAGCCAGAGTTAACTCAAACTCTCTTAATGCTTCAGGCTTCAGTCTCTCTACAGATGTCAGTTCATTGTGCGATCCTTCTGGTCATAGAGGAACTGCAATGAATCATTGGCCCTTCTTCTTTCTCCATCTTCCATATTTCAAATGTTGATATCGCTAAAATGAAAAGGACGTAAGCTTCCGGCAACAATCAGTGGGAACCATCACCTGTTGCAATAATGATGGTGGTAGCAGAATTCGCTCGGGACACTTCCAGTTTCCAGCCCTGCGACGTGGACACTTCTGCTCGGGGCCATCATTGGCCCTGCTACCCACTCAGTCTTGACACTTGATTCATATTGTCATTCTATTCAAAGCACAACTCCACAACATCGGTCACCAAGGCAGTTTAGAATTGATGGAGTTGACTTGATTCATTGACATGTAAACTACTCAAAAATACTTGCGAGAAGTTTGATAAAACATGCATCAAAGAGCATACAAAAACTGCCCTTTGTTGGTGAAGGGAAATATTTAAATGGGAGCTGAGGGGGCAAATGTTTTCACAAATAAGGTGATGGATATGTGGAACCAACTGCCAGAAGAAGTGGCGGAGGTGAGTACAATTATAATGATTAAAAGACATTTGGGCAGGTACATAGATATGTAAAACAGAGACATAGAACAGCACAGCATAGGAACAGGCCCCGTGCTGAACATGATGCCAAGTTAAACGGATCTCATCTGCTTGCTCATGGTCTATATCCTTCTATTCCCTGCACTGCCATGTGCCTATCTAAAAGCCTCTTGAACACCACTATTATATCTGTCTTGACCACCACCCCGGCAATTATCCACCGCCCCACGACGCTCTGTGTAAATAACTTTCTCTGTACATCTCCATTAAACAATAATAATAATAATAATAATAATAATAATAATAATAATAATAATAATAATAATAATAATAATAATAATAATAATAATAATAATAATAATAATAATAATAATAATAATAATATATTTTATTGTCATTGCACATATGTGCAACACGATTTGGTATGCAGCTTCCATCCGATGTCATAACTTAAACAACTAATAAGATTTAGATAAAATTTAGATTTAGAAACCCTAAGAAACATGATTTATAAAAAGAACAGTAAAACAGTAAAACAGTCGAAAGTGCAAATGTGTCTGTGCTGTGTCGATGTGAGACGTGACCATCCAAGGAGTACAGTTCATGGGGGGGGGGGGGGGGGGCACTCAGCAGGGTCGGTTCAGAGCAGCTATAGTTCTGGGGATAAAGCTGTTCCTGATTCTGGAGGTGCGGGGGTAGAAGGCCTTGTAACTTCTGCCGGAAGGTATGAGTTCGAACAGTCCATTACAAGGGTGTGAGGAGTCTTTGTGGATGCTGGTGGCCTTCCTGAGGCACCGTGCATAATAGATGCCCTCCATCAAACTTCCCCCTTCTTACCTTATAACTATGCCCTCTAATGTTGGACATTTCCACCCTCGGAAAATGGGTTTGACTGTCTACCCTATCTATGGCTTTTTTTTTTAACTTCTATCAAGTCTCCCCTCAACCTCCAAATTTCCAGTGAAAATAATCAGTCTATCCAAACGTTCCTTGTAACAGAAACCCTTTAATCAAGGCAGCATCCTAATAAACTTCATTTGAATCCTCTCAAAGGCTCCACATCTTTCTTGGGTGGCCAGTACTGCATGCAATACTCCAAATTACTGTACTACACAGAGATGCATCATGATTTATTTAATGCCCATAGCAATGAAGGCAAGCATACAATATGCCTACTTAACCACCCTTAATACGTTGATAGAAAAGGGTTCGAAGACTGTATGCCAAATGCAGGAAAAATAGATTAGCTCTGATATGTGATTTGGCTGGCATGTATAAGTTGGGCCAAGGTGTCTGTTTCCGTGCTGTATAACTCCATGATTCTAATTCTATGCATATATTACAATTTCCCTATAATAAGATAATCAAAGATAAAGACAAAATATTCTTATTCTTTCTTTATGTTCTCTCCAAGATTTTTATTTTAATTTAGAAGATTTAGATTTGAATTACACTTTAGAGACCTGAACTTATCATCCACATGACACTCATGCACAGAGTGAAGAGTACGTTTTGCAGATTAGATGTTAAATTTTGGCTCAAGTTTCAGGATATAAATTAAAATGGGGGGAAATTTGGAATGGCATAAATAAGTAATGTTGCCTAAATATAACTTAAAAGTAAGTTGCTATTTACAGTAGCCAATAAAATTATCCACAGAACTCGATTGTCATATTGGAAGTAACCAGAAAAAAAATGTTGTGGGGTGGGGGGGGGGGGTGCTTTCTGGAGCACCAGTATGGGTGTTGTGGGTTGAATGGATTGGTTTCCAGAGGGCTAGTATGGACCTTGTGGGCTAAATGGATTCTTGGGCTGGCAGCTCAGTCACTCAAGAGCTTTGTGCTGGCACCACACTCACTTATGGCTAGTGGGCAATTCCTTGAAATTCCATTTCAAGCAGGGTGCAAGGCCACCAAATTCAAATGCAGTTTCATGCCAATTCAAGCAGGATGCAAGGCCACCAAATTCAAGTGCAGTTTCATACCATTTCAAGCAGGGTGCAAGGCCACCAAATTCGTTTTTTTTCTAAAATCAATATACAGCACAAACAGGAAGCGGTCAAGATTAGACTTTTAATTATATAGATTTTCAAACCACATTTTCTTTTTCAAACCAACCACACACTCAAACTAACCACATTTTCAATCCAACCACATTTTCATACCAACCACAGTTTCAAGCCAACCACATTTTCACACCAAACACATTTTCAAATGAACCACATTTTCAAACCAACCACATTTTCATTTTCAAACCAACCACGTTTTCATTTTCAAATCACATTTTCAAACCAACCACGTTTATATTTTCAAACCACATTTTCAAACCAACCACATTTTCATTTTCAAACCAACCACATTTTCATTTTCAAACCAATCACATTTTCAAACCAACCACATTTTAATTTTTAAAGCATTTTCAAACCATATTTTCATTATTAAACTTCATTTTCAAACCACATTAAGGGCACTCACAGGTCAGTAAAATCACACACAGTTTAGTAGATGTGTGTTCAGTGTTATTCACATATCAGACTGAGAGTCATGACCTCTCGCTCCCCCATCTTGCAGAGACTGAGGATCATCCACACTTCCGGGTTTATAGTCCCTCCCCCTCCCACCAGAAGGGGCGTGGTCTTCACGGCGTGATTGACAGGAGAGATAATCAAAACATTTTTAAAACATTAATAAGTCTTTTATTTTTTATCGATGGGAAAAATCCTCTGGCCCTGACAGCTGGAGGGGGACTCTCAGTAAGATGGCCAAAAATCAGAGCCGCAAATGGTAGCTTTTTTCTAAAACCAAAATACAGTGCAAACAGGAAGTGGACGTTTAGACTTTTAATTATATAGATTTTGAAACCACATTTTAATTTTCAAACTTCATTTTGAAACCACATTTTCAAACTTCATTTTCAAACCACATTTTCATTTTCAAACCAACCACATTTTCAAACCAACCACAATTTCAAACCAACCACATTTTCTTTTTCAAACGACATGATCAAACCAACCACATTGTCAAACCAACCACATTTTTATTTTCAAACCAACCACATTTTCAAACCAACCACATTTTCAAGCCAACCACATTTTCATTTTCAAACCAACCACACTTTCAGTTTCAAACCAACCACATTTTTATTTTCAAACTACATTTTCAAACCAACCACATTTTCATTTTCAAACCAGCCACATTTTCAAACCAACCATAATTTCAAACCAACCATATTTTCATTTTCAAACCACATATTCAAACCATCTACATTTTCAAACCAACCACATTTTCATTTTCAAACCACCCACATTTTCAAAACAACCACAATTTCAAACCAACTATATTTTCATTTTCAAACCACATGTTCAAACCAACCACATTTTCATACCAACCACATTTTCATTTTCAAACCAACCACATTTCAATGTCAAACCAACCACATTTTTATTTTCAAACCAACTTCATTTCCATTTTCAAACCAACCACTTTTTCAAACCAACCACATTTTCATTTTCAAACCACATGTTCAAACCAACCATATTTTTAAACCAACGACATTTTAATTTTCAAACCAACCACATTTTCAAGCCAACCAGTTTCATTTTCAAACCAACCACATTTTCAAACCAACCACATTTTTGTGTTCAAACTAACCACATTTTCAAACCAACCACACTTTCATTTTCAAACCAACCACATTTACAAACTAACCACATTTTCATTTCCAAACCAACCACATTTTCATTTTTAAATCAACCACGTTTTCATTGTCAAACCAACCACATTTTCATTGTCAAACCAACCACATTTTCATTTTCAAACCAACCACATTTTCATTTTGAAACCAACCACATTTCAATGTCAAACCAACCACATTTTCATTTTCAAACCAACCTTCATTTCCATTTTCAAACCAACCACATTTTCAAACCAACCACATTTTCATTTTCAAACCACATGTTCAAACCAACCATATTTTCAAACCAACCACATTTTAATTTTCAAACCTCCCCCATCTTGCACAGAGTGAGGCCCATCCATATTTTGGGGTTTTATAGTCCTTCCCCCTCCCACCAGAAGGGGTGTGGCCTTCATGGCGTGATTGACAGGAGAGAGAATCTCAATATTTAAAAAACATTAATGTCTTTTATTTTACATTGATGGGAAAAATCCTCTGGCCCTGACAGCTGGAGGGGGACTATGAGTAAGATGGCCAGAAATCACAGCCGTACGTGGTAGTGTTTTGTCTAAAATCAATATACAGTGCAAACAGGAAGTGGACAAGTTTAGAATTTTAATTATATAGATATTAAAAACCTAATGCTTTATCTGTTTATGGGAACATGCTCCAAATGCAAAAGAGAGAAAAATACCACTTAAGTATTTCTTCCAAATGCATTTTTCAAACTACATTCATAAACAAAACATGATTCTCTTTCCCACAGTCAATACACCTGCTGGTCTAACAACGATTAAGGCTCCTTTGTACAACAGCTGCATTTATTAACTGCTGCAGCTGCCTCCGATTGTCCACTGCTTGGTGCTGCTCCATTACACAGCTGACATGTTTATGAACGGAATGGATTTTTTTTTGGGTGATCTAACATTAATTTAACAGGGGAAATAAAAAATCCCAAATTACATTGATCACAGAATGACAGACGAAATATTGGAGAACAGGAGGGCCTGTTAGTTCTTCAGGCCAAAACACTGTTTCCCAAAAAGTCACGCATTCCTTTTATCCAGAGGTGCTGCCTGTCCCACTGTCCAGCATTTTACGTCTATCTTCGGTGTAAACCAGCATCTGTAATTCCTTCCTACCCAAACTAATCCCATGTTCCCGGACTTTGTCTGTAGCCTTACAGGTCACTGTTTTACAAACTAGATATAAGTACTATCTAAAGGTGCTGACTGTTTCTAACTTTACCACCTGAGAAATAAAGCAAAACTATTATGTTTTTTTGTTTCAAACAGGTACATATATAGAAAAGATTTTGAGGCCAAATGCAGCCAAATGAGATTATCACAGGTGAGTGATTTAGTCGACAATAACAAGTTGGGCCAATGGGTCTTTTTCCATGCCATATAACTCCATGACTCTAATCATATGCATGTATGTATCTGCCTCCAACTACTAAATAGATAATCAATCAGTTAAAGACAAAATGTTCTTATATTGTCATTTTTAACAAGTATATTACCCTTTGTCCTAAGGCTCATTAGACGAAAGCTTGTACATTGGCCTTAAATTACATTAAAATATCGTGGCAATATGGTTTTATAAAAGAGAAATTATATTTGACCAGCTTATTTAATTTCTTTGAAGAGGCAATGTGCCATGGATGGAGGAAAACCAGATAAATTTGTATTATTTGGAAAAAAAATCTGAAAAGATGTAGCGTCAAAAGCTGCTGCAGAAATCTAAAAATATATATTGAGTGTGATAATGAAAGGTATTATTATAGCATGGATAAATGATGGGACAGACAGAGAGGAAGCATAAATAGCTCATAGTTGCATCAGATTGGCAAGGTATAACAAATGCTGTACCACCAAGTTCAGATCTAGGGTCTCAATGTTTCACAATTTATTTCCACAACTTAGGTGGAGGATCCAAGAGTCTGGTTGCTAAATTTTCCAATAACACACAAAGAGGTAGGAAAATATGTTCTATAGCCAGAGATTTGATGTCAAATATTGTGTCAAGCTTTGGGAGCATGCTACTTTGGGAGAGAAACACAGAGAAATGCTGCGACCAGGAGAACAAAGAAGCACCATGAAAATAACATTGTGATTGGTATTGACATCTGGTGGGAGCATAGTTGAAGATAACTTCATCGCTATGCAGTATGGCCTGTAGAAAATAACAGATATTTTGCAAAATAACTATATAATGAGAAGAACAGGCAACATCATTAATAACTCTTAATTAATCCTGGTTAAGTGTGGAGTTAATCCTGGTTAATCCTGGGGAGTGGCGGCGCTGCTCTGGCAGCAGCGCCTCGCCTGCAGTCCATCTGTTTTTCTTTTTATTTGTTGTTTTCTTGTCTTGTTTTTAGCATTAGTTTGAGTTATTATGTAGTGTATGTGTGTGGGAGGGGTGGGAGAAACGTTCTTAGTCTCTTCCTTTTGGGGGGACGCGACTTTTCTTGTCGTATCCCCCGTCTCCGTCTCCGTCTGCGCTGAGGCCTATCGCGGAGCTGGCGGCCTCCAACTTTAACTGCGACCGACCCGAGGCTCCGGAGGCAGAGCTGGCCAGGACTTATCAGCGCGGGGCTGGCCGACTTTGGGGCTGCGGCGAGTTCTGGCATTCCGTCGGCCCAACTCGGAGCTGTGGCAGCTTTCCGGTGGCGGCGGCAGCGACTTCGGAGGCCCGGCCGTGGCCCCAGTGGAAGCTCGCAGGTCCCAGGTTGGTGACCTGTTTTTCCGGAGCTCCCGCGGCAACAGCTGCGTCCGCTGGACTGGAGGGCGGCAGCTTCGGCAGCTTCGACCGCCCCGGGCCGCGGAGTTGAACTGGCCCGCTCGCGGAGCGCGGTTCACCCGCGGTACTTATTTACATCACCCGGTGCAGTCACAACATCGGAGGCCCGGGTCGCCTCCGCGCAGAGGAAGAGGAAGAGGAAGAAGGGAAGAGGCAAAGACAAGATTTTTGCCTTCCACCACAGTGAGGAGGTGTCTGGTGAACTCGCTGTGGTGGATGTTAAATATGTGTTTATTGTGTGTTTTTGCTATTTACTATATGTATGACTGCAGGCAACGAAATTTCGTTCAGACCGCCAGGTCTGAATGACAATAAAGTTTTCCAATCTCTTAATACACAAAAGGACAAAAAGTGTTTGAGTAGCTCAGCATGTCAGGCAGCATCTCTGGAGAACATAGATAGATGACATTTCAGGACAAGACTGAAGAAGGGACTTGACCCGAAAAGTCACCTATCCATGTTCTCCAGAAAAGCTGCCTGACCTGCTTTGTTACTCCAGTACTTTTTGTCCTTTTGTGTTTGATATATACATTGCAATGTGGGAATATGTGAAGTTGTCATTTTTTGACAGAAACAGAAAAATAAGATGTATCATCTAAATAGTGGGAGATCACTGAGCTCTGAGATTCTAAGGAATGAAGGCATCCATAATTTACTAAAGAAATGCAGATACTGTAAATAATCAGGAAGCTAACAAAATATCAGGGATGTATCACTGATGGAGATGAGTCAGAGTACAGAAGTGAGATTGACCGTTTGACCAAATGGTGTCAGCACAATAACCTGGCTCTCAACACCAGCAAAACCAAGGAACTGCTTGTGGTCTTTGGAAGGGGTAGGATGGGGACCCATAGTCCCATTTATATAAATGGGTCAATGGTGCATAGGGTCAAGAGCTTCAAATTCCTGGGCGTGCATATCTCTGAAGATCTCTCCTGGTCCAAGAACACCAATGCAATTATAAAGAAAGCACATCAGTGCCTCTACTTCCTGACAAGATTACGGAGAGTCGGTATGTCAAGTCCCTTGAACTTCTACAGGTGTACAGTAGAGAGCATGCTAACCATTTGCATCGTGGCTTGGTTCGGCAACCTGAGCGCCCAGGAGCGGAAAAGACTGCAAAAAGTTGTAAACACTGCCCAGTCCATCATCGTCTCTGACCCCCTAACCATCGAGGGGATCTATTGCAGTCGCTGCCTCAAAAAGGCTGCCAGTATCATCAAGGATCCACACCATCCTGGCCATTCACTCATCTCCCCCGCTGCCTTCAGGTAGAAGGTACAGGAGCCCGAAATCTGCAACATCCAGTTTCAGGAATGGGTACTTCCCCACAGCCATCAGGCTATTAAACTCAACTCAAACAAAACTCTGAACATTATTAGCCCATTGCACTTTATCTGATTATTTATGTGTGTATATATATTCAATAGTTTATGGTCACACTGATCTGTTCTGTATTTATTTATGCCTACTATATTCTGTTGTGCTGAAGCAAAGTATTAATTTAATTGTCCTATCTGGGACACATGACAATAAACTCTCTTGAATCTGGAAACTTGAATCTATTATGCTTTATTGCCAGGAGAATTGGATACTTTAATAGGGAGGCAATGATTCAGTTATACAGTGCATTGGGGAAAACACATCTGGAATATTGTGCATAGTATTGCCTTCATTTTTAAGGGTGTATTGTTCAGCCAATATATTCAAGAAGCAGTGTACAGATAAGATAAGTGATAGGTACAGAAATGAAGCTTTGTAATCTCTTGTGTTAGCAATGTGAGTCCGAGAAGAAAAATAAATGTTGGTGGAGATGCTGTGACAACAATTAGATTATTGGTGCACATTACCTTTCAACTCTAAATGTTTAGAGGGGTAGAGGTCAAATGCAGGCAAATGCAGTTATGTTAGATGGGCATCCTAATCAGCATGGATGATTTGAGCCGAACGACCTGTTCCCATGTGAAATGACTATGACTCTATGAAAACGGGAGAAAGTTTATTTTGTAATTCAGAATGTCAAAAATATATATTGTAGTCATAGTCAAGCTGGAGTCATGAGGCATGGTTATTCTTGGCCACCCGCAATGCTCCTGCGGTTTGGGAATTAGATGTGACCATAACCTTATTTTGGTAAGTCAAACGAGGGCGGAACATTCACACTGAACGGTAGGGCCCTGGGAAGTGTTGTGCTGCAGAGGGATCGAAGACCCTGAAAATGGCATCACAGGTAAATAGGATGGTGATGAAGGTTGTTGACATCTTAGGCTTCATCAATCAAGGAAATTAGTAGAGAAGTTGGGACATTATGTTAAAGTTATACTGAACATTGGTGTGGCTGCACTTGGAGTATAGTATTCAGTTTTGGTCACCCTGTTATAGGAAAAGTGTCGTTAAAATGGTAAGAGTGCAGAGATTTATGAGAATGGTGCCATGATTCAAGGGCCTGAGCTACAGAGAAAAGTTGGGTAGGCCAAGACTTTATTGGAGTATAGAAAGCTGAGGGGTGACCTTGTAGAGATGTATAAAATCATGAGGAAATTGGATAGGGTGAATGCATAGAGCCTTTTATGCAGGGTAGGGAAACAAGAATAGATTGATGGTGAGAGGGGAATGTTTTAATAGGAGCCTGAGGTACTACCTTTTCACACCCAGAGTGGTACATATATGGAATTAACTGCCAAACAAAGTTATTGAGGCATGTACTGTAACAACTTTTAAAAGACCCTGAATGTACAGTTGCTCACACTGCAGCCTCTTTGTAGCATATGTCGAACAATCCCTGTTCCAGGCACACACTGGCCCTATCCCCGAACACTACCTCCGCTACATTGACAACTGCATTGGTGCTACCTCCTACACCCATGCAGAACTCACTGACTTCATCAACTGCACCACTAATTTCCACCCTGCACTCAAATTCACTTGGACCATCTCCGACATCTCCTTACCGTTTCTAGATCTTACCGTCTCCATCACAGGAAACAGATTATTGACCAACATCTACTACAAACCTAGTGACTCCCATAACTATCTTGACTACACTTCTTCCCACCATGCTTCCTATAAAGACTCTATCTCCTACTTACAATTCCTCCATCTACGCAGCATCTGCGCCAAAGATGAGGTGTTCCATACCAGGGCATGTGAGATGAACTCATTCTTTAGAAACAGGGGTTCCCCTCTTCCATTATAGATGAGGCTTTCACTAGGGTCTCCTCGATATCCTGCAGCTCTGCTTTTACTCCCCCTCCCCCCATTCGTAACAAGGACAGTCCCACTTGTTCTCACCTTCCACCCCATCAGCCGTCGCATACAGCATATAATTCTCCAACGGGATCCCACTACTGGCAACATCTTCCAATCTCCACCCCTTTCTGCTTTCCGCAGAGACCATTCCCTCCGAAACTCCCTAGTCAACTACTTGTCCCTTCCCACCCAGGTACTTTCCCCTGCAACCGCAAGAGATGTAACACCTGTCCCTTTACCTCCCCCCTCGACTACATCCAAGGACCCAAACAATCTTTCCAGGTGACGCAGAGGTTCACTTGCACCTCCTCCAACCATATCAACTGTATCCACTGTTCCAGGTGTCATCAGTCTGAAGAAGGGTCTCGACTCGAAACGTCACCCATTCTTTCTCTCCAGTGATGCTGCCTCACCCGCTGAGTTACTCCAGCATTTTGTGTATACCTTCGATTTAAACCAGCATCTGCAGTTCTTTCTTACACATAGGAAATATTTAGAGGGATATTGATTAAATGCAGGGAAATGTGACTACTTCAAATTATTTCTTGATTGAAATGCACAAGTTGATCTAAAGGGCCTATTTCCATAATATTTGACTGTATCGTCTCTTCCCTATTCCAAACTTAGAATATCATATTAGGTATCTGGTTACGTGAGGGAGTTTGTCTGATGTATTATTCTATGGTATTGTGCTAATGCTAGTGTTAGGGATTTGCATAGCGTGGGGATGATGTGTTATAATGAAGAGCATATTTTCTTCATTCAGTTCCCACAGAGTTTAAAAAAGAACGTTTTAAACCATACCCAGGTAAGAGCTCAGGTAAAATTACTTCACTATTCTTGAGAAAAATAGTGTGTTTTTATTTTGGTGCGTTGTATCAATAGCAGCCCTGTTGCAAATTTGGTGTTTCTAACTATTCTGCCAGCTCAAAATCGAGCAGTTAAGGGCCTGTCCCACTTAGACGACTTTTCAGTGGACTGCCTGCGACCTTCAGAGTGAAACACACACACACAAACACATCACAATGATGGGGGTCAGAGAAAGCTCACTGTCTGAAATTCACATGGTGCAAAGCCAAGGTGGTACAGACACACACCGCTGTGAACAGCAAGGTTAAAGACAGCTTGCACAGTGTACGGTAAGTCCTTTAAAAGAGTGGGGGGGATGGGGGACGGGAGAAGGGGGGAAGAAGGGGAAGAAGGGGGGGAGACGGGGCGGAGGAGGGGGGGTGAAGGGCGGGGATCTAACATTACCGGTCGGTTTTCCTTGGTTCTGAAAACTCGTGCTTATGTTTTTTTTCCCCAATGGGCCAATGAAAATGCCCATTCAGCAAAGGAGATTAACTGAAACTACCTACGGCTACCTCGACTACCTACAACAACATGGCGACCCCACTGCCACTACACCTACGATTACAAAAGTATCGATTTTCTCCATGGTGACAAATTTTTGGTCGCAGAAAATATTTCAACATGTTGAACATTTTTCCGCGACCATACTGAAGCCACGACTAGTTACCACAATGTGGGAACTCCTCTCGACCATCAAGGAGACTCACCAGAGACCACCTATGACCATGTGGCAACCATGTGGTGATCTTGTGGCGAGCGCAGAGTCCCCTGCACTTGCCAATCAGGTCGCCTAAGTGGGACAGGCCATTTACAGATACCTGTCAAAGGGTAAATGGCTGCAGTTAGATGGACATTCTCGCCAGTTAGCATCCGTCCATCTGTGAGAGATTATGGTGCGGCTTTGATGTTGTCCTGTTTGTAGTAGGGAATGTGTCATCTATGATTGCAATTCCTGCATTGATTGACTCAGCCTATCCTTGACAGGCAGACCCCTCCTACAGCTTCCACAGGTGTAGTTACCTCTGGTCATTGGATTGGGGAGTGTGTTGCTGTTGCCTTTGATCATTTTGTGGTGGAGGTCCTTTCTCCACCTTCCCCAGTCCTCAGCTGCTGCTTCTCAGTTGTCAATGCAAATGTCGCAATTTTTAATTTGTTTCTATCGTATCCATGTTGTGAAGCTTTGGTCTTCTTCTTTGTCTCCATGCATTGGAGACCTCCCCGTATAACACATCTTTGGCGATGTGTCCATTTTCCATCCTGTGTATATGTCCAAGCCTGTGGTGCCACTCCTGCTTGAGGATTGCAGGGATGCTTGGCATGCTGGTCAGGGAGAGGACAGATTCATTGGAGATTTTGCCTTGCCAAGAAACTCCCAGGATGCAACAAATACAGCAGAAATAAAAACTCTTGATGTACAGAACTTGTCCAAGTTTCACTGCTGTACAGTAACATACTCAAGACCCACGCTTTGTTGACAGTAAACCTGACCTATAACATAGTCTTCTTAGCACTAATTGTTAGTTGTTATTCATTGCGAGCATGAGACAGCCTGTCCATCAGCCCCCAAAGACATTGAGGTGATAGGTGCAGGATTATCAGATGAAATCTGAGCTGCAAGCGACTGTGGCAAGCTAGGTGTGATGTATAATCCAACTGTCTCCAAGGTTGCTCCTTTCAAATCTGCAGATGGCCGGCCTCATCATCTCTGATAAATGTAAGCAGATGGATCGCTGGGTCGAACACTACTCTCTGCTATATCTATGTGAGGGTAACGTCTCCACTGCATCTCTTTATACTATGCTTCACGTGCCAGTGATGAGTGAGTTTGATGATGAAGCACACTTGCATGAATAGGATAAAGTCATCAATCACCTGGTGTAGTAGCCATTTAGCTTAACTATAACCAGTTACCCTTAAATTTTACTTTGGAGTCACGTAAGTGACTACGTGAAGAACCCTGTCCAGCCGCACGTGCGTCATTACGTCAGACGCATTGGTGCAGGCGACCGGTTGGAGCAGCAGAGCTCCTCCAGCGGTAAGTTTAAAACACCTCGAGGTAAGTGGAAAACTGAGCCTGGAGGTCCTTTTCTGTTTTTGCGGTTGATTTTCAGGACTTGCAGGTTTTCCAAGATGCAGAAAGCAATGAAGGAACATTAGTAAAAGTTTGGAGGACCGCGGGAGTGCGGGAAGCGGGTGCTCGCCTAGCTCACCGAATCCGTCGCTAGCAGGGGGGCTTGCAACAGCAGATATGTTGCCTGTGAGCAGCATTGCCGCGCCGGTAGGGGTAAGGCCACTTCAATGTCTGCTAGGCCCATTGATCCAGTCGGGCCTGGAGGTTTCACCTCCGCAAGGGCAGTCCATTTGCTCACGGCTCTCCCAGATCAAGCTCCTAATACAGAGGATGCTCAATAAGGACGCACTCCGGGAGGAGGAGTGGTGTTCACGGCAGGCTGTTGGAGAGCTTGTGCCAGCAGCACCTGGAATAGGGCTGTATGATTGCCCACTCATGGAGGAGGAGGGTTTGCCGGCTCAGAGGTATACTGATGCCGAGTCAGTGGCTGAAAAGAGCCCAAAGGGTGAAGGGCAAGAGGTTTTAATACCTAACCTAGCTGCAAATCTAGTTTGCGATCCCCATAGAAGCAGGGGAGCCATTGGGGGAGGAGTTGGCAACTACCTCCCAGTATATGCTCTCCCATCAGCTCCAAGAGCTGGCAATGGACGACGCTGCTAAAAGGTATGTAACCCAGTTAACTGTGGGTTGTTGAGGGTGCCGGTGGTCATCCATGTCATATGGGGCCAAATGGGGGTTGCAGTGCGGGCACAAGAGATAAAGCTACAGAGGGTGCTCAAGTTGCTTGCAGCAGGAATCACTGTGTTCGCCAGAACGGTGGACGAGGGGCACATGACGAATGTTCATCAGGATGCTTTGGGGCTCATGTGTAGTGCGCATTTTGAAATGAACTGCATAAGAAAGAGTGCCATAAGCCCAGCCATTCACCCAAAATTTGCAGCACTCTGCAAACCAAACAATATACAACTGCATAATCTGTTGTTTGGGGAGGAAGAACTTGATGAGGAGGCAAAAACTGTAGGCCTCATAAAAGTATAAACAAGCAGCAAAATAGGCAGGAGGGTTTTCTCCTAGTGACGGGGTGCTATGACAGGAACTGGTGAAGGGACGAGCCATTTATTCCCGAACACACGCAGCTGGCAGCCGGCCACAGGCACACGGGGAAGGATGAATTTCCCTATGAGGTGCCGGGGGAAACAAGCGCTGTCAGAAATGTGCAGGTGAGAGATTTTGCTCCTGTGGAAAAGAAATTAAGTGGGAAAGATGTTCATGTTGGGGGCAGATTACACTTGTTCCTCAAACAATGGCAGGAGATAATATCAGATTTGTTTGTGCTGGGCAGTATAGAGGGGTTTTAAGTTGAATTCTACCCTACTGTGTGTCCACCCACTCAGCATGTCCCGTGACGAACACTCGTGTTTTCACAAGAAGAGAATATGCATATACAGGCAGAACTTGAGATATTATGCAAAAAAGGGGTTATTGAGAAGTCAGTTCGTCAATCCCATCAGTTTTTGTCAAGTATTTTTCATAAGTCTAAAAAGGATGGGGGATGTAGAATCATTCTGGACCTGACGAGCCTGAACCCTTTTGTGCAGTATGAAATGGAAACATTTCAAAATGGAAACTGTTTCTACTGCTAAACAGCTGGTTTCCAAATGTTATATGGCAAGCATAGATCTTAAAGATGCATATTCCTCAGTTCCTGTTCATTGTGATGATAGGAGGTATTTGAAGTTTAGCAGGATGAGTCAGTTATGGCAATTCAAAGCACTGCCTAATGGATTAACCTCAGCTCCTAGATTGTTTACCAAATTGTTAAAACCTGTTCTAGGGCTACTCCGAGCTCAGCGTCATGTTGTAATGGCCTATTTAGATGATATCTTAATTGTTGGAAAGACTCGGGATGCAGCTGAATCATCTGTTTCAGTTGTTAAACTCACCTTTGAGCAATTGTGGTTCATCATTCAACCAGATAAATCCAAATTAACACCAGTTAAACTTATTGATTACTTGGGCTTCACCATTAACTCAGGCCACATGTTAGTGACTCTGCCCAGTGAAAAAAGGCAGCAATTAATTGAAGATTCTATCAAGCTCCTTGGTGAACAATGACCTTCAATTAGACAGGTGGCCAGTTTAATTGGTAAGTTGATGGCTGCTTTTCAAGCTGTGGAGTTTGGACCTCTGCATTATCAACACTTACAACAAGCAAAAGAACAGGCACTGAGGACACATGCAGATCATTTTGACAGGCCCATGGGATTGCCAGCTGAAGCCATTTCAGAAATACAATGGTGGATCACAAATGTCTCAAGTGGAAATTTTGGTTGAACCACCTTCCATAGTCTTACAGACTGATGTTAGTACTCTAGGTTGGGGTGCTACTGATAAGTCTTCCAGTTGTGGAGGCAGATGGATTAGTGATGAGAAATCGCTTCTGCAATTGTGAGGGTCAATTATTTAGAGCTTTTGGGAACCTTTTATGGGCTTAAAGCTTATTGATCTGCCAAGAGTCACTTGCATGTGCAAGTTCAAATTGACAACAGATTCTAAGAAGGCCATATCTTGGGAGAGGACTGTCTGATCACACCATGGATGTTCTCACATCGGCCTGGAGGGATAGTACCCAGAAGCAGTACATCTCCTCGATAAGAAAGTGGGAGGTGTTCTGCTTACGGCAGAATATTTCATATCAAACTGCAGACATCCCAGATGTGCTGGATTTCTTGTCAACTCTCTATTTTGATCAAAGGTTAAGCTATAGTGCGATAAATACAGCCAGAAGTGCTCTGTCTTCTTATTTACCTATGGTGTCAGAATTACATTCAGTGGGGACTCATCCGTTAGTCTCTAGATTTATGAAGGGAGTATATAATTCTAATCCTTCTAGGCCCAGGTATTCGGTTATCTGGAATGTAAGCAAAGTTCTTATGCTCCTTCGCCAGTGGACTCCTGTCACAGTCCTCTTATAGAAACGTACAAAATTCTTAAGGGGTTGGATAGGCTAGATGCAGGAAGATTGTTCCCGATGTTGGGGAGGTACAGAACAAGGGGTCACAGTCTAAGGATAAGGGGGAATTCCTTTAGGACCGAGATGAGGAAAACATTTTTCACACAGAGAGTGGTGAGTCTCTGGAATTATCTGCCACAGAAGGTAGTTGAGGCCAGTTCATTGGCTATATTTAAGAGGGAGTTAGATGTGACCCTTGTGGATAAAGGGATCAGGGGGTATGGAGAGAAGGCAGGTACAGGATACTGAGTTGGATTATCAGCCATGATCATATTGAATGGCGGTGCAGGCTTGAAAGGCCAAATGGCCTACTCCTGCACCTATTTTCTATGTTTCTATGTTTCTTTGTCCTATCTCTAGCCAAACTAACCATGAAGGTGGTCATGCTTGTGGCGTTGGTATCAGCCCAACGTGTGCAGACATTACAGAAGCTGCGGCTAGACAGGACAGAGTTATCAGCAGATGCCACCACTTTTTATGTTTATGATCTGCTCAAGCAGAGTAGAATAGGGGTGACAGGGTGTAAGATTGTCTTTTCGGCGTACCCAAATGATCCCTGCCTGTGTGTAGTGTCATATTTGTCCCATTACATTGAGGCTACCAGAACCCTAAGAGAAACAGAGTCAGCATTGTTTATTAGCCACAAAAAAACACACAGTAAGGTGTCGGTTCAAACAATTTCAAGGTGGCTAAAGTAGGTTTAGGTGAGCGGTAGGATTGATACCGATAAAAGTAAATCTCATTCCACCAGGGCGGCATCAACTTCAGCGGCTAGAGCGATGGATATTCCTATAGACCATATCCTCGTGGCCGCAGGATGGTCCAGTGAGCTGATGTTCCAGAGATTTTATCATAAGCCAATTGCAAGGCTGGGGGTATTTGCTGATTCTGTTTTAAGTTCAGTTATATAGTTTCCCCCTGGGATAGAGGGGTTGCTATTGTTTTCTTTGTAAAAATAAACCGTTAATTCGTTTAAGCAATGTTATGATTGATGCATTAATGATTATTTAATTATGTTGAGACAATCAATGCAGTGAGAGGCCAGGATTTGAATCTGCAGCATGAAATCACAGAGCTTTGAAATCTTCAAGTAGTCACTCACATGACTCTGAAGTAAAATAGTAAGATTAAACGAGAAATTACCAGTTTGAAGTTTGATCTTTATTTTATGAGGAGTTACGATGAGGGACTACGTGCCCTCCATTCCCAACCCTCATCAATTTCATCTGGTAGTTCAAGTCTTCTGTTATCTTACTATTATACTTCAGTCACTATTACCTGTGATTTCACACCGCTTCTTTGAAGATTGACGCACGTGCGGCTGGACGGGGCTCATCACATAGTCCCTCATCGTAATTCCTCATAAAATAAAGATCAAACTTCAAACTGGTCAGTTCTCATTTAATCTTACTATTTTATCTGTCTGTAATTATGTGAGTGGGATTTATACGTAGTCTGAGGCGTGTTTGCAGCTGGGATTCTCGCGCAGATTCCCTGGTAGTTAATTTAGTTTGAAGAGGAATGAGGGAGAGGTCATAGCTTTCGACCATGCATGAGCATGATCACGATTGAATTGAAATGTACTTATACAAGAAGAGATCTGGATGAATATCTTACTGTTTTTACTGCTAAAATAAAGAAACTATTCATCAAGAGTGTGTTTGGAAGATTCATCTTTCATAGAAACATAGAAAATAGGTGCAGGAGGAGGCCATTCGGCCCTTCGAACGAGCACCGCCATTCATTGTGATCATGGCTGATCGTCCCCAATTCATAACCCATGCGTGCCTTCTCCCCATATCCCTTGTTTCCACTGGCCCCGAGAGCTCTACCTAATGCCGGTCCCACTTAGGAAACCTGAACGGAAACCTCTGGCGACTTTGTGCACCACCCAAGGTTTCCGTGCGGTTCCCGGAGGTTTTTTCAGTCTCCCTAATGGTCGAAAATGGTTTCCGCTTCTTCTATGTTCCGGCGATTATTTCAAAAAATTAAAAACCGGACGTGACTAAAAATAGGTTGCCGTTTTAAAAATCGGTAATTTTTTAGTCGAAGCCGATTGCGATGCTAGTTGAAGGTGGTTGCCGGAGGTTGCAGGAAGTGGAAGGTAAGACCTTTATTTCACCCAGTTTTGTTCCACCAGGGAGGTGGACTCGCCCAACATAGGGAACATTTTTCCTGCATCTAGTTTGTCCAGTCCTTTAATAATTTGATATATTTCTATAAGATATCCCCTCATCCTTCTAAACTCCAGTGAATACAAGCCTAATCTTTTCAATCTTTCCTCATATGACAGTCTCGCCACCCCAGGGATCAATCTCTTGAACCTACGCTGCACTGCCTCAATTACAAGGATGTCCTTCCTCAAATTAGGAGACCAAACTGTACACAATACTCCAGATGTGGTCTCATCAGAGCCCTATCCAACTGCAGAAGAACCTCTTTACTCCTATATTGAAATCCTCTTGTTATGAAGGCCAACATTCCATTAGCTTTCTTCACTGCACTGTACTTGCGCGCCAACTTTCAGTGACCGGTGTACAAGGAAGCCCAGGTCTCGCTGCACCTCCCCCTTACCTAACCTAACCCCATTGAGATAATAATCTGCCCCCTTGTTTTTGCCACCAAAGTGGATAACCTCACATTTATCTATATTATACTGCATCTGCCACGCATCTGCCCACTCACTCAACCTGTCCAGGTCGCGCTGGAACCTCCGAACATCCTCTTCACAGTTCACACTGCCACCCAGCTTTGTGTCATCCGCAAACTTGCTAGTGTTGATCCTAATTCCCTCTTCCAAATCATTAATATATATGGTAAACAGTTGCGGCCCCAACACCGAGCCTTGCGGCATTCCACTTGCCACTGCCTGCCATTCTGAAAAGGACCCGTTCACTCCTACTCTTTGCTTCCTGTCTGCCAACCAATTTTCTATCCATGTCAACACCCTACCATGTGCGCTAATTTTAGTCACCAGTCTCCCGTGCGGGACCTTATCAAAGGCTTTCTGAAAGTCTAGTTACACTACATCCACTAGCACCCCCTTCATCAATTTTACTTGTCACATACTCAAAAAAATTCCAGAAGATTAGTCAAGCATGATTTCCCTTTCATAAATCCATAACTTAGACTAATCCTTTCACTGCTATCCAAATGCCCCATTATTAACTCTTTAATAATTGACTCCAGCATATTCCCCACCACTGAAGTCAGGCTAACTGGTCTGTAATTCCCTGTTTTCTCTCTCGCTCCTTTCTTGAAAAGTGGGATAACATTAGCTATCCTCCATCCACAGGAACTGATCCTGAATCTATTGAACATTGGAAAATGATCACCAATGCGTCCACTATTTCCAGAGCCACCTCCCTGAGGACCCTGGGATGCAGACCATCTGGCCCAGGGTATTTACAATCCTTCAGTCCCATTAGCCTACCCAATACTATTTCTCACCTAATGAAAATTTATTTCAGTTCCTCTACACCTATAGATCCTCTGACCTCCAGTACATCTGGGAATTGATAGTGTCTTCCTTAGTGAAGACAGATCCGAAGTTCCTGTTCAACTCTTCTGCCATTTCCTTGTTACCCATAATAATTTCACCCATGTCTGCCTTTAAGGGACCCATATTTGAATTTGCTACTTTTAATTACTATTTTAGTTACTATTTTTCCCTTAACATCTCTAAATAAGCTTTTACTGTCCTATATATTCCTGGCCAGCTACCCTTCGTACTTCATCTTTTCAGCCCGTATTGCCCGTTTTGTTTCCTTCTGTTGTCCTATGAAAGTTTCCCTATCATCTGGCTTCTGGCTACTCTTTGCTGTGTTATATCTCTTCTCTTTTAATTTTATTTTATCCCAAACTTCTCTTGTCAGCCACGGTTGCCTCCTACTCCCCTTAGAAGCTTTCTTCCTTTTTGGAATGAAATGATCCTGCGTCTTCCGGATTATGCCCAGAAATTCCTGCCATTGCTGTTCCACTGTCATTCCTGCTAGGATCCCTTTCCAGTCTACCTTGGCCAGCTCCTCTCTCATCAGAATCAGAATCAGAATCAGAATCAGATTTTATTCACCAAGTATGTTTTACAACATACGAGGAATTTCACTGGCCAGGTCAGTCATACAATTAAAAGCAACAGACTCAAAAACACATTTTAACATGAACATCCACCACAGCGAATCCTACCCATTCCTCATTGTGATGGAAGGCAAAATAAAGTTCAAGTCCTTCCTTGGTATTTTTCCTTGGTCGGGGGCCTCGTGCCCCTGTTTACAGGATGATCTTGACTATCGTAGGCGGTGGTGTTCTTCAAAAATAATTGGATGTTTTCTGAAAGTCCAGTTTTGTTTTGGATTCTTATTTCGGGTGTTTATGGAAAACTGCACCAGGATGAACGATTTTTTATGGATTTATGCTCAATTATTGAATGTTTATCAGTATAGACAGAAGCAGACTGAAGTCCTGTTTCTCTTATTAGCAGATTTGGCAGTCTGCCAAGATCTGTTTAATTCATGGAGCATGAAGAAGCAGGTAAGCCATGCGATGAAGCGCCACCAGAGGGAGCCATGGAATCTTTGGCCATGGAAGCCATGGAGTCTGAAGAAGGGTTTCAGCCCGAAACATTGCGGGTCTGAAGAAGGGTTTCGGCCCGAAACGTTGCCCATCTCCTTCGCTCCTTAGATGCTGCTGCACCCGCTGAGTTTCTCCAGCTTTTTGTGTACCCGCCATGGAATCTTTGACAGGTAAGCGAGGTGGAGAAGCAGCCTACCTGAAAGAAACTTAGAAGGATAGAGACAAATTATAGAAGAAGATGATCAAGTTAATTGAATTCCAGAAGGAACTAATGGAATAAGAGGAGAACATGAAGAATGTAGGGTCTAATCTGGGCAAAAAAAAAATTGGAGATAAACTAAAAAACACTACTGGATCCACAGCTGCCTCAGGAAGAACTTGAAAGACACACCCAGTGGTTCAATGAAAGTGTTACGGGTCCCATGGTTGGGCACCGTAAAGCAGATAGATAACCTGTATAAAAGCAGGTGTGAGATAGCAAATGAGGACACAGTGCGTCTTAATTCATCCCCAGATTGCTTCTGCTGGTTGTTTTATTCAATAATCATGTAAACACAAAACATTGCTCTTATCATTGGTTCAGTCATCCATTTTGTCTCTCCCTAACACACCCATTTTGTTACAGTTTCACTCACAGCCCGTTCTTTCCTATGTTTCCCTTGTACTTAATACACTCTCTGTGCGATTTACACACTTGTATTTTTGATTTTACACTTCAATAAATATTATTGGGCACTTAATTAACCTTCACTGCACATTTCCAGCAACATGCTAAAAGTTGACATTTGGCCTTTTTCCTATGCCATATCCTCATTACAACGTCTGCAACCACCACAGGTTATGGAATGACCTAATAAGAAATATGTCCATACTACACGTTATTATATCTTCCAACACAGCACACAGAAACATTAACAACCAGTAACCCACTAACTTCAACATTCTTAACACCCAAAATAACACAGAAACTTCACCCAACCATATTCAAACCCCAAAAGTGCATATTTGTGTGGTCCTGACAGTCTACCGACCTGTATAAAAGCAGGTGTGAGATAGCAAATGAGGACACAGTGCATCTTAATTCATCCCCAGATTGCTTCTGCCGAGGTGGGGGGAAGTGCCCTGCTGTTTCCAGTCCCCGCAGCAACTGGAGTGACACAGAAGTTCCCCCTCACTGCTGCACATTATAAACTGCCAATGCACCATCAAATAAATTAAATCAAGGTGGGCACACCGTCTTAGGTGCGCCACAAAAGGATGGAGATATTTGATGATTTTATGGAAGATGCAAAGAGATGGTTAGTTGAAGTTGAACAAAGGACTGCGTGTGCCATAGCAGGAGATGCTACGCAACAAGGTTCCCAAATGGAAGAAATAATGCCACAAGGTAGTATCTCAAACGTTTCAACACAAATATCAATAAGTAAGCCAGTTCAATCTCAAGAGTCTCAGAGCAAATGAAATTCGAAGCTGAACTTGTTGCTCTCTCGCTATGAACTTCTGCCTTGGAAAGAAAGCATAAGCTTGAGGAGCGGTAAAGGCAGTTTGAGAGAGAAGCTGAAGAGCGAGAAAGGCAGTTTAAGAGAGAGGCTGAGGAACATGAAGAACAGCTGAAGAGAGAGATGGAACGACTGGAAATGGCCATGGTTGGAAATAGCCGCAATGAAGAAAGAGAAAATGGAGAGTCGGAGATTCAGAAGTGGCTCGAGTGTATCTCAGAAGAAAGGTTCCTTAACAGAATAGGAAGTCACACCTAAATCGTGTCTATAGCCAGAGAATATCTGGCTTTGTGACTCAGAGCGAGCACGGAGCCAGTGGATGGGCGACAAAACTTCATTTCAGCATCCCCTTTGGGGGCATGTTTTACAGGCTCAAGCTGCTTATCATACATCTGTGCCCAGCCAGAGACAAGCAACTAGACATGGCGTTCATGACAAAGCTTACCCAAGACAGCAACATTTACAGGTGCCTGATTATCATTTATCTGTTCCCAGCCAGGGACGGACATCCAGTCATGGTGCTCGTGACGAAACTTATCCAGACCAGCACCCTTCTCAGAGGCCTGTTTACCGTTCCTCCGAGTCCAAGGAGGGAATTAGAGAAGTCTATGATTTGATGTGGAATCAAATGATAATTAGCGAGACTCTAGCTCAACATAGTATCACTTCCACTTTTCCTCCAATGGAAATTCTTAAGTTCCACGGTGATCCTTTGCAATATGACACTTTCCTTGACCAGTTCGAGGATGGAGTGGAAATGAAAACTACTAATGAAAAAGATCGCTTACGAATTCTGGAACATTACACTAGCCGATATCCAAAATAACTTGTTGGAAGTTGTCAGAATTTGCCTGCTGGTGAGGGCTATCGAACGGCAAGAAAATTGCTTAGAGAACAGTTTGGTAACAAGCACCAGATCGCCAATGCATACATGAAGAAGGCCTTTGCTTATCAAGCCATAAGATGCAAAAGCATTGCGGGAGTTTGCGATATTTCTGAGAAGTTGTTGTAGCTCAATGAGACATCTCAACCACATGAAATAAATGAATGTTGTTAGTAATATGACACCTATCATTCCAAAACTGCCCTATAGACTTAGAGAAAAGTGGAGGGATAAAGCAGGTCTGATAGAGGTATCCAATAATCGAGAAGTCATGCTTCCTGATCTGGTGAGTTTCATGGAAAAAGAAGTACGGTTAATGTCAGATATATGCTATGGGAGTATTCAAGATCCAAAGCCAGCGAACGTCAAAGGTTCTTCCTTTACTAAGACAAAAGGAAGTCCAGGACATAAGGGAAGTAGTTTTGCTGCTGCTGTAATGCCTGCAGAAACAAAAGATGAAAAGAAAGGCGATATATCTACAGTTACGCCAAGATGGTTCTGCTTGTCATGTAACAAAGTTGGTCACAACATAAGATGGTGTCAGAAATTCAAGAAGAAGGAATAGAAAGAAAAGATGGATTTCTTAAAGGAGAAGGGAATCTGTTTTGGATGTTTGAAAAAAGGACACATGTTTAAAGACTGTAAGACTCCTATAACCTGTGATAAGTGCAAGCAAGATCATCCTGAAGCACTTCACACTGTAAAGATGAAGCCGGAGCAAATAGAACAGAAGGAGAAGCCAGTGACGAGTGATGCTGTCTTCTCACCTCAGATAACTGCCCATATTGGGGCCGGGGTGGACACCTGTATCTTCTCTATCTTACCAGTACAGGTACGAAATAACAGGACGAATACAGTGTTGTAAACATATGCATTTTTAGATCATTGAAGTTCGGCTACCTTTTGTATAGAAAGCTTGATGAGAAGGCTGGACATTACAGGAGAAAAGGTTAAGATTCTATTGCGTACCATGAATGAAGAGAAAGAGTGCGCAAGTTACATTACAAGTATGGAAATATCTAGTCTGGATGAAGACAATTTTATACCAATATCTGAGGTGTTTACACATGAGACCATTCCCGTTTGTCATCAAAATATACCCAGACAAGAGGACTTGAAACAATGGCCTTATTTGAAGGATGTCAAGATACCTAAAATAAATTTGGGTATCGGCCAACTTATCGGATGAATGCTTTGAATGCATTGGAACCTACAAAGACTGTGAGAAGCCAAGGGGATGGACCGTTAGCTGTGAAAACCCTACTAGGATGGGTTATCTATGGCTCCTTGAGAAGGAACAACGGAAGCAGGAACCAGAAAAACTACCCTGCTGCTGCTGTTAATCAAATATTTACTGGTAAATTAGAAAAACTATTGATCAAGCAATACAATCGTGACTTCAATGAAAGTACCAGTAAGGAATCTGAAGAAATGTCCAGGAAAGAGTTCAAGATCTTGGATATTATGAACTAGTCAGTAAAGATGATAGACGGACACTAATGTCTGGACTTACCTTTCAAACAAGAAAGCGTTAGTCTGCCAAATAATCGTCGTATGACAGAGCAACGCACCCAGAATCCGAAACGCAAGTTTGGCAAGAATACAAAATTTCATGAGGAATATACGTCTTTCCTAAAGCACATGTGTTGGACAATTATTATGCCGAAATGGTACCAACAAACTAACTAAAGCGAAGTGATAGAGAGCTTTGGTACATTCCACACCATGGGGTGTATCACTCGAAGAAAGGGACCCTGAGGGTGGTCTTTGACTGTGCCACAGTCTTCAAAGGAACATGACTCAACTGTCAGCTACTGCAGGGTCCAGACCTTACCAACTCACTCATTGGAGTTCTTATTAAATTCAGACAAGAACCAATTGCTTTGATGGCTGATATTAAAGCAATGTTTCATCGTCAAAGTATCAGAAAAACACATTGCCTACTTGCGATTCCTATAGTGGCCTGATGGTGATGCATAACAAGATCTCGTTGAATACCGGATGAAGTTACATCTCTTTGGAGCAGTGTCATCACCAAGTTATGCGAATTTCACATTAAGAAAGACCGCCAATGAAAATAAAGCTTACTTTCCGGAGGAAGTGGTAAACACTGTGAAGAATAATTTCTATGTGGATGATTGCTTAAAATCCATGTCTATGAAGCAGGAAGCAATTCAAATGGTAAACCATCTGACTTCCCTCTGCAATAAGGGAGGATTCACACTTTCCAAGTGGATCAGCAACAGCCGCGTTGTATTGGAAAGTATTCCACTGGATGATAGAGCCAAGGAGATCAGGGAGTTGGATATGGACAGAGGCAATCTGCCAATGGAAAGGGCATTGGGACTGCACTGGTCGATTCAAGAGTGACCATTTACTAGAAGGGGTATCCTATCCATGATTGGTTCTGTTTACGACCTTTGGGATTTCTTGCACCATTTACACTGACAGCCAAGTTGATTTTGCAGGATCTTTGTAAAGAAAAACTTGGATGGGATGAGAGTATAATGCAAACTTCCTCTCACCGATGAACAGAATGGTTGTCAGATCATAATAAGATCTCAGAATTCAAAGTGGACCGGTGCATGAAGCCTACAAGCTTTGATCGAATCAGATATGCACAGCTGCATCACTTTTCCGACGCAAGTGAAAGTGGCTACGGTACTGTTTCATATCTGAGGCTGGAAAATTATGACATTATGACATATGTTGCATTCTCAATGGGAAAGGCCAGGGAGGCACCATTGGACCAAGAATTCCCAGAATGGAACTTACTGCCGCAGTCTTAGCTGTTAAAGTTGACAATGCTGCAAAAAGAACTACAGCTTCAATTGGAAGAATCTATCTTCTGGACTAATAGTACTACTGTGCTTAAATACTTCAACAATGAGAACAAACATTTGTTGACATTTGTAGCAAATGGAATCTCTTTTGTATTGGGAGCTACTCATGTTTCACAGTGGAAATATGTTAACACAAAGAAAAATCCTGCGGATGCAGCTTCGAGAGGACTAACAGCAGACTGCTTCTTAAGCACAAGAGATAGATCAATGGACCAGAGTTTCTCTGTAAGCCAGACAGAGAATGGCCAAAGCTTGAGCTGGGATTTGAAATCTCTGCTAATGATCCGCAAATTAAACAAAACATCACAGTGAACATTATTGCTAAAGATTCATCAAACATGATAAATGATTTAATTATTCACTTTTCATCATGGAAGAAGCTGGTGAATGTGGTGGCTTGGTTTCTTAAAGCAAAAGCAAGGCTATTGCTGTTTGCTCGAAAAAGGGAAGAGATTGCTAAATGTATCTTTGAAGAAGATCCTGAAAGACTGAAGGAAAAGGTTGAAAAGAAGATGCAATTGTTTTAAGGCATCATATGACATACAGGGTTTACATCTTGATGATCTGCTCAAAGCGGAAAATGTGATTATTTCTTTTTGTCAAAGAGAGAAATACAAAGAAGAAATAGCGACGTTAGAAGCTGGAGTACATGTTGTCAAAATTGACCGCCAATTTTAGAAGCTTGATCCGGTATTGGAGGAAGGACTTCTGAGAGTGGGTGGTCATCTGAATAGACAGGCAATGCCTGAAGAGGCTAAGCATCCTATTATTCTCTCGAAGGACTTTCACATATCAACATTATTGTTACAACTTATCCATGAATTGATAGGACATGGAGGAAGAAGTTTCATGCTGTCAAAACTTTGCACTTTTGAGTTTTGGATTATATAATGGGAATCATACCTTAAGGGTTTGGTGCATAAAGTACGACTTCAGACTAAGAACAATGTTTTAATCAGACCAATAACCAAGTTATGCTTGCTTCTAGAAGGCAAAGGTGAAGATGGAAGAATCGCTAAAGAAGTCTGAATGCTGCTATATAATGCATGTTATTTTTTTTGTTTTTTGATATATCTTAAGCTTTTATTGCTCCTTTTTTAATGTCTATTAGTAATAGTCAGAACAATTAGGGGCTGGTGTGTAGTAGCCATTTAGCTTCTCAGTATGTTATAACTATAATCAGTTATCTTTAAATTTTATCTGCCTGTAATTATGTGGGTGGGATTTATACGTAGTCTGAGGCTGGGATTCGCGCGCAGACTCCCTAGTAGGTAGTTTAGTTTGAAGAAGAATGGGGGAGAAGTCATAACTTTCGACCATGCACGAGCATGACCACGATTGAATTGAAATGTACTTATACAAGAAGAAGTTGGATGAATATCTTACTGCTTTTACTACTACAATAAATAAACTATTAATCAAGAGACTGTGTTTGGAAAATTCATCTTTCAACGGCATTGAATGTCTCGTGGAGAGCTCGTGGGTGCATATCGATTATCTTCTGATCCTCTGTCTTCCACAGGAAGCCTTTGGAAGAGAAGGAGGGGGAGGAGCAACACCCGACCGGTAAGGTTTAAAATCCAGCACGGGGCTTGTTTTTTCAGAGGCCCACAGGAGCCGTTGGATGAGAAGGAGGGGGAGGAGCGACACCCGACAAGTAAGGTTTAAAATCCAGCGCGGGGCTTGCCGAAATCCATAACGTTCCATTCGGAGAAGTGTTTTGTTTTGGGGGGGGTTTTGAGGAAGCCGCTGATTGGTGGGAAGTGGACTAGGGTAAGCAGCTGATTGGCAGTCAGATTCCAGCAGTTTGATGTGTACTTTGTATTGTGTTGATATTGTATCCTGTGTAAGGGGGGGAGTATGAAGGCCAGGGCAGTGTACTGTTGTGGATGTCAGATGTGGGAGGTCAGGGAATCTGATAGCCCTCCAGATGTCCACATCTGTGCCAGGTGTGTCGAGATGGGGCTCCTAAAGGACTGTGTTAGGAACCTGGAGCAGTAGCTCGATGACCTCCGTCTGGTCAGGGAGAATGAGGAGGTCACAGAGAGGAGCTACAGGGAGGTAGTCACTCCCAGACCACAGGAGGCAGACAAGTAGGTCACAGTTAGGAAGGGCAAGGGGCAGAGGCATGGGCTAGAGAGTACCCCTGTGACTGTACACCTGGAAAATAGGTACTCGTGTTTGAGTACAATTGGAGGGGACAGCCTACCTGGGGGCAGCAACAGCGGCCGGGCCTCCGGCACTGAGAACGGCCCTGATGCTCAGAAGAGTGGCAAAGAGTGGACCTCTTTTGGGGAAGGCATGATCTGTACAAAAAGGACGGGTTGCACTTGAACTCGAGGGGGACCAATATCCTGGCAGGGAAATTTGCAACGGCTACTGGGGAGACTTTAAACTAGAAAGGCTGGGGGGAGGAACTCGGGTAGAGGGGGCTAGGGGACAGGGTGTGGGGCAAGAGGCAGAGAAGGGAAGCACTCGGAACCAAAATGTAGGCGAGAAAGAGGAAAAAGATAATAGACAGAGAATAAGGGATGGTGGGTTTCTAAAATGTGTATATTTTAATGCTAGGAGCATTGTAAGAAAGGTGGATGAACTTAGAGCCTGGATTGACACCTGGAAATATGATGTTGTGGCAATCAGTGAAACATGGTTGCAGGAGGGCTGTGATTGGAAACTAAATATTCCAGGATTTCGTTGCTTCAGGTGTGATAGAATTGGAAGAACCAGAGGTGGAGGTGTTGCATTGCTTGTCAGAGAAGATATTACAGCAGTGCTTTGGCAGGATAGATTAGAGGGCTCATCTAGGGAGGCTATTTGGGTGGAACTGAGAAGTGGGAACGGTGTAGCAACACTTTTAGGGGTGTATTATAGACTGCCAAATGGGGAACGAGAATTGGAAGAGCAAATATGCAAGGAGATAGCAGATATTAGTAGTAAGCACAAGGTAGTGATTGTGGGAGATATCAATTTTCCAAAAATAGACTGGGAAACACATTCTGTAAATGGGCTGGATGGTTTGGAGTTTGTAAAATGTGTGCAGGATAGTTTTTTGCAGCAATACATAGAGGTATCAACCAGAGAAGGGGCAGTGCTGGACCTCCTGTTAGGAAATGAGGCAGGTCAGGTGACGGAGGTATGCGTTGATGAGCGCTTCGGGACCAGTGATCACAATACCATTAGTTTCAATATAATTATGGAGAGAGTCAGAACTGGACCTAGGGTTGAGAATTTTGATTGGAGAACTTTGAGGGAATACGTAAGGATTTAAAAGGAGTGAATTGGGACATTTTGTTTTATGGGAAGGAGGTAGAAGAGAAATGGAGGACATTTAAAGGGGAAATTGTAAGAGTACGGAATCTTTATGTCCCTGTTCGGTTGAAATGAAATAGTAAAAATTGGAAGGAGCCATGGTTTTCAAGGAAAATTGGACACTTGTTTCGAAAAAAGAGAGATATCTACAATAATTATAGGAGGCATGGAGTAAATAAGTTCCTAGAGGAGTATAAATAATGTAAAAATAATCTTAAGAAAGAAATTAGAAAGGCTAAAAGAAGATATGAGGTTGTTTTGGCAAGAAAGGTGAAAGTAAATCCAAAGGGTTTCTACAGCTATATTAATAGCAAAAGGATAACGAGGGATAAAATTGGACCATTAGAGAGCCAGAATGGACAGCTATCTGCAGAGCCAAAAGAGATGGGGGAGATATTGAACAATTTCTTTTTTTCGGTATTCACCAAGGAGAAGGATATTGAACTCTGTGAGGTAAGGGAAAAAAGTAGAGTAGCTATGGAAACTATGAGATTCAAAGAGGAGAAAGTACTGACACTTTTGAAAAATATAAAAGTCTCCCTCGGACATTGAGGGAAGTTAGTGTAGAAATAGCAGGAGCTATGACAGAAATATTTCAAATGTCATTAGAAACGGGAATAGTGCCGGAGGATTGGCGTACTGCGCATGTTGTTCCATTGTTTAAAAAGGGTTCAAAGAATAAACCTAGCAATTATAGTCCTGTTAGATTGACATCAGTGGTGGGCAAATTAACGGAAAGGATTCTTAGAGATAATATATATTAGCATCTGGATAAACAGGGTCTGATCAGGAACAGTCAACATGGATTTGTGCCTGGAAGGTCATGTTTGACAAACCTTCTTGAATTTTTTGAAGAGGTTACATGGGAAATTGATGAGGGTAAAGCAGTGGATGTTGTCTATATGGATTTCAGTAAGGCCTTTGACAAGGTTCCCCATGGAACGTTGGTTAAGAAGGTTCAATCATTGGGTGTAAATGGCGGAGTGGCAAGATGGATTCAACAGTGGCTGAATGGGAGATGTCAGAGAGTAATGGTAGATGGCTGTTTGTCGAGTTGGAAGCCAGTGACCAGTGGGGTGTCTCAGGGATCTGTGTTGGCTCCATTGTTGTTTGTCATACACATCAATGATCTGGATGATATGGATGGAAAATGGGTGGAAAATTGGATAAGTAAGTATGCAGATGATACTAAGATAGGTGGTGTTGTGGATAATGAAGTAGATTATCGGAGTCTACAGAGAGATTTGGGCCATTTGGAAAAGTGGGCTGAAAGATGGCCAATGGAGTTTAATGCTGATAAGTGTGAAGTGCTACATCTTGGCAGGACAAATCAAAATAGGACGTACATGGTAAATGGTAGGGAATGGAGGAATGCTGTGGAACAGAGGGATCTAGGAATAACTGTGCATAGTTCCCTGAAGGTGGAATCGCATGCAGATAGGGTGGTAAAGAAAGCTTTTAGTGTGCTGGCCTTTATAAATCAGAGCATTGAATATAGGAGTAGGGAAGTAATGTTAAAATTGTACCAGGCATTGGTAAGACCAATTCTGGAGTATGGTGTACAATTTTGGTCGCCTAATTATAGGAAGGATGTCAACAAAATAGAGAGGGTAAGGAGATTTACTAGAATGTTGCCTGGGTTCCAGCAACTAAGTTACAGAGAGAGGTTGAACAAGTTAGATCTTTATTCTTTGGAGTGCAGAAGGTTAAGGGGGGACTTGATTGAGGTCTTTAAAATGATGAAAGGGATAGACAGAGTTGACGTGATAAGCTTTTCCCATTGAGGGTAGGGAAGATTCAAACAAGAGGGCATGACATGAGAATTAAGGGACAGAAGTTTAGGGGTAACATGAACTTCTTTACTCAGAGGGTGGTGGCTGTGTGGAATGAGCTTCCAGCACGTGGAGGCAGAATTTTTTAACATTTAAAAGTAAAGTGGATAGGTATATGGACGGGAAGGGAATGGAGGGGTATGTTCTGAGTGCAGGTAGATGGGACTAGGGGAAAATAAGCCATATAACAACTACAGCACGGACTGGAAGTGCCGAGAGGGCCTGTTTCCGTGCTGTAGTTGTTATATGGTTATATGGCTATATGGTCTTCAATTAAAGTGACTAAAGGGCTAAAACCTTGAACAATATAAAATCTGTCACTATACCTGGCAACCAGGAAGGCTCCTAGACAGGATGGTATGGAAACTGTCATCTCTTACCATACCTGCACACACTTCTCCTGCTCTGCTGGAGGGAGGGAGGGTGGTGTCCCTCAAGACACACATGATGCTGGGATCGTCACACTATATAGAATAAGAGTGATCACAGCGATTGCAACAATTACAGGCAATGGGAACCTGCTCAAAGGCTCATGGTCGGCAGGACCAGTAACCTGCCCAAAGGGTTGGTAAAATTACGTAACCAGGAGGGAGCTGGAGTGTGAGGAGTGTGGGCTGGTGGAAGGGTGAACCAGGGTAATACCTCCATTGCCTTAAAGGTAGGCCACAGGAGGTGTCCCGGGATACAAAATGGCCGAGCAAGGAGAGGAGTGGGATGTTGGCTCGCAGAAATTGCTCCAGTACATCGAGCGCTCGGACATTGGACTTTGAATAATGGCGGCAAAAATGGCGGAGCCCGCATGTGTAATATGTGCAAAATTATTTCACTGTGATAAATAATTGCACATGTGTTAAATAAAGCACTATTGATTATCTATTGATTCCATCAACTGTATCCAGACTTCCCAGTATTTCCATCATTTACTAAATTCTAATTATCAACTCATTAAGTTTAGAAAAACATCGTGTACTACTTGACAAAACTAAGACTTTATGGAATGGAGTGTGGAAGGGGGGGGGATTTTTGCAGATGATAAATGGAATATAAAAAGCAAATTGAAATTCTGACAGCCATTCAGTTTCTTATATAAAAAAAAATGTTAAAATTAATTGCAGATTAATAGTAGTGGTAGGCCCCCTTCATCATGACTGACCATGGATGATGCATCCTGGTCAGATGCAAGTCTGGGCGATGTCATATGGAGGACAGGCTGTTGGCCATGCAACACGTCCCCCCTCTCCACGTCGCTGATCGATCCAAAGGAACAGCAGGGCCATTACGGTTCGGCACAAGCGCCGTTGCAGGAGCTGCCAGAGCGAGGTTGTAGACAATGGCGAACTGCCTTAGGAGCTCTGACTCCGGATTTTCTTGAGGTTCATTTCTGGAGCCTTTTCCATGACTGGATATGGCCAGAAGGCAGTGGAGGTTTTAAATTTTCCCTCACCTAGATGGACTGCCTTCCCAGGCTGATGAGCCCCATCTGCCCAAGCCTCGAGGGGGGGGGGGGGGAGCGTCTACCTTCCCGTGCAGGTCTTTTGCACCTGCCCACTGCCCATTGCAGATTAGGCTGGAAAAAAAAATAAAGCTACAAGGAAAATTCCCTTACCTTTAAATGAGGCCATCATTATTTTAGTTTGCTTGGCAGCACTATAATAATAAACAAATAAATTAATGCATTTTAACATTTTGTCTTCATATAGATGACTAAAAATATCAGTGTAGGAAGGAACTGCAGATGCTGGTTTCAACCTAAGATAGGCGCAAAATCGTGGTGTAACTCAGTGGTTACTAAAAAAAAGCCGCGTGGTTAACATATATTTCTTGTGAATTGCTTTCTGAAATTAATTGCATTTTAATTCCAATGGTCCCTCAAACAAGGTTGTGCATTATTGAGAGACAGTGAAGCATGGTGATGAAAATGTCAGTGTCTCTAAGTTAGACATGAAGGAGAAACATTGGAGGGTAATAAGCCAGCAGATAATGAAAAAGTCCACAGTAAGATTGAAAATGGTCATTATACTACAGTTACCGTGAGATATAAAACAAAAGCAGCTTGTGAACCGATTGGAGTCATTTCATTGCTGCAGTGGGGATGATTGGGGTGATTCAAAAAAGGAATTGCAGAAATGATGGCCACCACTTTGGGAGTCTATAACTCATTCAGGTATTTCAGGCGGCAAATAGATGGTGCAGAAGGGATGTCGTTTGCAAAAAGAGACGAGTAGAGAATGAGTCTAGTGCTGAGAGCAACTTTGAAATGGAACATCAGTGTGTTGAATTTGTCTATATCTTTAATGGCGTGAATCTAGGAGAACTTTCTAATGGATTGAAAAGCTGTAAATTATATTGCACTTTTGGGTATCCAGGATCACAAAAGAGTGTATAAATGCAGGTAATTCTGTCTTTCTCTTGCAGAAATCGATACTGGGATAAAATAATTCATGAAATGTACAGAAAGGAATTAATAATTTTAGGGGGATCGGAATCTGTGTTAACATTAACAAAGACAATAGTCTGATGAAAATATGTTACTTATTGCCACCATAGCCACACACCATTTGCCATCCAAATTATGTGAATTTCTTTCACTTGGCCAACAATAATAATAATTAAATACTAGACTAATTGGGACCCATTGGGTTCCTGTCACATGGGAGGCCTGGTCCCCTAACGCAATCCGTTCGCCAACACAGTATTCTACCACTCACCCGTTCCCCCAATGCAACCCATTCCCCAAACACAATATTTCACCACTCACGCCTATGCCCTTCCAAGCAAATCCACACCTCCGAATCCCACTCTCCCACTACCACCCCCCTCTACCCACCTTGCCCATCACCCCGGATCCCTTCTACCCCCCTCCCCAACCCCTGCACTACACCACAACACTACCCCCCACTCCTCCCTTCCCCTTCTTTCCCCCTCCCATCCCTCCATCCCCTCCCCTCTTCCCCCTCCCTCTCCCCCTCCCTCCTCCTCATCCCTCTCTCCCCCTCCCTCCCTCATCCCTCCCTCCCCATCCCTCCCACTTCCCTCTCTCCTCTCTCCCTCCACCCCCCCTCCATCTTCTCTCCCCACCCACCCCATGCTGTGGGCTGGCTGCAGTGCTCCCTCTTTCCGTGTAATGGTGCAGTACGTTAGGGCTGCTACCGGTGTTCGTGCCAGCGGGCAGGAAGCCACTGGAGCGTGGCCCGTCCAGCGACCCACGGTGTCTCTCGCCAGCAGGTAGACAGCGGAGCTCGGCGCTGCTCCCCCTTCATCTCCCTTTACCACCCCATCTCCCTCCTCCCAATTTCCCTCATCCTCCTCCCTTCCCATTCCCTGCCCCGGCACCTACCCAGGTCATAGAGCAGCACCAAGGCATGGAACTCGGCCTGGTTCTCATACTCGGCCCGGCCCTGGCTGTAGGTGGCCAAAGCACACGCAAACCTGCGCTTCGACGGAGCTGTGCTCGCTGTGCCGGGGCTGGGGTGAGGGTGGCATGCTGCTGAGCCAGAGCTGCCCGCAGAGTAGGAAACGGAGGCTGTGCTGCAGGATGACGCCGGTCAGGTGGCCTCCGAGGCGCTGGTACACCTTGACCCAGGCCCCAAGCTTGGGCATGACTCCAAGCCACAGCTCGGCCACCAACTGGGCTCCAGCCCATGCCCAAACTTCATCTCTGGGCTCGTCCCTAATTCTGGACCCAAGCCCGTCATAGGTTCCAGCCCAGGTCTGGTTGCCGGGCTTGGCCCCGCAACACCACCCTCCCCTCCAGGTACTGCACAGCCACAGCTCCTCTGGCAGCAGCGTAACTCCTTCACCGTGGCGACCTACAGCCGATTGACAGTGGACGTGGCCAATCAGTGTGTCGAAGGAGTCTGGAAGGACTGTTGCCATCCCGGCAACGCCCCTTCCTGACTGACAGGTGGAGGAGACCAATCTGGGTGACAGCGACTGACAGACTAAGTTGGACCCATTGGATCCCAGCTTCACATGGGAGGGCTGGTCCCCAAATGCATTATTCCACCTTTCCACTATTCCAGTATTGCTGGCCAGTGGGGAGTCTTTCTGGACCACTAGTATGGTTGTTGTGTGTCGAAGGGACTGGCAGTTCAGTCACTCAGGCCAGGCAGCTCAGTCACTCAGGCCAGGCAGCTCAGTCACGTAGGCCTGGCAGCTCAGTCACTCAGCCATAGCAGCTTAGTCACTCAGACTAGGCAACTCAGTCACTCAGGCCTGGCAGCTCAGTCACTGAGGCATGGCAGGCTGGCAGCTCTGTAACTCAGGCCTTGCGGGCTGGCAGCTGAGAAACTGCCAGAAATTCTGCCAAGAACATGTGACAGACTCTGTGAGAGAGAGACAGAGGAGAGAGGGTGGACAATCAATTTTAGACATTTTCATCTATTTTTGCAGATCACAGCAATGAAGGAGGAAAGTCTATCCTTGCGTGGATCTCTGGAGCGCTAGTATGGGTGTTGTGTGCTGAAGGGACTGGTTTCCAGAGGGCTAGTATGGACATTGTGGACTGAATGGTTTCTTGGACTTGCAGTTCAGTGAGTCATGGCTGATGGGCTGTCAGTTCACTGTCATGGCTGGTGGGCTGGCACTTCAGTCCCTTACAGCTGGTGGGCTAACAGTTCACTTACGCATGGCTGGTGTGGTGGCAGTTCACTCAGTCACCCCTCCTCCCTTCCCCACCCCACTCTGCTCCTTGACATTCCCCTCCCTCCCCCCCATTCATTCATCCATCTCCCTTCACCCCCCATGCACTCTTAGTGGCTCTCCGACAGCACAGCCATTCCTACCTATTAGGTTCCCATTGTGATGAAGAACATGCAGACATTGCAAGTGGAAAAAAGATTTATTAAAGTTAAAAATGTGAATGACTCTTAAAATATAACAACAATTTAAATGTTAAAGATGAGATTTATTAAGTTATTTCTTGCTGTGTCTCTTGTTGTGTTCTGCTGCTCATTGCCTCTTGATAACTCTTTGCTGTTGGTATTTATTAAACTGATAATTTTAATATAGGAATATTGAGCGACCACATTTTAACAAAGAAAATCTGAGAATTTACCTCAAACATCATAATTCAGTGCAGGCCTGCAAATCCAATCTCACAGCACTTGAAGCAGAGTGCAGGCCGCAAGTCCAACCTCACAGCACTCCAAGCAGAGTGCAGGCCGCAAGTCCAACCTCACAGCACTCCAAGCAGGGTGCAGGAAACAAGTCCAACCTCACAGCACTCCAAGCAGTGTGCAGGCAGCAAGTCCAATCTCACAGCACTCCAAGCAGAGTACAGGCAGCAAGTCGAACCTCACAGCACTCCAAGCAGAGTGCAGGCCAGCAAATCCAATTTCACAGCATTTCAAGCAGAGTGCACACACATACACTCACACACACACTGACACTCACACACGAAGACACTCACACTAACACACACAGACACACACAGACACAAAGACACAAAGACACACTCACACACACATACACAAGAACACAAAGACACACACATGCACTCACAAACATGTACACACACTTACACACTCACACAGGCACACACACAGACAGACAGACACACACACAGACACGCACACAGACACACACAGGCACATGCAGTCACACACACAGACAGACACATGCACACACTCACAGACAGACACATAGACACACACACAGCCATACACATTGCCGCACACACACACACTCACACATACACTCACACGCACACACAAAGACACACTCACATACATACACACAAACACAAAGACACACACACTCACACCAGACATATGGCAGTAAACCTTTTTGAATACTCAAATGGCTGAGCATGGCATCTCCACTCTGGGCCTTCCGCAGTCAGCAACACTTCCACATTCAGCAGGACCTCTGCACTCACCGGAAATGACGTAATCAGCATGACCTGTCCACTAAGCGGAAATCACAAAATGAGCTGGACTTTTGCAGTAAACAAGTTTGGACCTAATAAAGTGTTTATTCCTTCCAAATCCAGTTGCAAAAGCCACATTCGCAAAAGCCACAGTTGAAAAAACCACGTTGCAAAAGCCACAGTTGCAAAAGCCACATTTCAAAAGTTACATTTATTTCAAAAGCCACATTTATTTCAAAAGCCACATTTCAAAAGCCACTTTTCAAAAGCAATATTTATTTCAAAAGCCACATTTATTTCAAAAGCCACATATCAAACGCCACATTTATTTCAATAGCCACATATCAAACGCCACATTTATTTCAAAGGCCACATTTATTTCAAAAGCCACATTTATTTCAAAAGCCACATTTATTTCAAAAGCCACATTTATTTCAAAAGCCACATTTCAAAAGCCACATTTTGTAAGCCACATTTAATTCAAAAGCCACATTTCAAAAGCCACATTTATTTCAAAAGCCACATTTCAAAAGCCACATTTATTATTTCAAAAACCACTTTATTTCAAAAGCCACATTTCAAAAAGCCACATTTCAAAAGCCATTTCAAAGCCATATTTTTTATTTCAAAACCACATTTTATTTCAAAACCACATTTACTTCAAAAGCCACATTTACAAAAGCCATTTCAAATATTTAATTCTCATCCACATTTCAAAAAACAGTTATTTCAAAGCCATATTTATTTCAAAAGCCACATTTTTAATTCAAAAGGCCACATATCAAAAGCCGGCACATTTGCCACATTTATTTCAAAAAGACACATTTCAAAAGTCCACATTTAATTCAAAGCCACATGTCAAAAGCCAATTTTATTTCAAAAAGCAAACAATTTCAAAAGCACATTTATTTCAAAAGCCACATTTCTAAAGCATATATATCAAAAGCAACAATTTTTAAAAGCCTTTTTTTTTTTCAAAAGAAACTTATTCATATATATTTCAAAGCAACATTTATTTTAAAAGGCAATTTTTTTTCAAAATATTTAGCCTTCAAAAGCCACATTTTTGTAAGCCACATTTAATTCCAATAGCCACATTTCAAGAGCCACATTTATTTCAAAAAGCACATTTATTTCAAAAAAGCCACATTTCAAAAGCCATTTCAAAAGCAACATTTATTCAAAAGCCACATTTATTTCAAAAGCCACATATCAAACGCCACATTTATTTCAATAGCCACATATCAAACGCCACATTTATTTCAAAGGCCACATTTATTTCAAAAGCCACATTTATTTCAAAAGCCACATTCCATTCAAAAGCCACATTTATTTCAAACGCCACATTTCAAAAGCCTTATTTATTTCAAAAGCCACATTTCAAAAGCCACATTTAATAAGCCACATTTAATTCAAAAGCCACATTTCAAAAGCCACGTTTATTTCAAAAGCCACATTTCAAAAGCCACTTTTCAAAAGCAACATTTATTTACAAAAGCCTTATTTCAAAAGCCAAAACATTTATTTTCAAAAGGCCACAATTATTTCAAAAGGCACATTTATTTAAAAAGCCACATTTCAAAAGCCACATTTATTTAAAAAGCCACATATCAAACGCCACATATATTTAAAAAGCCACATATCAAATGCCACATTTATTTCAAAAGCCATATTTATTTCAAACGCCACATTTATTTTAAAAGCCACATTTATTTCAAAAGCCACATTTCAAACGCCATATTTATTTCAAAAACCACATTTAATTCAAAAGCCACATTTCAAAAGCCATATTTCAAAATCCACATTTAATTCAAAAGCCACAAATCAAACGCCACATTTATTTCAAAAGCCACATTTATTTAAAAAGCCACATTTCAAAAGCCATATTTATTTCAAAAGCCATATATATTTCAAAAGCCACATTTCAAAAGCCACATTTCAAAAGCCACATTTCAAAAGCCACATTTATTTCAAAAGCCACATTTCAAAAGCCACATTTATTTAAAAAAACTCATTTATTTCAAAAGCCACATTTTAAAAGCCACATTTCAAAAGCCATATTTATTTCAAAAACCACATTTATTTCAAAAGCCACATTTCAAAAGCCACATTTATTTCAAAAGCCACATTTATTTAAAAAGCCACATTTCAAAAGCCATTTTTATTTCAAAAGACATATATATTTCAAAAGCAACATTTATTTTAAAAGCCTTTTTTTTTCAAATGCCATACTTATTTCAAAAGCCACAATTCAAAAGCCACGTTTATTTCAAAAGCCACATTTCAAAAGCCACATTTTGTAAGCCACATTTAATTCAAAAGCCACATTTCAAAAGCCACATTTATTTCAAAAGCCACATTTATTTCAAAAAGCCACATTTCAAAAGCCACATTTATTTAAAAAGCCACATTTCAAAAGCCATATTTTATTTCAAAACAAAAAACCACACTTTATTTTAAAAAGCCACATATTAAACACCACATATATTTAAAAAGACACATATCAAACACCACATTTATTTCAAAAGCCATATTTATTTCAAATGCCACATTTATTTTAAAAGCCACATAATTTTAAAAGTCACATTTATTTCAAAAGCCACATTTCAAAAGCCACATTTCGTATGCCACATTTATTTCAAAAGACACATTTCAAAATCCACATGTATTTAAAAAGCCGCATATCAAACGCCACATATATTTAAAAAGCCACATATCAGCCATATTTATTTCAAAAGCTATATTTATTTCAAATGCCACATTTATTTTAAAAGCCACATTTTTTTTAATAGTCACATTTATTTCAAAAGCCACATTTCAAAAGCCATATTTATTTCAAAATCCACATTTAATTCAAAAGCCACATTTAAAAGACCACATTTATTTCAAGCCATATCATATTTATTTCAAAAACACATTTTTTTCAAAACCACATTTTCATATTTCAAAACCACATTTAATTTCAACGCCACATTTATTCAAAGCCAACATTTATTTAAAAAGCCACATTTCAAAAGCCTTTTTTTTTTTCAAAAAATTTATTTCAAAAGCCACATTTCAAAAGCCACATTTATTTCAAAAACAAAAGCAAAAACAGATTTATTTCATTTCAAAAGCCACATTTCAAAAGCCATATTTATTTCAAAAACCACATTTATTTCAAAAGCCACATTTCAAAAGCCATATTTCAAAATCCACATTTAATTCAAAAGCCACATATCAAACGCCACATTTGTTTCAAAAGCCACATTAATTTAAAAAACCACATTTCAAAAGCCATATTTATTTCAAAAGCCATATATAATTCAAAAGCAACATTTATTTTAAAAGCCAATTTTTTTAAAAAGCCATATTTATTTAAAAAGCCACATTTTGTAAGCCACAATTAATTCAAAAGCCACATTTCAAAAGCCACATTTCAAAAGCCACATTTCAAAAGCCACTTTTCAAAAGCAACATTTATTTCAAAAGCCACATTTAGTTCAAAAGCCACATTTCAAAAGTCACATTTATTTCAAAAGCCACATTTCGTTAAAAAGCCACATTTCAAAAGCCACATTTATTTCAAAAGCCACATTTCTTTAAAAAGCCACATTTCAAAAGCCACGTTTATTTAAAAAGCCACATATTAAACACCACATATATTTAAAAAGACACATATCAAACACCACATTTATTTCAAAAGCCATATTTATTTCAAATGCCACATTTATTTTAAAAGCCACATTAATTTTAAAAGTCACATTTATTTCAAAAGCCACATTTCAAAAGCCACATTTCGTATGCCACATTTACTTCAAATGCCACATATTTATTTGAAAATCCACATTTATTTAAGCCACATATATTTCAAAAGCCATATTTATTTTCAAAATGCATTATATATTTCAAAAGCCACAACATTTAAAAAAGCCACATTTTAAAAAGCCTTTTTTCAAATCCACATTTTTCAAAGCCACATTTATTTCACAAAAGCCCATATTCATATATTTAAAAAGCCACATTTCAAAGCCCCATATTTCAAAATCCAAAACAATTCAAACGCCACATTTAAAGCCACATTTATTTATTTCAAAAGCCAAAAGCACATTTAATTCAAAGCCACATTTATTTCAAAAGCCACATTTCAAAAGCCACATTTTGTAAGCCACATTTAATTCAAAAGCCACATTTAATTCAAAAGCCACATTTCAAAAGCCACATTTATTTCAAAAAGCACATTTATTTCAAAAGCCACATTTCAAAAGCCATATTTATTTCAAAAGCCACATTTCAAAAGCCACATTTCATAAGCCACATTTAATTCAAAAGCCACATTTCAAAAGCCACGTTTATTTCAAGCCACATTTCAAAAGCCACTTTTCAAAAGCAACATTTATTTCAAAAGCCACATTTATTTCAAAAGCCACATTTAGTTCAAAAGCCACATTTCGTTAAAAGCCACATTTCAAAAGCCACGTTTATTTCAATAGCCACATTTCTTTAAAAAGCCACATTTCAAAAGCCACATTTATTTAAAGCCACATATTAAACACCACATATATTTAAAAAGCCACATATCAAATGCCATATTTATTTCAAAAGCCATATTTATTTCAAATGCCACATTTATTTTAAAAGCCACATTAATTTTAAAAGTCACATTTATTTCAAAAGCCTCATTTCAAAAGCCATATTTATTTCAAAAGCCACATTTATTTCAAAAGACACATTTCAAAATCCACATGTATTTAAAAAGCCACATATCAAACGCCACATACATTTAAAAAGCCACATATCAAATGGCATATTTATTTCTAAAGCCATATTTATTCAAAATGCCACATTTATTTTAAAAGCCACATTTTTTTTAAATAGTCACATTTATTTCAAAAGCCATATTTATTTCAAAATCCACATTTAATTCAAGTCACATTTATTTCAAAAGGCACATTTATTTCAAAAGCCACATTTATTTCAAAAGCCACATTTCAAAACCCACATTTATTTCAAGCCACATTTATTTCAAATGTCACATTTATTTCAAAAGCCATATTTCAAAAATCCCATTTCAAAAGCCACATTTCAAAAAACACATTTATTTCAAAAGCCACATTTCTTTCAAGCCACATTTCAAAAGCAACATTTATTTTAAAAGCCACATTTATTTCAAAAGCAACATTTCGAAAGCCACATTTCAAAAGACAAATTCATTTCAGAAGTCACATTTATTTTAAAAGGCACATTTCAAAAACCATATTTTAAAATCCACGTTTTAAAAGTCACAGTTTAAAAGCCGCAGTTTAAAAACACATTTGAAAAACACATTTGAAAGCCGCATTTTAAAAACACATTTGAAAAATACATTTGAAAGTCACATTTTAAAAACACATAAAGGTCACTCATAGGTCAGTAGACACTCAGTGATCTGTAGATTTGCAGCTCAGACTGAGAGCCATAGCCTCTCCCTCGCCATCTTGCAGCAACTGAGCCACATCCATACTTCTTGGTTTATAACCCCTCCCCCCACCCCCTGAAGGGGCGTGGCCATGGCGGTGATTAACATGAGAGAGAATCTCAACATTTTTTCAACACTAATATCTCTTTTATTTTTCATCGAAGGGAAAAAACCTCGGCACCTGATGAGCGGAGGGGGACTGAGTAAGATGGCCAAAATTCACAGCCATAAGTGGTAGCGTTTCTAAAATCAATATACAGCGCAACCAGGAAGTGGTCAAGATGAGACTTTTAATTATATAAATAGTTAGATAGTCCTTGTTCATTGCCAGCTCTATGAAAGTGTGACTGCAACTCATTGACCCGAAATGCCACCCATTTCATCTCTCCAGAGACCACTGAGTCACTCCAGCATTTTGTGTCTATCTTTTGTGTGACAGTTGTCTCATTTCTTCAGCTTCATGTATTGCGTGCATGGAAGAGATGCTTGCAATGCCGCTTGCATTTATTCATCCATAGAAACATAGAAACATAGAAACATAGAAAATAGATGCAGGAGGAGCCCATTCGGCTGAGCGACCATTCTGTTAGTTGGCTTGTACGCGACGCAGCCTTTTTGTTAGTTGGCGTTTTGGCAGAGAGGCCTTTCGGTGAGTTTGCTTTTAGGCAATGCAGCCTTTCAGTTAGTTGGCTTTTAGGCGTCCCGCCCTTACGGTTTGTTTGCATTTAGACGTCCCACCCTTTCGGTTATTTGGCATTTTGGATTCATACACTTTCGGTTATTTGGCGTTTCAGCCTCATTTCCATTGGGTTATTTGGCTTCCACTTCTTTGCCTAGGCTTCTCATCCTTCAACGCCACATCTGGGTACCCCGCAAAATGGTCACCGAATATATGCTTGGTCCCGCCGTTGTACAGGAGGCCACATTGGGAACACCGGATGCAGTAAGTGAGTTTGGCGAAGATGGCCACACACTTCTGAGTTACCTAGAAGAATAGCTTTGGTTTTTGAATGGAAGTGAGGGAGGTGATATAGGGACAGGTGTTGTAACTTCTGCAGTTGTATGGGAAAGTACGCGTTCAGAGGGTGGTTTGGTTGGGAAAGGATGAGTGAACCAAGGAGGTGTGGAGGGAATTGTCTCTGTGGGAGGCATAAAGGGATGGGGATAGGAATACGTAACTAGTGGTGGGATGTGGAAGCTCGAGGTGTGAAAGGTGAAAATCAGGGGAACTCTATCCCAGTCATTTCATTCCCAATTTTGCATTGCAGTTTCAAGCACAGGCAGGGCAGGCCAAACAACTCATGAAATTGTCATTTCATTCCCAATTTTGCATTGCAGTTTCAAGCTGAGGCAGGCAGGCCAAACAACTCATGGCATTGGCATTTCATTTCCAATATTGTATTGCAGTTTCAAGCACTGGCAGGGCAGGCCAAACAACTCATGTACTTGTCGTTTCAATCCCAATTTTGCATTGCAGTTTCAAGCACAGGCAAGGCAGGCCAAACAACTCATGGCATTGTCATTTAATTTCCAGCTTTGCAGTGCAGTTTCAAGCACAGGCAGGGCAGGCCAAATAACTCATGGCATTACCATTTCATTTCCAATTTTGCATTGCAGTTTCAAGCACAGTCTGGCCAGGCCAAACAACTCATGGCATTGTCATTTAATTTCCAATTTTGCATTGCAGTTTCAAACACAGGCAGGGAGGCCAAACAACTCATGGCATTGTCATTAAGGGCTAACAAATCATTTATTGCAAGTACATTGCAGACTCACATGTCAGATGATTCACAGCATTTTTGGCCTCTCCCTCATGATCTTCCAAGTGACTGACTCACATCCAGGCATCTGGGGTTTTATAGTCCTGCACCCCCCCCCCCCCCCCCCCCACCCCCAGAAGGGGTGTTACCTTCATTGTGGTGATTAACAGGCAAGAGGACCAATCAGCTGATCTCATGATTTTTAAACACTCATATCTTTTTTATTTTTCATCGATCGGAAAAATCCTAAGCGCTGCCTCAGCGGAGGGGGATTGTGAGGAAGATGGCCATAAATCATAGCAATATAGAGTAGCTTTTTTTTAAATCTAAAATCAATATAGAGCGCAGACAGGAAGTGGTCAAGATGAGACATTTAGTTATATGGATTGGGACAATAGTCTGTACCCTGTGATGGAGCCATTGAAATCAAGAAAGGGAAGAAAGGTGTCAGTGATATTTCAAGTGAATTTGAGGAAAGGGTGGAAGTTAGTGGTAAGGTTAATGAAATCAACAGGTGCAGCAGGCATCCCAGATGCATTTGGCGATGGAGCAGATAAAGATTTGGGGAGGTTGGGGGATGATGCTTGGAACAAGGGTTGTTCAAGGAGTCATCATCCCTTCCCACTCAAACTAGCCTCTCTCCACATACTTTCCCCTGCAACACTGGAGATATGACATCTATACGTATACCTCCTCACCATCTTGGGACCCCAGTCGTCCTTCCTAGTGCATCAGAGGTTCACCTACACTGTCTACAACCTCATATATGGCATCTGGTTCTCCACATAGTCTCCTATGCATCTGCAAGACCAGGCATAGACTTGGCAAATGTTTTGCAGAACCCTTGCGCTCGGTCCACCAAGGCCTGCTGGATCTTCCGGTTGCTAACCATTTTAACTCCACTTCCAATTCCCGTATTGACTATTCTGTCCTGGGCCTCCTCCATTGCCAGAGTAAAGCCACATGAAAACTGCAGGATTGGCACCTCAAATTTTTGTTTGAGTAGCTTACAACCCAATGACATGAATATTGAATTTGTTGTCAAGTCCATTCCACCGAATACAGATAAAATAATTATTATAACAGTTGGAGATGGGACAATTTATGTTGTATGAAAATGTTGAATACATCTTCTCCAAGTCCTATCAAATTTAATCAAGGGTTCAACAATGTCACTCCTATTTATTTCTAAATTTAAACATGATATTGTTGCAGAGTACCAATGGAGTGTGGTCAGAGGATTAGAGTCTTTCCATTTAAATAAAATAGATCTGGCAATTAATGTGGTAAAAGCGATCAGCCAATGGGCGGAACAGGACAAATGAATAGAATCTAACATGTAGCCCAAAAACTGCAGTAATAGGATGAGGTTGTAAATCAATACCTAAAACTACAGAAACAGTATAAAAAATGTATTTCCAATATTTTTCCAAAAGTGGGCAGGATCAAAACATATGAGTCAATGAGGCCACTTCAGAATTACATCTGTCAAGGGTACGATTTATATGACCATAAAAATGAGCTAACATCTTTTGACATATGAGCTCTGTGAACCACCTTGAATTGTATCAAAATGTGTCTTGCACACATTGAGGAAGTATTAACTAATTGAAGAATCCTCTCCCATTTCTCTATAGTTAGAGACATTTGCAGTTCTCTTTCCCAGTCATTCTTAATTTTATCAAATGTATATTTTTTAATTTCAAAATCAACTCATAAATAGTCATCATTAAGCCCTTCTGATAAGGGTTCAAATGTAATTGTTTTTCCAAGATATCGGTTTGATGTGATAATGGAAAAAAGGGTAGAGTAGCCCTCAAAAAATGTCTAATTTGTAAAATGTGAGTTAGGTAGATTATATTTATTGGAGAGTTGTTCAAAAGACATAAAACAACCATCCAAAAACAAATCATGAAAAGTTACTAATCCCTTCCTCTTCCATAACAGAAAGGCTTGATCAATGCGAGAAGGTTGGAAGAAAAAATTTGATATGATAGGACTCGATAAGATAAAGTCATTCAATCCAAAATGCTTACAAAATTGAAATAATATTCGGAGTGTATGTCTTATTATGTGGTTAATCGTATACTTATTCAATCTCGTAATTGTAAAATGTAATGAGGCCCCTAGAATAGAAGCCAATGAAAGCCCTTGCATAGAATCATGTTCAAGATTTATCTATCCTGGGCTTTGGGCATCTTCTAAATCTTTTGTCAAAAACATTAGATAGTGAGCATTAACTGCCCAATAGTAGAATCTAAGGTTCAGCAGTGCCAAACCATTGTCTTTTGTTGATTTCTGTAAGTAATTTTTACTTAGTCTGGAATTTTTATTCTGCCATATATATGAAGACATTTTGGAGTCAATAATATAAAAGAAAGATTTAGCAATAAAAATTGGTATCATCTGAAATAAATACAAAAATGTAGGCAAGATAAACATTTTAATAGCATTGATTTGGCCTCTTAAAGATAAGGACATTGGTGACCATTTATTGAACTGTTGTTTGATATAGTCAATTAGAGGCGTAAAATTGGCTTTAAAAAAATCCATGTGTTTCTTGGTAATCTTAATGCCTAAATAAGTAAAACATTTGGTTGTCAATCTAAATGGAAACTGTCCATAATCTGAAACTAAATTGTTTAATGGAAAAAACTCACTCGTACTATGACTTAGTTTATAACCAGAAAATCGACTAAATTGATTAAGTAGAGCTACTATTGTCGTAATAGATTTCTCAGAGTTAGAGATGAATAATAACAGATCATCTCCATAAAAAGATAGCGTATGCGTCTTATTCCCACAGACAATGCCAAAAATATTAGGGGATTCCCTAAAAGCAGTGGCCAAAGGTTCCAAAGCGATATCAAACAGTAAAGGACTTAAAGGACAGCCCTGTCTAGTACCTCGAAAGAGCTTGAAAAAATGGGATCTCTGATTATTGGTAAGTACAGAAGCCTGAGGTATATGACATATCAGCTTGATCCAATAAATACATTTTGGACCAATCTTAAATTTTTCAAGTGTTTTGAATAAGTATTCCCATGCTACTCCATCAAACACCTTCTCACCATCAAGTGAAATGACACATTCTGAAGTTTAATTTGATGCTGTATATACAATATTCATTAATCTCCTAATGTGAAAGTATGAGTAATGATTTTTAAAAAAAACCTGTCTGATCTTCAGAAATAATTTGCGGTAAAATATTTTCCAATCTCATAGCTAATATTTTGGAAATAATTTTGGAATTTACATTTAACAGTGATATAGGTCAATATAATGATGTCACTTCAGTAGGATCTTTATCTTTTTTAAGAATTAAATAAATAGATGCTTCATAAAAGGATTGTGGTAATCTATTCATTAAAAAAGGCTTCCTTAAAAACCTTGCATAGCCAGGGAGAGTGTAAACTTGAAAAATACTTAAACAATTCCACTGTAAACCCATCTAAACCAGGAGCTTTACCAGAATTCATCGAAAGGATTGCTTTCTGAATTTATTCCTCTGTGATGGGTTCATCTAACAACAGAGACTCATTATGTGATAAATTTGGCAAGTTCAGTTTCTTAAAAAAAACATGCATTTTATTGGAATCAGTTGGAAATTCAGATTGCTACAGGGAGGTATAAAATTTGTGAAAGGATTTATTAATTTCATCATGGTCTACAGTCAATATACCATCCTGTTTACTCACTTTAGTAATCTGACCTTTGGCTGACACAACTTTCAATTGATTGGCGAATAACTTACCAGTATATAAAATTGACTTTTGGTTTTAAGTAACTGATTCTCAATCGGTGAAAATAATAACAAATCATGTCTCAATGGAAGTTCAACTCTATTCTAATAGATCACTAGACTAGGAGCTTTAGAATATTTTTTATCAATTTCTTTAATCTCATCAGCCAATATATGTATTTCATTGTGAGTTTTTTTTTAAATCCCACGGAGTATGAAATAATTTTTCCACGAATATATGCCTTAAAGCATCCCAGACTACACCATTGGATATTTCTTTAGTAGAATTTGTTAAGAAGAAAAAAGCAATCTGATCTTCAATAAAATTAAGCAAAATTTAGATCTAGAAGTAAAGTAGTTTTAAATCGCCATTGTTTAGCACTAAACTTGCGATCGGGTAGTTTAATTGATAGTTTCAATAGTGCATGATCAGAAATAGCAATTGCATCGTACTCATACGCAGTGACCGATGAAACTAGCCGAGAATCTATTAGAAAGTAATCAATCCTAGAGTAAATATGATATACATGAGAGAAAAAAGAAAATTATTTGTCATTTGGGTGTAGGAATCTCCAGACTTCCAGAGTGAAGTAAAAAATAATTGATAAAACACGATCAGATGCAGATCTGTCCATCGAGGGGTTCAAACACCAGTAAAAATCTCCCCCATTATTAAACATAGAAACATAGAAATTAGGTGCAGGAGCAGGCCATTCGGCCCTTCGAGCCTGCACTGCCATTCAATATGATCATGGCTGATCATCCAACTCAGTATCCTGTACCTGCCTTCTCTCCATACCCCTGATCCCTTCAGCCACAAGGGCCACATCCAACTCCCTCTTAAAGATGGCCAACAAACTGGCCTCAACTACCTTCTGTGGCAGAGAATTCCACAGATTCACCACTCTCTATGTGAAAAACGATTTTCTCATCTCGGTCCTAAAAGACCCTTATCCTTAAACTGTGACCCCTTGTCCTGGACTTCCCCAACATCGGGAACAATCTTCCTGCATCTAGCCTGTCCAACCCCTTAAGAATTTTGAAAGTCTCTATGAGATCACCCCTCAATCTTCTAAATTCCAGCGAGTACAAGCCGAGTCTATCCAGTCTTTCTTCATATGGAAGTTGTGCCATCCCAGGAATCAGTCTGGTGAACCTTCTCTGTACTCCCTCTATGGCAAGAATGTCTTTCCACAGATTAGGAGACCAAAACTGTACGCAATACTCCAGGTGTGGCCTCACCAAGACCCTGTACAACTGCAGTAGAACCTCCCTGCTCTTGTACTCAAATCCTTTTGCTATGAATGCCAACATACCATTCGCTTTCTTCACAGCCTGCTGCACCTGCATGCCTGCTTTCAATGACTGGTATACCATGACACCCAGGTCTCGCGGCATCTCCCCTTTTCCTAATCGGTCACCATTCAAATAATAGTCTACCTTCCTGTTTTTGCCACCAAAGTGGATAACCTCACATTTATCCACATTATACTGCATCTGCCATGCATTTGCCCACTCACCCAGTCTATCCAAGTCATCGTGCAGCCTCCTAGCATCCTCCTCACAGCTAACACTGCCCCCCCAGCTTTGTGTCATCCTCAAACTTCGAGATGTTGCATTTAATTCCCTTGTCCAAATCATTAATGTATATTGTAAATAGCTGGGGTCCCAGCACTGAGCCTTGCGGCACCCCACGTCACTGCCTGCCATCCTGAAAAGGACCAGTTCACTCCTACTCTTTGCTTCCTGTCTGCCAACCAGTTCTCTATCCACATCAATACTGAACCACCAATACCGTGTGGTTTAAGATTGTATACCAATCTCTTGTGTGGGACCTTGTCGAAAGCCTTCTGAAAGTCCAGATATAACACATCCACTGCTTCTCCCTTATCCAATCTACTAGCTACATCCTCAAAAATTTCAATAAGATTGGTCAGACATGATTTACCCTTTGTAAATCCATGCTGACTTTGTCCAATGATTTCACCACTTTCCAAATGCACTGCTATCCCATCTTTACTAACTGACTCTAGCAGTTTCCCCACTACCGATGTTAGACTAACTGGTCTGTAATTCCCCAATTTCTCTCTCCCTCCCTTTTTAAAAAGTGGGGTTACATTAGCTACCCTCCAATCCTCAGGAACTACTCAGAATCTAAAGAGTTTTGAAAAATTATCACTAAGGAATCTGCTATTTCTGGGGCTACTTCCTTAAGTACCCTGGGATGCTGCCTATCTGGCCCTGGGGATTTATCAGCCTTTAATCCATTCAATTTACCTAACACCACTTTCCGGCTAACCTGGATTTCACTCAGTTCCTCCATCTCATTTGACCCGCGATCCCCTGCTATTTCCGGCAAATTATTTATGTCTTCCTTAGTGAAGACAGAACCAAAGTAGTTATTCAATTGGTCTGCCATGTCCTTGTTCCCCATGATCAATTCACCCATTTCTGACTGCAAGGGACCTACATTTGTTTTAACTAATCTTTTGCGCTTCACATATCGATAAAAACTTTTGCAGACAGTTTTTATGTTTTCTGCCAGTTTTCTTTCATACTCCATTTTCCCTTTCCTAATTAAGCCCTTTGTCCTCCTCTGTTGGTCTCTGAATTTCTCCCAGTTCCCTGGTAGGCTGCTTTTTCTGGCTAATTTGTACACTTCCATCTTTTTCTTTGATACTATCCCTGATTTCCCTCGTTATCCTGCGCCATTTTCCCTGAATTTATTCTTTGCCATACTAATAGTTTATTGCAGTCTTTATGCCTTCCACTCCACCGTCAACCCTTCATAATTTTTCATTTGATACGTCTATACCCTCAAAGACCTTTCTTTTTCAGGACCAGTGTTTCTGAATTAACAATGTCACTCTCCATCCTAATGAAGAACTCAACCATATTATGGTCACTCTTGCCCAAGGGCCACGTACAACAAGGCTGCTAACTAACCCTTCCTCATTACTCAATATCCAGTCTAGAATAGCCTGCTCGCTCGTTGGTTCCTCCACATGTTGGTTTAGAAAACTATCCAGCATACATTCCAAGAAATCCTCTTCCTCAGCACCCCTGCCAATTTGATTCACCCAATCTATATGTAGATTGAAGTCACCCATTATAACGGTTTTACCTTCGTTGCACGCATTTCTAATTTCCTGTTTGATGCCATCCCCAACTCCACTACTACTGTTAGGTGGCCTGTACACAACACCCACTAGCGTTTTCTGCCCCTTAGTGTTTCGCAGCTCCACCCATATCGATTCCACATCCTCCAAGTTAATGTAATTCCTTTCTATTGCGTTAATCTCCTCTCTAACCAGCAACACTACCCCACCTCCTTTTCCTCTCTGTCTATCCCTCCTGAATATTGAATATCCCTGATGTTCAGCTCCAAGCCTTGGTCACCCTGGAGCCATGTCTCCGTGATCCCAACTATATCATAATTATTAATAGCTATCTGCACATTCAACTCATCCACCTTATTACAAATGCTCCTCGCATTGAGACACAAAGCCTTCAGGCTTGTTTTTACACCACTCCTGGCCCTTTTACAATTATGTTGAAAAGTGGCCCTTTTAGATTTTTGCCCTGGATTTGTCTGCCTGCCATTTTTCACCTTGCTACCTATTGCTCCTATCCTCATTCTACACCCCTCTGTCTCTCTGCTCACACATTTAAGAAACCTTCCACTTCTTATTCTCCGTTTGTTATTTGTTATTATTTTAAAATATGTTAATTTCAATTAAGAATGGATGCGATTAACTGTTTAAAAAAACTCAGGGTGATTAATATTAGGTGCATAAACTTTCACCATAACAACATTTTGGTTATGAAGAAGACCACGAATCATCAAAAATCTACCATCTGGATCAGAAATTGTTTCATAATGAACAAACAAAATTGAGGAGTCAATAAAAATAGAGGCTCCTTTCACCTTAGCCTGTGAATTTGAATGAAACTGCTGTCCTCTCCAAAACTTTAAAACATCGTTGATTGTTGTCTTTCCTTATATGAGTTTCCTGAACAAATATAATCTGAGCATTTAGTCTATGAAGTACATAAAAAAAACATTTCCTCTTATTGGGATGGTTCAAACCATTCACATTCCAGGAAAGGAAGTTAATAACTTTAGCCATATTGTTTGTAAAAATCATGTGGAATGTAAAGAGTTCATTTCTAAAAGCATAACAGTTCATGATACTGAAAGGAGAAGAATCTAAGGCGGAGCCAGAAGAGACGACTTTTCAGACATTTTTGTACTTCAAATTCTGCCGAAATAGAAAAAAACTAAGTTAGAAGTGAAAGAACCCCCCGCCCCCGCACCCCCATCCGTGCAAAGCCCTAAACTGACCAGTAGACAGTCAGTATGCTCCCTAATCCCTTCCCTACTTTCATCTCTCCTAATGAAAACACCCAACGTAAAAAGAAGGCATACTTATTACTCAATAGCCAAAACAAAATTAATTTAATGGTTAAGAAGTGCATGTTAACTGTGGAAGACAAGAGCTACTTCATACTATTTATCCAAGGTCAGAATATGAAGAACAAGAACTGCATTCACTTTGTTTGTCTAAAGACGGGGGGGGGGAATTCCCTTGATTTTAAAAATAGAAAAGCTAACAAAGAAGATCTTAAAAAATAATATATAGTAACATTATATTAAATTAACAGTATCTTAGAGAAGGTAAAAGTTGTTGTTTGATACCATACTAAAATTCTTGAAAGTAATTAAAGGACAACTCATTTAATTAAATTCTTTATCATTTACAAAACAATATATTGTCAAAATAGGAACAATAAATATCCAATTGTAACTCAATCAACCATCAGTAACTCACTGTCGCAGCTTCACTCCCATAAGCCTCCAGAAAGCTGGAAGCATCTTGAGGATTGTAAAAAAATCGATTGTTACCATTAAAGAGTAGCATACGCAATCTAACTGGATAAAGCAAGGCGGGGTGCAACTGTTTCTAAAACAACTCAGACATTACATTATGGAAAGACTTTCTCAATTCCAAAAGCTCAAAGCATGCCCAATTTTTTTTGCTGCTTGGATGATATTCTACTTCATCTGCAAGAAGTGAAACCGAATAATCAAATGTCTCGGTTTATCTTGGAGATCAGATTTCTTCCCGATCCTGTGTGCGTTATCCAAAATTGGAAGATTTGTTGGGTGCTGGGTGTTGAAAAACATTTTAGAGGCTATAACATTATCCCCTTCTTGATCTTCAAGCAAGACAAACAATTTGCAAATTCAGTCGACGGCTTCTGTTTTCCAGATCCCTATTTTTAATCTTGTAACGCTGGAGTGCCGGAGTATTTTCATTCACTTTTCGTTCCAGTTTTTCAATCTTCAAATCTCTTTCCTGACACAAGGTTCGCAAGTTATCAATTTGTTCCTTCTGTTCATGAGATTCATCTTGTAACGTAATCAGCTTGTCTTGAACTTCCTTCAATTTGCTCAAAATTCCTTTCATCATTTCTTCCAAACTGCAAAATCTTGTTTTCATTTCATTATTCAATTCATCGTTCATTTTCACTTTTGTGATGTTTGGTGGACTGTGTGGGGTAGGAGGTCCCGTTGCTCCTCGTGTGCAGCAGGTGGCGCTGCACAGGACAAAGGGAGATGTCTTGTATATAGTTTATCCTGTCGGCAGACAGTATGCGGGCAGCCATTGTGACTAGTCTTGCAGCCAGCATTGAGTGAAACATTGCAGACGGGTGTTGTAAACTAAAGACCCTCAAGTTTTGTGCAGACCTAGAATAAGAACACAAAAGTGGTGTCAGAAGAGGGATTGCATCCATTTCCATCTTGTTTACTTTTACTCTGTTTAAAAAGTATGTTTTGGAGGTTTTTTTTGTATTTTTATGGGGGGGGGAGGTGGGTAGGGTAAGGGGGAAACTCTTTCCCAGTCACGAGGATGCGACAATTCTCAGAGTCGTGCCCTCGAACCCCCGCCCCCCCCACCCCAGCGGACTACCAACTGGATTAGCGCGGCCTTTCCTGCTGGAGACTGGAGACCGGCCAGAGCTTCAGCAGTGGCGCAACACTGATTTACCATCGTGGAGCGGGCGATGCCTTACCGGGATCGCCGTTTGATGCTCTGGAGTGTTGGACCTGCTGCTTCAACATTGTGCAGCAGTGGTTTGCGGAGCTCAGCCATGGGCGGCGCTGACTTCAACATCGCGGAGTCCTGGGATCCCTTTACCGAGGGCCACCAGTGTGAATCTCCGCCCAGCTCGGCCTGTGGACTTCGGGAGCCGCAGTCTCCAGTAAGAAGTGACTGATTCGGAAGTCCAAGCCACTGAGAATGTTCTTCTGTTCTGACGTCGGAGTTCCATCATCCTGGCGAGAGGGCCTGAACATCGGGCCGCCTGTAAAGGCGACTGCAGGGGGGCTTGGGAGGCCCCCAACCATGGGTGAACAACTGAGGAGGATGAGTGAACTTTGGTGCCTTCCCGCACAGTAAAAAACTTTGATCCCACAGTGTGGGGATGTTTATGTTAGAATCCATCATGTGCTGTGTTCTTTTTTATTCGTATGGCTGTATGGTGACCACAACTTTCACTGTACCGATTGGTGCATGTGACAATAAATGTCTCTTGAATCTCTTGAATCTTGAATCTTGAAGACCCAGATAAGAGCCTTTTTTTAAAATTTAAAAAAAAACGGAACTGGAACTAACATGTCTCAGAAATTTGATCATTTCGATCCCGAGCAAGAAAGTTGGCCATCGTATTTAATGCGTGCTGAGTTTTATTTTGAAAGTATGCCAATTACGACTGACCAGAGGAAGAGGGCTCTATTGTGTTCATCAATGTCTCCAGAAACTTTTGCACTGCTTCAAAATTTACTTACAGCCTCATATGCTGAAATCACAACGGCTTTGAAGCTGCATTTCGAAGAAAGTCAAAATTTCCTCGCTGCTCACTTTCATTTCTATCGGACGGTGCAACAGGAAGGACAATCGATTACCGAATTTCTTGCCGAATTTCGCACCAAGGCAAAGGCATGTGATTTTAAAACTCAATGCTGCCAAAAGTGCAAAGACAATGCGTTGTGGGATAAACTGGTCATGGGCTGCAGGCACGCATTCATCCAGCAGGCGATTCTCAAGGAATCAGACGCATCATTGAAGAATGTGCTGCAGTGTGCAAAGATGGCCAAGCTGCTGAGTAAAGAACTGCACAAAATGGCCAGTGAAACAGCGTTGAAGCTCCCTCAGGAGGTGCATACAGTTCATCATACTCCATTTGATCATCCCAGAGCACATCCGGAGATATGGGACAGTTTCAGAAGAGCCGTCCCCGTGGGGGGAGGATTGAAACCTTACTACTGGTGCAGCTCGACTGCTCATCATCACCGTGAATGCCCGTATATCAAGTCCGTTTGTTATGCCTGTACCGAAAAGGTCATCTCCAGGCAGTGTGTCAATCAGTAGGAAAGCTGCAAAAGGGCAAGAAAGCGCAAAACACAATCAACCAAATCGTGGAGACCATTTCTATTGAAGTGCTCGGTGTGTCCACAATCACCGACAAGCCCAGGATTTTGCTGCGGCTGTCGAACGTAGATCTACAGTTCCAGGTGGACACTGGTGCGGCTGTGTCGCTAGTGGGTTACGACATCTGGGAGAGGATTGGATCGCCAAAAATGAAACCGGCCAACATCTGCCTTTTCGTATACGGACGACAGCCCATTCCCACGAAAGGCAAATACACTGTCGCCGTTTTCTGTAATGGTATGACACAGATGTTGCCGCTGATCGTTGTTGGTAAAGAAGGTACATCCCTGTGCGCTATCGACTGGATCCATGCTTTCCACCTTGACATTAATGTCTTGATCTATGATGGATCAACTATGGCATTATCTACCTCGGATTGCAACATGGTCTGCAAGTGCAAGAACAACCTGCAGAAGGCTTTTTTTAATTACTATTATTATTATTATTATTATTATTATTTATTGGAGGAAAAAGAAGACAGTACATCTGACGTATTGCATTACATTTTCCTCCATTTGATTTTTTATAAATAATAACAAAATAACCCTTACCCACCCTCACTAAACACCCCTTGGCAGCTAATGTGTTCACAATACAATCACATCACAAATACAAATGCACATATTAACAATAATAATGTAACAAAACAGACTAAAGGCAGCTCCTCACCTACTGTCAGTTGCCCTCAGTCAATAGGTAGTTCCTTTAGACCCTCAAAGTGTAATAAAAAAAGGTTCCCACTTCAAATAAAACTTTTTTCACAGATCCCCTCAATGTGAATCTTTTCTAGCCTTAAAAAAAAAATCACGTCCTCCAGCCAAACAGCAGCAGATGGTGGAGTGGTAGATTTCCAGACCAGCAAGATTCTCCTATGGACCAAAGGTGATGTAAATGTAATGATATTATACTGGGTTGTATTTAAATCCAAGGTTTTATCTGCTACACCAAATATAGCTACAAGCGGGCAAGGTCTTACTGTCATCCCAAGGACTTCACTGATGGTTTTGAAAACCACTGCCCAGTAGTTGCCAAGTTTGGGGCAAGACCAGAATGCATGAGCTAGATTGGCTGGAGAGAAGGAGCACCTGTCACAGCCAACGTCTGTCCCCGATATATGTCAGGAGGCCTGGCTTTGCTTAAATGAACCCTATGTAAAACTTTGAATTATATGAGCCCCAATCTAGCACATGATGACGAGGAATGAAGTATTTTCAGTGCTTCTATCCAGCATTCCTCAGACAGATCTATAACAAGGTCGTCCTCCCACCTAGTTTTAACTTTGTTCGGGTTTTGATCTCCTAAAGACTTCAGTTGAGAATATACTACAGAGATGAGTGCTTTATTGGCAAAGGTAAAAGTGAGTTTATCCAACACTGTGACAATCAGGAGATCAGGAAAAGAGGGACATTTTTCATGACAAAGTGACAAACCTGAAGATATTTAAAGAAATGAGTATGTGGGAGGCCATGTTTTCTGTGTAGGTTATCAAAACTATCAAATATGTTGTTAGTGTATAAATCCTCAATGCACATAAGACCATTCAAACCCCACTGTCTAAAGGTTGAGTCAAGTGTGGAGGGGGGGAATAAATGGTTATTATGAATGGGACCCAGAACTGAAGCTGATGTAATACACCCCGACCAAACCGGTTTTATTCCAAAATGTTACTCATTTTATAATTTAAGACGACTATTTAATACTATATACTCAAATAGAATTGCTAATGCAGGTCTATTTGAAAAGCATTCGATCAGGTAGAATGGTCATATTTATTTTCAGCACATTCAGATGGAAAAATTTAAATTGGGAGAGAAGTACTGTACATGGGTTAAACTTTTATATTCTAACCCAACAGCTAGAATATTAACAAACCAAATATTATCAACTAAACTTAATCTTTCTAGAGGCTGTGGACAAGGATGCCCGCTATCCCCATGATTATTCGCTCTTGCAATTGAACCATTAGCAGAAAATGTTAGAGCTCATCCAGAAATACATGGGTATAATACTAAAGACACAATGAATAAAATCTCCTTTTATGCAGATGATGTATTAATATATATTACAAAGCCAGAAACTAGCATTCCAAAGCTATTAAATTTAATAACTCAATTTGGTCAGTTTTTGGGATATAGAATTGGAATAAAAGCGAAATCATGCCAGTAACGGTACTCAATCTACATACACTACAACAATCCCCCTTTTTAAATAGTTAAGGAAAAATTTAAATATTTAGGAATTTATGCAACTAAGACATATACTTCTTTATTTAAATCAAACTTCCCACCTTTACTGAATAAACTACATAAGAATATTCAGTATTGGAAAACACTCCCCATTTCAATGTTTGGTAGATTAATGCTATAAAAATGATCTTTTTGCCGCAATTACTGTACCTATTTCAGTTAATCCCAATAAATATCCCCATTTTTTTTTAAAAATCCATTCCATTGTTACAAGCTTTTTTTGGGATTAGAAGAATCATAGAATAAACAAAAAAACATTTATGTAAATCAAAGACAAATGGAGGTTCAGCTTTACCAATTTTTTTTGTTTTATTTTTGGGCAGTCCATATTAAAAACATGAATTTCTGGTTGGAAGAAATGGATCAGCAACCAGACTGGTTAAGGATGTAAAAGGAAGATTGTTTACCTTTTGAAATTCGTTCTGTTATGTTTGCACCCACAAAATTGCACAAAAATGCCATATAGGGAAAACCCTATAATACATAGTGGTATACGAATCTGGAAACAATAAAAAAAAGGCATTAAAGTTGGATAATATATCACTCTGTCTTCCCATTGTAAACAATCCCTTATTTAAACCTTCCATATTGGATAAAGGTTTCATACAATTGAAACATTATGGATTAAAAATATATATATATATTTTGTTTCTAATTTTTTTTTTAATTTTATTTTATTAGAAGTAAGTACAGCAATATGGCACCAAGGTGCATAATATATTGACATATTACATTTTAAGTACAGCTTTTTTTAAATTTTTCTTTAATAATGAAAAAAGAAAAAGAGAGAGTAGAAAATAAAAGATAGAGAAACATGTGATATAATGTGTGAGAAAGAAAAAAAGTGTGAAAAAATAAAGTTGAGAATGAAAAAGAAACAAAAGAAAAGAATAGTAGAAAGTAAGAAATTAAGGAGATCGTTATTTATATTCTTGACCATCCCTGACCCAATCCTGAAACAATTAGCTTCTATGGTTTTGTTGCACCATATGCCTCCAAAAAATCAACAAATGGAGACCAACTTGTTAAAAATTGCTCTGATTATCTAATAGGAGGAATCACATTTCCTCAAGATGTGCAGCGCCCAACATGTTTGAAATCCACATTTTAAGCGTTGGTATGGTTGTATTTTTCCAAAAGTTAAGTATACTTTTTTTACCGTTATTATCCCATAATTAAAAAATAAATTTTGAGATGAGTTCAGTTTATTCCCATCACCCATTACTCCAAATATAATCATTTCAGTATTAGGTTCCATTTTAATCTAATTTTGTAAATATTTCAAAAATATCTCTCCAGATTTTATAAAGTTTTATGCAGGAGACAAAAGAGTGTGTTATAGTTTCGTTTTGGGATAGACATTTATCACAAATGGGGGAAGTTTTTGCATATAATTTATTCTGTCTAGTTTTGGAGTAATGTAGTCTATGTAAAATTTTAAATTGAATTAAATTATGTCTTACGTTAATCGAACATTTGTGTATATATATCAAATACTTTTTCCATGTTTCCTTTTAATTTTATCATTAATTCTCGTTCCCATTCTTCTCTAAGTGTATCTGTCGATGGTAAATCTATATTTAAAATACTATTATCTAAATATGATATTAATTTCTGTGAGTCAGCCTTAATGTTCATTGCTTCTTCCAATGGCTCTGAAGTTATGTTTTGATATCTTTGTACATATTTCTTCATGATGTCACAGATCTGAAGATATTTAAAATATTGGTTATTTTTCAGTTTAAATTTTAATTGTTGTTGTTGGAATGATAACAGATTTCCCATTTCATATATATCCCTGATCCTTTTAATTCCATTCTTTCCCATTGATTATATGTTTTATCAATAAGAGATAATTTAAATAAAGGATTATTCACTATTGGCATTAACAATGATAGGTTTCTTAATTTTAAGGATAATTTTATTTGTTTCCAAATTCTTATTGTATCATGTATAATTGGGTTATTTATTATATATATTGTGTTGTTCAGTTTTATCAGGGAGAATAGGATCACTCCTATATTACAATGAGAACAGTCCTCTTTCTTCATTCTTATCCATTCTGTCTGTTGGGTAGAACTGTCCAACCAGTAAATTATATTCTTAATATGCACTGCCCAATAATAATACAAAAAGTTCGGAAGTGAAAGTCCCCCAATATCTTTTGGCTTGCACAAATGTTTTCTTTGGATTCTATGTGATCTATAATCCCAGATAAAATTGGCAATATTAGAGTCTAATTTTTTTAAGAGGTTTTTTGGTATATATAATAGTATAGATTGAAATGGTATAATATTTGTGCTAAAACGGTCATTTTTATAGCATTTATTCTGCCTATTATTGATAACGGAAGTGTTTTCCAGAATTTAATCGAGTTTATTTAATTAAGGCATAAAATTAGCATTAAATAATGCTTTGTATTTTCTAGTAATTTGAATACCCAAATACTTACATTTTTCTGTTGCAATTTTAAAGGGCAATTTTAATAGGTGTGTAGATTCTTGAGGTTTTAACGTCATGATTTCACTTTTATTCCAATTTATTCTGTATCCAGAAAAAGAGCCGAATTCCTCTATTACATTTAATAAGTTTGGTATACTCGTTTGTGAGTTTGTAATATATAAAAGTATATCGTCTGCATATAATGACATTTTATTATTTAAGTCCCTAGTATTATCTCCCTGAATATTCGGATGACTTCTTATACTTTCAGCCAGGGGCTCTATCGTAAGGGCAAATAGCTGAGGTGATAAAGCACATCCCTGCCTATTGCCTCTCGATAAATAATATTTTGGAGATAACATATTGGTTAATATTCTTGCCATCAGTTTATCATAAAGTAATTTTACCCATTCAATAAAATTCTCTCCCATATTATATGTTTGCAATACTTTATATAAATACTGCCATACTACCTGATCAAATGCTTTCTCTGTGTCCAGAGAAACAATTGATATATCTTCTTCCTCCGTTTTATGTGAGTACATTATATTAAACAGACGCCTCAAATTATTAAATTAATGTCTTTTGGGTATAAATCCCATTTGATCAGGATTTATCAATTTACTAATATATTTACTCAATCTTCTTGCTAAGGTCTTTGCTAAAATGTTCGGATCTGTATTTACAAGTGATATAGCTCTATATGAGCCCGGTTCACCTAAATCTTAATCTTTTTTTGGTATAAGCGTAATAGTTGATTCAGCTAATGTTTCTGGTAATTTATTTCTTTAATGGCATGAGTATATAAATTAAGTAAGCATGGAGCCGTTATCTCGTGAAATCTTTTATAAAATTCATTACTAAAACCATCTGGTCCAGGCGTCTTACCATTTTTCAGCAATTTTATTGTTTCACCTATTTCTTCAAGTGTAATCTGAGCTCCTAATTCCTCTTGTTCTGAAAGGTCAAGTTTTTGAAGATTACAGTTATCTAAAAATGTTATAATTTTACTATCTTCTATTTTAGTTTTCCATGTATACAAATTTTTATAAAATTGAGCAAATCTATTGTTAATATCCGTAGGTAATGTTAGTAATTCACCTTTCTCTGATTTAATTTTAGTGATGGTATTTTCCTTTTCTTGTTTTTTCAATTGATGAGCTAAGAGTTTGTGTGGCTTGTCACCAAATTCGAAATCTTCCCGTTTTGTGATTTGGAATAATCTTATTGCTCCTGCCGATAAAATTCGATTAAGTTTAAATTTCAGTAGTATTATCTTATTATGTTTATCTATAGTTGGATCTTTGGCATTATCTAACTCTAGTTGTCTAATTTCTTGTTCTAGCATCTGTTGTTCTGTCTTATTCTTTTTATTTTGAACCATTTGATATGAGATTATAACTCCTCTGATAAATGCCTTGAAAGTTTCCCATAGTAAAGAAGGTGAAATACCTGGTGCTTCATATGTCTCAAAAAAAAATCATTTGTTGTTTTAAATATTTATAACCTTGTGGATTATTTAGAATTTGTGTATTAAACCTCCAGAAATATGTTTTACCCGGCATTCCCTCAAATTTTAATAGAAAAGTCAATGGAGAATGATCGGAAATAATACTGGTGTGATATGAAGGATTAGTTGTGTATGGAATTAATTTTGTATCCACTAAAAAATAATCAATTCGTGAATATGTTTTATGTACCGATGAGTAAAACGAATATTCCCTTCCAGTTGGATTAGCAGTTCACCATACATTATGGATTTAAAAAGATGGGACATCTTTATAGGAAAGGCACTTTCATTTCAGGAATTACAACAGATTTATGGACTACACTCAAATACTTTTTTAGATATCTACAACTTAGTGATTATGTTAAATCTAATACACAAGATTATAGGAGTAGGGTACCAGAAATCCTTGATGAATGTTTGAATAAACTTCCTAATGCAGAAAAATTAACAACTTATATTTATAATACCTTCTTAGATAGTGAGGTCCCATCGACGGAATCATATAGACTTACATGGGAAAATGAATTAGGCCAACCTATAACAAAAAATATTTGGGACAAAAGTCTACAATATACACATCAATGCTCGTTAAATGTCAGACATGCTTTAATACAATTTAAAGTATTACACAGATTACACTACTCTAAAGCAAAACTAAATAGAATTTTCCCGCATATCTCTCCTATCTGTGATAAATGTCAGCACCTAGAGGCTAACTAAATACATACTTTTGAAAATTGTATAAAAATCAAAAATTTCTGGATTGATATTTTTAGAATAATTTCTGAAGTTGTTAATACTAAATTGGATCCCGATTCAAAACTAATAATATTTGGAATTAGAACAAATTCTAACACTCACAACAAGCCAAATAAACTTTCTAGACTACAATGTAATAAATGGGAAGAAATTAATATTAACATTTTGGAAAGGCCCTATAACCCCCACAATTAAAATGTGGATTATGGAAATGTTGGAGACCCTACACTCTGGAAAGAATCAGATTAGTCTCAATGGACAAACAAGAACTTTTTGTTAGAATATGGTCTCCATTCATCGATTATTTGAAGGGGTAGATTGGTTCGGCACGGGAACCTAACTGAAGCTTGAACTCAGGATTAGATGAAAAGTTATACTTTATAATCTTCGAACCTATCTCTAATGATGTATTATTAGTAAATCATTCCATTCTTTTTTTTTATCTTGACATTTGTGTTTTATTTTCTTTCTTTCTTACTTCCTATCTATATAAAAAAACTAGAAGCAGAATGAATCCACAATTGATAATATTAATAATGTATGATTGATAAATATGAAATGGTTTAACCATAATATGTATTTGCTTCTAATAAAAATATTAATTAAAAACATTTAAAAAAGGATTAGCTGGAAATGGGGATGGTGACGTGGGCTGCTTGAAAGACGAAATAGATTTATGTCAAGATACCCTTGTATTGTGTTTGAATTGTATTAATCATCTGTTGTTGAATAAGATTAACATAAGCGAACAGTATTTTGTGATTAATGAAACAATTGGTACTAAGTAGTTGATAGAATATTTTCGTAGAATAGTATCTAAGAAAAGAAAACAAAGTTGTTTTCTGCACAGTGTAACTGTTGGCTAATTCTGCTTGGAAGTCAGAGAACTTGTGAGCAGTTTACTGCAGCCATCTCTCCATGCCATCATGGAGAGATGGCTGCAGTGGATACGTTTTTCCCATTGAGGGTAGGGAAGATTCAAACAAAAGGGCATGACATTAGAATTAAGGGACAGAGGTTTCGGGGTAACGTGAGGGGGAACTTCTTTACTCAGAGGGTGGTGGCTGTGTGGAATCAGCTTCCAGCAGAAGTGGTGGAGGCAGGATCGATTTTAACATTTAAGAGTAAAGTGGATAGGTATATAGACGTGAAGGGAATGGAGGGGTATGGTCTGAGTGCAGGTAGATGGGACTAGGGGAAAACAAATGGTCGGCACGGACTGGAAGGGCCGAGAGGGCCTGTTTCCGTGCTGTAATTGTTATATGGTTATATGGTTATATCATGCAATAAAGTCTCTTGAAGCAAAGCTGCGAAGTCTGTAACTTTTAGTTTTTCCTTTAATTTCCCTCTAAGTTAATTTCTGCAACAGAATTGGCGTAGTTGGCAGGGTCCAATTGTAACGGGATTCGAATGAATATAGGGGGAAATAAAAGGGAATGATAAAATAGTCCTAACTGAGAAGGGGACTGGAGGGCTACCCAGAGAAGGGAGAGCACTGGGTAACCTAGCTTACTGGCCAGTGACTCACGATGAGCCAAGATACCTATTAGACTTGAGGAAAGACGTAGGGAAGATAAATTTATTAATGTTGGGCGTGGGGGATAAGTTGAAGCAGGTGCCATAAAGCGCGCTATAGAAATTGAAAGGTGACATCGAGGTTTGCAGATGGAGTAAAACCGCTTCACGCATTGTGAGTAGAATATTATAAGATATTGACAAATCTAACTTTTGTTTTACAGACTTGTGAGAAGAATATGGGAGGCAGCAGTAGTCGATCAGAGAAATCTGATCCTACTGATAGAGGGAGGCCTGAGGAAAAAGAAACAGGTGGTCCAGGAGGGAAAGATGCAGATAAGAACACTTCCAAGGTGATAAAAAAAAGTCCAAGAGGCACCGGGAAAAGGAAGGAGATTCCATTGTTCCACTGGGATCGCCAGCAAAAGTGGAAATAAAAAAGTACAGAGATGACCAATGTCCGGTAAATCTTTATGGTAATCTAGCTGATCAATTAAATGGTAATCTGTCCGACTCATCTCTAAAAAAGGAATGAGTTGGCAAGATGGGAGCACAATTAATATCTGCCATGGAAGCGTTATTAGTGATAGTTGGAGTGGTAAGTGCAATGTTAAAATTGATGGAAATAATAAGGAGATGGATGGGGATGGAGAAGAGACACCAGCCCCTGGAGGAGGAGACAGGTGTTAAGCAGAAAAATGGAAATGAGTCCCTCATTCACTGGTTGGCCCACAGAGGAAAGAAGGCTATAATGGGGAGCGAGAAAATATAGTGATATAGCGGAGGTGGTGCGATGCTTGTAACACAAAGACGAGACGATCCAGGATTTTATAGCCCGATTGAAGAGTAAGTGGGAGGAACCTGCCGGAGGTTCCCCAGCTGGAAATGGGACTCTAGCTGTTCACACTTTATAAATTGTCTGCTGCCTCGACAGGCTCAAGCTTTTAAATTGGTAAAATTAGCCATGGGAGAATGTGATCACAGCGCTTGGGAACATGACAGTGGAAGGGGACAATGGCAATTAAAAGATATAACACGAGGTACATGCTGAATATGTGGTAAGATAGGGCATTGGGCTCATGATTGCAGACGTTCCCCACAGCTACAGTAAGGGAACCAACAGGGAGGGTGTCCCGCCCCTTACAGATATTTTTATAATCTCTAGAACGGGCCCACTCCCGTTAGTGGGAAGACAGGCTCTGTGCAAACTGGGAGCAGCCTAAAGGTCCTGTCCCACTTAGGAGACCTAAACAGCAACCTCTTTTGACCTTGCCTGCCACCCAAGGTTTCCATTAGGTCACCAGAGGTTTTGGTCACTCTCCCTAATGGTCAAAAGTGGTTTCAGCATGGTCGAGGCTTCATCTAGGTTGCTGTGATTTTTTCTTCATGTTTAAAACCGGCCTCGACTACAAATAGTTTCCGTTTTTAAAATCGATCATTTTTTAGTTGCAGGTCGAGTCAAAGCCAGTTTCCTTCATAGTTGAGGAAGGTTTTCAACATATGCATGGGAGGTGGTAGGAGGTTGCAGGTCACCTTAACCTTGATTTTTTTTTTAGTGGCGGGCAAGGTCACCAGAGGTTGCTGTTTAGATCTCCTAAGTGGGACAGGGGCTTTACTGTACTGCAGACGGTATGTTTATAGAACTCCATCAAATGCAGACACATCAATTGAGGGAGTTCTATAAACATACCGTCTGCAGTGCAGTAGCCCCTGTCCCACATAGGAGATTTAAGGAGGAAAAACAAGGGCAAAATATGCCCATTTTATATTGTTGGCAATTACGTAGCAATCCGTCCAGTCAGTTGGTTCATCAAATCCATTGTGCTCTGTAAAGTGTGCAGGATTCAAAAGGACAGTATTTACAGTATCTTGTTGAAACCAGCCAAGAAGTTAAGCGAGCACATTGCACTGAATTATATACATGCCTCCCTAATCCCGGATACCAGGACAGCGTCTCACCCCGGTTGGATTAACTCAAACAATTAACAGTGACCCCTTATTTGTTTTTTAGTGTCCCGGGATTAGGAATGATGGTCCACCTCTCACATAACCAAAGTGAACGATTTAAAATGAGAGACACCTCTGATTCACACTTGACTGTAGCTGTAGCTACTCGACCTCCAGCAACAGCGAAGGAACTAGGAGAAATTATTTTAAAAAGACTGAAGGACAAACAGCCAATAACACAGAAAGAAAGATCACATGGGTCAGAAAGGAATGGGACACTATTTTTGAAAGACAACAGCCACCTACTGAGGAACCGCCAAGGTTACCAATGGCTTTGGTTCAAGTACCCTCTGAACTATGGGCAAAGCATAAGAATCATGAGGGACAAGTGCATTCAGCCCCTGAACATAAAGTGTGCTGCCTTGCCATGTTTAAAACAATATTGACTGGCCCTTATGGCTGAAGAAGGGTTAGCTATGGTCTGATTGATAATCCTGATCTGGTCATATTTACTGATCGCTCTTCACACCGACCCAGCGATGATAGATTATTAGCAGGGTATGCGGTGGTCACATCACCCAAGTGCTGGAAGCATATGCTTTACCATCTGGAACGTCCACTCAGGCAGCTGAGCTGGATGCCCTGACTCGTGCTGGCATATTGGCAAAAGATAAAAGTGCTAATATTTGCACCAATTCTCGCTATGCGTTTGGGGTTCTACATGACTTTGGGCAGTTATGGAAAAATGGAGGATTCATCACATCAATAGGAAAGACTATTTAGCATGATAAACTGGTCTTAAATTTATTGGATGCTATTCAATTGCCACGGCAAATTGCAGTTATTTAATGTGAAGCTCATACATCATCGGCTGATGATGTATCAAGGGGAAACAGATCAGTTTAGTATGTAGCCAAACAGATTGCCCTGAGGCAAGCAGTTAAAATTAACTCTGCAGCACAAGGTAAGCTCTTAAATAGCATTAATGTAACCAAGTTACAGGATTCCCAGAGCCTAGCATCACTCCAGGTATGGAATTCCTGGAGCAAAGCAGGGTGTTATCAAGACCCCATTGTCTGAGTCCACCCTGATGGTCGGGTAGATTGCCCCAGGAGTCTATTTTTGCCCCTGTCCCACCTAGGATCACATGAAAATGGGGGGGGGGGGAGGGGTGACACACACATTGTCCCAACTATGGTATGCACCAGGTATATCAGTCATAATTGATAAGGTTGCAAGAACATGTCTGGTGTGTCAACAAAATGATAGAGGGTAGACGCCTGCAAAATATTATCACCTACCACAACCTGAAATGCCTTTGAAAATTTGCAAATTGATTTTGTACATATGCCAGCAGCAAAAGTGTTTAAGTACATTCTGGTCATAGTTTATATGTTCTCCAGATGGATGGAAGCACACCCCACTAGGAGGGATGTTGCAAGGATGGTACTCAATATATCAATGGGAATAATACTTAGATTTGGGATACGACTGCGAAGTTAATCTGGATCTCACTGCCTAAAAATGATGTGGGGTCAGAAAAAACCCAATACGTTTAAAAAGCATGTACAAAGCCTTGGGCTGAAAAGAGGGATTAGACTGCATCTTCAGCAATCATGGACAAACTGAGCTGAATGTCCCTCTCCATGGTATAAAGTTCTGATATTCCTCTTTCCATTTTCCAATTCAATATCAATGGGTACGTGTCTGGTCCAAAAAATAACTAGAGTGAATTCCCTGAGCAACCGGGCAGTTCAATAACATCATTTTGTCGATGCAGGTAATCTTCAAAGTATCTTCTGCCTGAGTTCCCATTTACAGTTGCAGCAAAGTTATTGCAAATGACCATCACATAAATTGGGGGGAAAAAACCAAATGCATGCATTGTAATGAACTGATTGAAAGTTGGAGCCAGAAGAGTTCATATCATTTCCCATATTCTAGCATCATTTATGCCCATTATGCATCATTTTGTGAAAATGCAACTGTCAGTTTCACTTTCTTAATGGGATCAATTTAAATGTTCTCAACGAGCATTCACAGTAATAGAAAATGTAATGCAGTGCTCATTTGTGAAAGGTTTTGACAAATGCCTGAGAAATATATGAACAACGGGACTAGAAGCATTCTGTTGTTAAAATAAAACAAAATGTTGGAAGAACTCAGCAGGTTAGGCAGCACCTGTGGAGGGAATGGACAGACAATATTTTGGGTCATGATCCTTCTTCAGACTGATGCGTGTAAGTTAGTGAATAACCAATTCAGACTGACATTTGACAATCTTGTGTAACATTTCACAGAGACAAGCTGAATCCCAGTATTGTAGATGCTGGAACAACTCAGCAGAACAGGCAGCATCTCCGAAGAGAAGGAATGGGTGACGTTTTTGGGTCGAGAAGGGTCAGAAGAAGGGTCTCGACCTGAAACTTCACCCATTCCTTCTCTCCAGAGATGCTGCCTGTCCCACTGAGTTACTCCGGCATTTTGTGTCTATCTTCAATTTAAACCAGCATCTGCAGTTCTTTCCTACACATTGAATCCCAGAATTACAGTTCAGGAATTTATATTCAGGTAATTTAAAAACAATCTATTTGTTTTTTAAAGAGGTCTTAAGACTCAACTATAGAACCAAAGGATTGATGTGAAAACATCTTTGGTTTTCTATGACATTCAACCTTTTCCTGTCCAATTCATAGATGACTGCAGACCCACATGACCTTGTGAACTATTAATTTTACTTCGGAGTCACTTGAATGACTACGTGAAGAACCCCACTATTGCGCATGCTCGTCATCACGCCGTTTCACATGGCTCAGCGACTGACTGGCAGGCGCAACGGTCCTGCCAGAGGTACGTAAGTTTAAACATGCAGGTAAGTTTCTATTTCTTACCAGGTTTTGTTTTCTCTTGCAGGAACCTCTTCTTATAGAGGTTTCCTGCTGGATATTGTCACGAAGTCCGGCGAGCCGCAGGGAGACCGGCTTGGGTTGTGGGGAGCCTCCGGTCCAAACCGCGGAATAGCGGGAGCCGGCGGCCATCGGGTTCGCGACTCCAGTCGCTGACAAAGCAGTCAGCAGCTTCCAGACCACTGTGGTTCCTGTGGAGGGTAAATCCAGAAGGAAGGTGGTATCACCACCAGAGTCACTGACAGTACAGTCATCGGCTCCCACACTGCTGTGGTCCTCAGGACATGGGGTATAATCAACCATAAAGCAATCAGGCCTATGGATGAGTCGGGCCGGGAGGGTTCCACTCTGGTGATAATTAACAGTTTGGGCTAAACTGGATGGAGCTTCTAATGTAAAGGATGTCCCATCAAGACACACTCCAACAGGGGGGTAATGTCAGTGCTGGCCTATGGGAGAGCCCGCACCAGTAGCGTCTATTCAGGGCTGCTTATTGGACGTTTGTCCAGGATGGAGAGGATGTTCCACTAACACACACTCCAACAGGAAGAGTAGTGTCAGCACCGGCCTATGGGAGTGCCCACGCCAGCAGCGCCTAGTTAGGGCTGCTTAATGTCTCCCTCTTGGAAGAGGAGAGCATGCGGGGCAGAATTATTCTGCCGCCGAGTATGTTCCATTCTGGTATAGGTCTGTTGGGAGGCCATATCAGCGTAGGTACCCTCTGGGGCCTGAGCCAGCACCTGTTCAGGGCTGCCTACGATCTCCCCCTTTATGGAGTGGAGTACAAATGGTCAGTAGGTAACTGACTTCAAATTCTAAAGTATGTCCGTGGAACATACGGGAGCACATGTGTATGGGTTCAAGGCAATCCTCGCAGACAAATGTGTTGCTGCCAGAAGAGTTGGTTACCAGCCATGGACAGAATACCTGTAAGGGCTCAGAGTTCCCCTCGCGCTACAAATGCCGGCAATGAACAGAGCTCTAGCCACCAAATCTTCTATTCAGGTAAAACCTTTATAAGAAGGTGTTAGTTCAGACCATCCCCAGGCAGTGAAACGGGGTTTGGTTTATATAGGAGTAGATACGAATTCAATCACTCCACCAGGTCTGCTACAACATCAGTAGCAAGGGTTATTTACGTTCCGCTGGACCACATCCTAGCAGCTGCAGGACGGTCGAACAAGAGAACCTTCCAAACACTTATAATAACCCATTGTCAGACCAGGAGTTTTGCCAACTCTATTTTAGGTTCAGTTATATAGTCCCTCTCAGATGAGAGGGGTTACTATTATGATTATTGTGGTTGTGTAGACTCGTTTCTCACAGCATGAAATCACAGAGCTTAGAAATCTACACATAGTCACTCATGTGACTCCGAAGTAAAATAGTAAGATTAAACGAGAACTTACCAGTTTGAAGTTTGATCTTTATTTATGAGGAGTTACGTTGGTGATTACGTGCCCTCATATCACAAAGGTCATCTGGTAGTTTTAGGTTTATAATCTTACTATGTCACTTCAATTACTGTTATCTGTGATTTCACACTGTTGCTTTGAAGATTGACGAGCATGCGCACTGGTGGGGTTCTTCACATAATCACCAACGTAACTCCTCATAAAATAAAGATCAAACTTGAAACTGATAAGTTCTCATTTAGTCTTACTATTATCCTCTAAAACTTTACAACAAGGTATTGGATACACAGGACAGTCAGCCTTACAGCCATTATAAATACACAAGGATTTATCTCTACGTTAGGAGAGCTATTGCACAGACAAGAAAAACAGAAGCCTGACAATTATGTACTTACAAAATTATAACTGTAAGTCAATGTCATCGACTCCACCATCAAAATTACTAACCCATTTTATTCTCCCAACATTCTTATGAATGTTCCCATCCCCCTCCATGAATATCCCACTGCTAAGGACAATTTTAAGCATTCAGTTAACTTACCAATTAACATATCTTTGGGATGTGGGTGGAGGAGGGGAGGAATATAGAATCTGGAGGAGAACACTGAAAATGCGTGGCAGCACCTTAATTTGCTACCCTTCTGTGCTGTTCACAATGGTGCTGTTGACAGTGATAGAATATTTTCTACTTACCTGGATAAATTCAGTTCATAAATAATGAGGTACCAAGTCAAAGTTGCTCACATAATCAATACACATTCCTCCAACCTAAATACTGTAGATATTCCCTCCAAAACAACAGTATTGCAGTTACAATGTGCAGCCATATAAAGGTGCTGCACTGACATACCAAGGTTATTCTGACACATCTCCTGGGCCAGTGACTACCAAAACCATGAACTCCCGTGATGTGAATGGATAATTTTCAATGTTAATAACCACTGTCGCACAGTAGGATGGCATCATAGCAATACAGTCATTAAGGGCTCATAGCAGAAGCATCCACGTCGCGGGGCTGGAAACTGGATGTAATTCTGCTACCACCATCATCCATTGCAACGTGATGGCTCCCACTGATTGTCGTCGGAAGCTTGCGTCCTTTTCAGGATGGACGATGACAGCGATATCAACGTTTGAAACATGGAAGATGGACAGGAAAGAAGAAGTAATTTAAGGAAGGTAATTCACCAACAGATCTACGAGCAGCATTAGAGATGGGCAGTAAATGCTGCAATTTTTGCACCAATGTCTGCATTTCATATATGGGTAGATTAAAGCAAAATCAGTGAAGTTTGGGAAAAAAATAGCCACTTTCTTTTTTGTACTGTCACTTCTGTGCAGTTTAACAGGAAAATCACAATGTTATAATTTTGCACCAATGCCTAGCTAAGTTTACAACAGCTCAACAGGATAACTGCCGACAACACTTCTCACACTCCTGAGTTATATTATATATAAGTTTGAAAGCAGAAAGAAAATAATTTAAATTTGGTGTGTTCCCACACAGAAAGTAATAGTGAAAAGGTCATCACTTCAAAAGAAAGAACCAGTAATTATGATTTTTGGCAACTTCACTTTTTTAAATTGCATTTGTGATAACCACGGCATATTTTGTGTCAGCAACATTAATTTTACTGATTTAGTCTGTATCTCAAAATAAACCAACTATCTAAACTGTAAGTATATTTCAATCCAATGCACCATGTACAATATAATATCTCACACAACTACTTTATCTTTAAAATTGGCATTTTGATCTTTGTAATGGATCTTGACTCTCATTTTATCCATCTTCCATTCACTGCAAAAATTTCAAATTTGGAGATGAAAAGTGTTGATCAAAAAGCTGTCAAAAAAGATTCAGGAGCTATACGGCTCACAGATCTGAAGAAATTCTGTTGTTAAGATTAAAAAAAAAACAATTTCCAGCAATATAAAGATTTCTCATGTTAGAAATCCTCTAAGCAAAGCAAAACAATGAATAAAGAATTTCAATCATGAAAAATGCAATGAAATAATAATGATTATGTAACAGAGAAAATGTCAAATCGAAAATCACAGCCTTTGCAGGGAAACTTTTAAAGAAATGGCACTTGGAGGTCTGTCATCTTCTGTCGACAGAGTTACAGCTGTGCACTCATCCCTGTCCATGGAGGTCACTCTAAATGACTTAGCCTGCAGATCGTTCCAGATGGCAACGGTTGAGTTATGCCATGTGTCTTAGCTTGCAGATCACATTGTTTATGGGATGTTGCTGATACTTTCTACTCAAGGAAACAGACATGTTATTCTATTTCAGTGTGGAGCAGCAGGCTGTGGAGCAGCACACAGATTTAAATAGATTTTTGGCATCTTGAAAGTTCAGAGCATGATTACTGCAATTGTGCACTTCTCTAGAAGGGCTATGCGAACCCAAACCTCCTCCTGTACTACAAAGGTTGATACCTGATTGTTCCCTTAAATTTGATAGTCAGAAAATGTCTCATATGAAACTGCTCTTTATGCATTGTTGGCTTTGTTTTGTGACCTATGACCTTTAAAATGAATGAATAATTCATTACACCCGAAAATAATTTTCAATTTTACAAATTCAGCTCCCAAAGCAATAAATTAGTTGGGCATTATCTAAGTCAAAGAAGTCCCTGTTTTTTTCCCTTCATCAATTGCACTCTGTACCAGCAGTAAAAATCAAGAGGTAAGAATGTTATTGCACACCCAGGCCTTTGGCTGCAATCAGCCCTGTTCCATCATTAAACTGGAGTCTCATCCAGAAGACACGTAATATTACCCCTCCCACCCTCTCTACAGCAGGCTTCTGTGAACACACGACAGGTGTCTGATTTTCTGACACCCTGGGTTCCAGAGCTTTTCTGGATTACCCGTTTTGCCTGAATAGCAGAGGTCAGATGTTGGCTATGGGAACGGATCTGTTGGCTCCGGCTGGGCCAAAATTCCAGAGCCCCAAACATAAGGAGCAAATTCAACTCGCCAATCAGCATGGAAGTCCTGATGAGGTCAAGATCTGCCACCACCTCACCCGGCCTGGGTGCCACATTTTCAGGGGGATTTCTGGGAGGCAGGAGAGGGGATTTTGTCTGGATTAAAGGAGTGGCCAGACCACCAGATGCCGGAAAATTGGTGGTGGACCTGTACGGTGAAAGCTCAGACTCAGTTCTTGCTTTTCTTTTGCGATTTGAGAATTTCCATCAACATTGTCCACAGCACCAATTCAATCCCCCTAAAATGGCAAAAGTTTAATTTCTAGGCAATAAGGTTGAGAGCTCACATTGAAAGATGAGCACAATCAAAACAAACTTTAATGGTGGTCTAACAGCAATGATGAGGATGCAAATATGAATGATCATTTATCTGAATGATGATAGATGGGATAAACGGCACACCAATGTGATACAGATATCCTTATAGATTGGTGGCTGAAAGCAAGTGTTCAGATGTAGCAAGCATTGTGGAAATACGTTGGTATTGCAAAAGGATCTGAGTACATGAGATTACTGCAGTGGTGCAGTGCCTGGATAAGCCTGTGTCTTGAGCTTTTGTGTGCAATTGTGGTCTCTGATCTAAGGATGCTCTCTCCATGGAGTGCAATGAATATTTCCTGGGATGGCAGGATTGATAAATGTGGAGAGATTGGGCCTATTTTTCTGAAACATCGAAGAACAAGATCAGATTTTAAAGAAATATCTAAAATTCGAACGACCAGTCATACCAGATTAATCAAAAATATTATGTAGGCTGGAGATTCCAGAACAAGGGATCAAAGTGTCAGGATACAGGATACAAAGATCAGAAGAAATTTCTTCATTCAGATGGTGGTCAGCCTGTAAAATTAATTGTCTCTACAGGCAGTGAAGGCCACATGATTAAAGACATTCCACAAGGAGGTTGACGTTTCCTATTGTTAATGGGATCAGTGGATATTGTAAGAGGTAGGGTGGAGAGATTGAAGAATGATGATGGTTGTGTTGAAAGGGATTGGAGGCCCACCTGATGGTCTGTCCTGCCCCTATCTTAATTGCCCACAGGTAAAGCTTTCAATGAAAGGGCATAATTTCTCATCGTTAAACTTGGTAGGTGAACTAACAGTAAGACAAAAACTTTTTAAAATATACTATACAGATACTATTTCCTCAACTATAAGTAGTTGAGGAAAACAAAATTTATTATTTACTTGAGGAAAAAGCCCACTCTAAGTTAAAAGAGTCAAACGATTAAGTATTAATGCTTGACCCGAAGACATGATCATAAGTTAATTATCTTTTGTGGGGAAAGAAATATAGATTTGAACCTATACTCTGTAAATCATAGTCTAGGTCAAGAACAGAATGTGAGCTAAGAAGGCTGTGCTGAGGTAAATAAAATGATTGACAGTCAGTATATGCTGAGTGTAAAATGAGTGTAAAATCCTTGCTTTAAATGACATTGGAGCCCATTGTGAAGAAGTAAACCTTTCTGGGAGGACCATCGTGAAATTTGGCTTAATGGCATTGTTCAGTTCTAAGGAGGAAGAAGATAAGGAACCACTGGGAAGAAATATGTAAATAGAAAAAAACATTTTAAAAGCTGCTTATGTCTGTCTGATCTGGGTCCATTAAAATATTAAACTATTGATGTTTCTACTGGTGGGAGAGTCTTGGACCAGAGGTCATAGGCTCAGAATTAAAGGACACTCTTTTGAAAGGGTGAGTATGAACTTCTTTAGTCAGAGGGTAATTAATCTGTGGAACTCTTTGCCACAGAGAGCTGTGGAGGCCAAGTCAGTGGATATTTTTAATAGAGATAGACAAATTCTTCTTTAGAACAAGTGTCAGGGTTATGGGGAGAAGGGAGGAAAATGGTATTAGGAGACAGAGATCAGCCATGATTGAATGGCGGAGTAGACTTGATGGGCTCAATGGCCTAATTCTACTCCTTTTACTTTTGAACTTGTAAACTATTAAATATACAAAGTGCTGAAGGAACTCAATGGATCAGCACCATCTGTGGGGGGAGTGGAAAGACGATGCTTCGAGGTGGTACCCTACCTCAACAACAGTGAGGGGAGAAAGCTGAAAAATAGTTGTGTGGGCAGGACGAGGCCTGACAGGAGATCGGTGGGTACAGGTGAGGAGGTTTTGATCGGCAGATGAGTAGATTAAGTGACAAAGGCTGGAGGTGAAAAGGAGACAAAATATATCAGATAAGAAGAATAGTGGCATGAAATGTAAAGCCATAGTGAAAACCCTATAATATACAGTGGTGTACGAATTTGGAAACAATTAAAAAATACTTTAAAATTGGATAATCTATCACTCTTTCTTCCCATTGTAAACAACCCTGCATTTAAACGTTCAATGTTGGATAAAGGTTTTTTTAAATGGAAAGATCACAGAATTAAAAAGATGGGTCACCTCTATAGGAAAGGTACGTTTTTTTAATTTCAGGAGTTACAACAAACTTACGGACTCCACTCAAATGACTATTTCAGATATTCACAACTTAGAGATTATGCTAAATCAAATACACAGGATTACAGAATTAGAGATTCAGAAACTCTTGATGAATGTTTGAATAAACATCCTAATACAGAAAAATTAATATCTCATATCTACAATATCCTATTAGACAGTGAGTCAACACCAACGGAAATATATAGGCAAACATGGGAGAATGAACTAGGCCAACCAATAATGAAAGATATTTGGGACCAAAGGGTACAACATATACATCAATGCTTGTTAAATGCCAGACACTCTTTAATACAATTTAAAGTTTTACATTGGTTACATTACCAAAAAACTAAACTAAATAGAATCTTTCCACATATATCTCCTACCTGCGAAAAATGTCAGCATTTAGAGGCTAACTTAACTCACACATTTGTAAATTGTATAAAAATTAAAAACTTTTGGACCAAATTTTTACGATAATTTCGGAAATTGTCAACACCCAATTGGATCACGACTCAAAACTAATAATATTAGGAATATCAGAACAAAGTCTAACGTTTACTACAAGTCAAAGAAACTTTATCGACTATAGTATAATAATTGGGAAAAAAATTAATATTAACATTTTGGAAAGGTCCTATAACCCACACAATTAAAATGTGGATTATGGAAATGTCGGAGACCCTACATTTGGAAAGAATCAGACTTGTCTTAATGGACAAACAAGAACTTTTTATCAGAATATGGTCTCCATTTATTGACTATTTGAAGGGACAAACTGGTATGGCACGAGAACCTGACTGAAGCTCGAATCCAGGATCAGATGAAAAGTTATACTTTATAATTTACGAACCCATCTCCAATGTTAACCATATAACCATATAACAATTACAGCACGGAAACAGGCCCTCTCGGCCCTTCCAGTCCGTGCCGACCATTTGTTTTCCCCTAGTCCCATCTACCTGCACTCAGACCATACCCCTCCATTCCCTTCACGTCCATATACCTATCCACTTAACTCTTAAATATTAAAATCGATCCTGCCTCCACCACTTCTGCTGGAAGCTCATTCCACACAGCCACCACCCTCTGAGTAAAGAAGTTCCCCCTCACGTTACCCCAAAACTTCTGTCCCTTAATTCTCATGTCATGCCCTCTTGTTTGAATCTTCCCTACCCTCAATGGGAAAAACGTATCCACGTCAACTCTGTCTATCCCTTTCATCATTTAAAGACCTCAATCAAGTCCCCCCTTAACCTTCTGCGCTCCAAAGAATAAAGACCTGACTTGTTCAACCTTTCTCTGTAACATAGTTGCTGGAACCCTGGCAACATTCTAGTAAATCTCCTCTGTACTCTCTCTATTTTGTTGACATCCTTCCTATAACTAGGCGACCAAAATTGTACACCATACACCGGAATTGGTCTTACCAATGCCTTGTACAATTTTAACATTACTTCCCTACTCCTATATTCAATGCTCTGATTTATAAAGGCCAGCACACCAAAGGCTTTCTTTACCACCCTATCTACATGCGATTCCACCTTCAGGGAACTATGCACAGTTATTCCTAGATCCCTCTGTTCCACAGCATTCCTCAATTCCCTACCATTTACCATGTACGTCCTATTTTGATTTGTCCTGCCAAGATGTAGCACTTCACACTTATCAGCATTAAACTCCATCTGCCATCTTTCAGCCCACTTTTCCAAATGGCCCAAATCTCTCTGTAGACTTTGAAAATCTACTTCATTATCCACAACACCACCTATCTTAGTATCATCTGCATACTTACTTATCCAATTTTCCACCCCATCATCCAGATCATTGATGTACATGACGCATCAACATGTACATGTTGTATTATTAGTAAATTATTCCATTCTTCATCATGCTTTTTTTCTCTTTCTTTATTATTTTCTATCTATATAAAAAAATAAAAAAATATATAGACGCAGAGTCATTAAATAATTGATAATATTGATACGATTAGCAATGTATGACTGTTATAAATGAAATGTTCTTATTATGTACTTGCTTCTAATAAAAAAAACTTTAAAAAAAAAGAAAAAAAAGAAATGTAAAGCCAGAAGAAGGTATATAGGTGGAAAGGTACACTGGTGTTGCCACTTTCGGGGAGTTATGGATTTGTTTTTTTTTTTTTTTTTTTTTTAAAATTTTTTTTATTGTAGAAACAATATATACCGAGTACACTCTTATACGGCAGTGAAAATTATATAATATACAAAATTATATAATATTGATTATCAATTGATACTGTTTGTGTTAATTGTAATGTTATCCATTATACATTTCCTGGTTATTTATTTTGTATAATTGGGAGTGTATGTAGTATATTCCTAAAATAAGCAATATACTCACACTTCTCATACCATAGATATTCTTCTAATTAGCAAATACAAATCCCCCCTAATATAACTACATAATACCCAATCTTAACCAAACTTCTATGATATTCATAATATTTTCATAATATTAAGAATGTTTGTATTATTATTAACTTTATATTTCAAAATTATTATATAGTTGAAAATGCACAATTTTATATAATTACAAATTTAAGACATCTATAATCTTTTCATACAAGTAATAATAGGTGTATTCATATTAAGAATTTATATAATATGTTTCTATATTTTTTTCCCTAATTAAAGATAGAAAGATAGAGAAAGAGAGTAGAAAATAGAAAAGAAAATGTGAGAAGTTTGATGGAGATTAAAATATTACTAAATAATCCATTCTTGGAGATACATTCATGGTTTATTATATGTATTTCTTCATCCATTCAGATATTCAGGCCTCAGTCAAGTCCCTGCGCCGTACCATTATGACCCTGTAGATATTTAATGTATGGAGACCAAATCCCTTTGAAGAGATCTAACCTGTCCATAAGGACAAGTCTCAATCTCTCCAAGTGAAGTGTCTCCGTCATTTCTGTATTCCACATTTTAATTGTTGGGGATACAGGGCCTTTCCAAAATTTTAATATTAATTTTTTCCCAATTATTAAAGAATAGTCGATAAAAGTTCTTTGATTCCTTGTAATTATTTGTTCCGCTTCCGGTATTCCAAGTATGATTAACTTTGGGTCAGGAATCATAGTAATATTAACAACATTCGAGATTATCTTAAATATTTCATTCCAATATTCTACAATCTTCATACAATTAGTAAATGAATGTGACAAATTTGCTTCTAAGATTTGACATTTATCACATATAGGTGATAATTTTGGAAATATATTATGTAATTTAGATTTGGAATAATGTAATCTATGTAAAATTTTAAACTGTATAAGAGCATGTTTAGCATTTAACGAACAGTAATGTATGTGTTGTAAGCTTTCTTCCCATATTTCTGGGCTTATTATTTGACCTAATTCATTTTCCCAACGCTGTCTGTGTATTTCCGATGATGGAATATCACTTTCCAACAAAATATTGTAAATGTATGATATCATTTTTTCTGTATTTGGATGTTTATTCAAGCATTCATCTAAAATTTCACTCTTTCTATTTCTGAATTCTTGTGTATTTGCAGAGATATAGTTTCTGATTTGTAAGTATCTGAAATATTCATTATTATGAAGCCCGTAAGCTTGTTGTAATTCTTGAAATGAGAGAAAAGAATTTTCCTTATAAAGATCCCCTATATTTAAAATTCCTTTATTTTTCCATTGTATAAAAGCCTTATCCATCGTTGAGGGTTTAAACGTAAAATTGTTGGCAATAGTAAGACCTAGTGGTATAAATTTTAGTTTTAATGTTTTCTTTATTTGTTTCCAAATACGTATTCCACTTTCTATTATCAAGTTTTCACTATAAATTTTCTTAGGTACATTAATATTAGCAAATATTATAGAGCTAATTTCAAATGGAAAACAGTCTTCTCTTTCCATTTTTAACCAGTTTGGTTTATTATCTGTTTCTTCTAACCAGAAATTCATATTTTTAATATTAACTGCCCAATAATAAAACATAAAATTTGGTAATGCTAAACCCCCGTTTATTTTAGCTTTACATAAGTGTTTTTTTATTTATTCTATGGTTCTTATAATCCCAGATAAAGTTAGTGACTATAGAGTCTACTTTTTTTTAAAAATTTTTAGAGAGATATATCGGGATTGATTGAAATAAATATAATAATTGTGGGAGGAAAATCATTTTTATTGCGTTTATTTTACCTAACATTGAGATAGGTAAACTTTTCCAGTATAAGATATTTTTATTTAATTTATTCAGTAATAACGGGAAATTAGACTTAAATAGAGAGTCAAATCTTTTTGTAACAAAAATACCAAGATATTTAATATTTTCATTTGTTATCTTAAAAGGAAATTGTTGTAATATCTGTAAGTTATTCATGGTTATTGGCATAAGTTCACTTTTATTCCAATTGATACTGTATCCTGAAATTAAACCAAATTCCGTTATTAGTTTTAACAAATTACGGATACTTATTTCCGGTTTAGTAATATAAAGTAATACATCGTCCGCATATAACGAGATTTTATTCTTAGTATCTTTAGTATCATATCCATATATTTCCGGGTGCAATCTTACCCTTTGAGCAAGAGGTTCGATTGCTAACGCAAACAGTAATGGTGATAAAGGACAGCCTTGTCTACAACCTCGAGATAAACTAAACTTAGTTGATAACATATGTTTTGTTGTTATTCTAGCTGTTGGGTTTGCATATAGTAATTTAATCCAAGTAGTAAACTTATCACCAAGCTTAAAAGCTTCCATCACCGAAAATAAATAAGGCCATTCCACCTGGTCAAAAGCTTTTTCTGCATCCAACGAGATAACTACTAAGTCTTTTTTATCACTTCTTTTCGAATATATGATATTAAATAACCGTATTAGATTATATGAAGAATATCTTTTAGGTATAAATCCTGTTTGATCAGGATGAATTAATTTGTTAACAACTTTACTTAATCTTTGTGCAAGTATCTTTGTTAACATTTTTTGATCCGTATTTAATAAAGCAATTGCTCTATATGATCCTGGGTCATCCAAATCTTTATTTATTTTGGGTATAAGTGTTATAATAGATTCGTTCAATGTATCTGGTAATTTCTCTTGTGTATATATCTGTTCATATAATGATTTTAAATATGGGACCATTTGGTCATGAAAAATTTTATAAAATTCCGAGCCTATACCATCTGGTCCTGGAGTTTTACCATTTTTTAATGATTTAATAGATTCTTGGATTTCTTTTATTGAAATATCATCATTTAATAGTTCTCTATTTTGTAAATCTAATTCTTTTAAGTTACATACATTTAAAAAGGCATCTATTTCTGTTTTATTTACTGTCGCTTTACCAGTATACAGATTTTTATAATATTGCATAAATCTTTCATTAATATCTTTGGGTTGTATTAATAATTCACCGTTTTGTGATTTAATCCTATGTATAATTTTTTCAGCTTCAATTTTCCTTAATTGTCGAGCCAATAATTTTTGTGGTTTGTCTCCAAATTCAAACAGCAATTGTTTTGTATGTTGATAATATTTTAAAACTTGATCAGTGTATATTTTGTTTAATTTATACTTCAATGCTACAATTTTATTATGTATTATTATATCTGATTTTGTTGCATTCTGTATATCTAATTGTTTAATCTCCCTTTCTAAGTCCTGTTGTTCCTTCCGAATCTTTTTATTATGGAATGCTTGTGAAGAAATCATAATTCCTCGAAGATATGCTTTAAATGTTTCCCATAATAAAGAGCAAGATATTTCTGGTTGATCATTTATTTCAAAAAACATCTTAATCTGAGTTATAATATATTCCTGAGTGGCTTTATTTTTTAAAATTTGTGGGTTAAGTTTCCATTGTCCTAGATTTTCTGTTTTACCATTTATTTTAATTTTAAATGTTAATGGCGCATGATCTGAAATTATAATATTATGATATTTAGATTCGTAAGTAAGTGAAATAAGCTTTGCATCTACCAGAAAGTAATCTATTCTTGAATAAGTTTTATGTACTGGCGAGTAAAAGGAATATTCTCGACCAGTAGGATTTTCTGTTCTCCAGACATCTTTAATGTTAGTCGTTTGGATATATGCGTTTAATAAATCACTAGTATGCGATTTAATTTGTCTTTGTTTTGAAGATCTATCTAAATAAGGGTCTAATGTGCAATTAAAATCTCCTCCAATTATCAAATTGTAATGTGTTAATTCCGGAATATTATTGAGTACTTTCTTAAAAAATAAAGGACTATCAAAATTTGGTCCATAGATATTAACGAAAATCATTTTTTCCCTATTTATTTCTCCTATCACAATAATGTATCTGCCATCTTTATCAGATATAGTAGATGTATGCTTAAATAAAGTACCTTTACGAAATAATATTGCTACGCCTCTTGATTTATGCGTAAAGGAAGAGTGATATATTTTGTCTATCCATTTGGCTTTCAGCCTATTTTCAGCGTCTTTCTTTAGGTGAGTTTCTTGAATATAAATTACATCAGCTTTAATTGCCTTTAAGTGTGTCAATATTTTTCCTCTTTTTATTGGTTCATTGATACCTTTAACATTCCAACTGCAAAAGGTTAATCCCTCATTCCCCATATTTCTTTTTAAATCCTGCATTTTAGATTTGTGGGAATCTAGAATAGAGTCCAAGGGTCCGTGCAGTAGACCTAACCTTACACCCGAACACCGAATAGATGAATTTTAAATCTCTTTTATGTACTTCACGAATATATCTCCATTGTTCCAGTGTATAGCTCCATTCAAACTGAAAGATATAATAAGCATAAAAGGATAGTGAAGAGTAGATAAAGAGATTAATAGAGTGCATAAACAATGAAAAAACTACAAATGAAATATTTGTAGTTTGTGTAAGCCATACTATATTGGCTATCCATCTAAAGGCTTCCGGCATTGATGTTATTAATTTAATTTAGCCAGCTCCTAGAGTTATGGATTTGGACCCCAAGATCCTTCTGTACATCAAAGCGGTTGAGGGTCATACCATTAATTGTATATTTTATCCTTACATTCAACTTCCCAAAGTGCACCATTGGATTAAACTCCATCTGCTATGTCTCCACCCATTTCTGTAACTGATCTATATCCCGCTGTATCCTTTGACAGCCTTCAACTCCAGCGTGGATGTCATCTGCAAACTTATTAATCAACCCGTCTACGTGTCCGAGTCATTTATATATATCATAAAGGCCCCAGCACAGATACAGTGTCAGTTAAAATGCTGTTTCGAAAAATCTGGTTGCAGTGTGGCGTAGACTGCCTTTCTGCTTGTCAGCAGAGCTGATGGAGTAGGATCTTTATGATTCTCAGAGTTAAGAAGTGTCTCCTGACAGTATGTTCAGAAACATTTCTTCCACATCATCCTCTTCCTCCTTCATCCTACACAGTGGCAAGAGCTCTAATATAGTTCAACTCTGTCACATGGTATTCACAAGCCATTTCTGTAACTCATTCTGGAGAGTACTGCAGAGTCCTTCCTGCACAATCCAAGCAACAGAATGCCATCTTGATTAACCAGATGGCTGGCTCTGTCACGTTCTCAGTGGGTCTGTAGTAGGAGTTGTCACAGCCATTCTGTGGCATTGCCAGGAGCTCATACTTGGCTAAGGAGCCAAGGAAAGAGAGGAGAGCATCCAACACAGAAACTGAAATAAAGCAGATACAGCAGATTGTCTGAGAATGAGTCTTCAGAATTTAAACAAAATATTATGTGAACCATGGAATATCTTACACAGATTGAATGGAACGACAGATAACTTCAGAAAACAATATTATTAAAATCAACTAATGAAAATGAAACTCAACTATTAATAAAATATTGTTTATCATATATCAAGTACATGTGAAGAATTTCTGCAATAGAAAAGATAAATGTACACATCATAGAGCTTTGGCTGTGAGCTCAAAGGAGAGTATTTATCTGAAATATTGCTCCATTGTTTAATTTTCAGATGTTGCCAGACCCATTCTGTACATCAGACATTTTCCGTTTATACTTCAACTTTCCGATGTTTATATTATTCTTTTTTTTAATCTCTCTAGAGATTGTCAGAGAGCGGTGTATGATGAATAACATTAAGCATGCTCATACTGTATATGAAAAGATTTTACAAGTTTGGATATCTACAAGCAATGTCTCTTGATGGAGAAAACGTAAATTCAAAGGATTAGTGAGATCCTGAGTGTTGTAAGATAATAAATTTAATGACCGGCAACCGATTAAGGCAATTCATCTGAGAGCAATATTCCAAGGTTCCAAAAATATGCAGAGGTGACATGTCTACATTGACAATAATGACATAGCAAATAGCTCACCATAACTTTACAGGAGGCCCAAGGTTATGTCCTTTCATATTTGACTGCTTCTTCTAAGTTGAGTTTCCAAGCATAAAACAAGCAAAAATATTAGCCCATTATAAACTGGTTGTAAGCTATGTTTTCAGGAAATTGTTATTAATATTCTTATATTATTATCCTTGAGCTATTTCCCAATTACACCACAGCAGTAGACACTCCGTGTGGAGTCAAGCAATGGATCATAAAGTTACTGGCAGATCCCCAGTATACACATTGGGGAATTGTGAACCTAATCTAGGATAGAACTAGTAAAGAACTAGTAGTCCACAAAAACACGTGACCATTTTTGATCATGCACTGCAGGTGTTTATGAAATCCTGTATATTGGGAAATTGGACCAGGTATTTTTTGTCACCCTCTGTGTTTATATAATTTAATTGGTATATATATATATATATAATGCTTATTTCTCTATTAATGTAGTGATGTGAATGTTGAAATGTGTAACCTAGATGCCATGGTTTATTTTTAATCAAATGTTCCTGCTTGATTTTTAATGTAAGCAATTTGTTTCAGAAACTATTAACTTCTAATAGCTTGAATTGCTTCATGGTTATTTGAATGTTTTTAATGCGTTTTCACTATCAAGAGTATTCAGAAATATTCAATGTATTGACAGCATTAATGGATGACTGGAATGTATTGTTCTAATGGCTGTCAAATATTTTTGGTGAGTGAAGCTTATTGTGCACCAATCCCATACCTTTCCCAACTTCATGAGATTACTATGTATACTGACATGGGGATGATTAATGCCCCTGTCCCACTTAGGCGATTTTTTAGGTGACTATAGGCAACAAGGCTGTCGCCACATGTCACCTGTATGGTCTCCTCAGTCACCCAAAGATTCATACCTTTTTTCTGGTTGCCGCTGGATTTTGAAATGTTCAAAATTTTCGTCAACAGCCGGCGCCCATGGACTTGACGCCGATGATCGTAGCTTGATGAAGGTGCTGTTTCCAGGATGATGTAGGTTGTTGCCAGGCTGACATAGGTTGTCGCCGGTGCTGACTTCGGTGAATTCCATTGGCGACTACCTACGTCAACCTATGTCAACCGGCGACAGGTACCGGCATCTGAATTGTCTTACCTTGTCATAGCTTATCGTGGGTGGACGTTGGTTGTCATAGGTGTGGCCGTGGGTGGAGTTCCAAATGGACGCCGGTTGTCAGTAGCTTGCTGTAGCTTGACATCAACTAGGAGGTAGGTTGATGTAGACATTGGCGTAGACAGTCACTGGTGTTTTGGCCACCTGCTACAACTATGACAGTTGTCAGCAGTCGCCAAAAAAATTGCCTAAGTGGGACTGGCCCATAAGGTGGATTCAAGATTCAAGATTCAAGAGAGTTTATTGTCATGTGTCCCTGATAGGACAATGAAATTCGTGTTTTTCTTCAGCACAACAGAACAGGCATTGACTACAAAACAGATCAGTGTGTCCATATACCATTATATAAATATATGCACACATGAATAAATAAACTGATGAAGTGCAAATAACAGATAATGGGCTATTATGTTCAGAGTTTTGTCCGAGCTAAGTTTAATAGCCTGATGGCTGTGGGGAAGTAGCTATTCCTGAACTTGGTCGTTGCAGTCTTCAGGCTTCTACCTTCTACCTAAAGGTAGCTGGGAAATGAGTGTGTGGCCAGGATGGTGTGGGTCCTTTTTGAGGCAGCGACTGCGATAGATCCACTAGATGGAAGGAAGGTCACAGCCGATGATGGACTGGGCAGTGTTTAATACTTTTTTGTAGTATTTTCCTCTCCAGGGCACTCTAGTTGCCGAACCAAGCCACAATGCAACCGATCAGCATGCTCTCTAGTGTGCACCTTTGGAAGTTAGAGAGAGTCCTCCTTGACAAACCGACTCTCCGTAATCTTCTCAGGAAGTAGAGGCTCTGATGTGCTTTCTTAATAATTGCATCAGTGTTCTCGGACCAGGAAAGATCTTCAGATATGTGCACGCCCAGGAATTTGAAGCTCTTGACCCTTTCAACCATCGACCCGGTGATTTAAACGGGATTGTGGGTACCCATCCTACTCTTTCCAAAGTCCACAATCAGTTCCTTGGTTTGGCTGGTATTGAGGGCCAGGTTATTGTGCTGGCACCAGGGCCGGATTTACGTACAAGCTAGACAAGGTTAAACTTAGGGCCTCGAGATTGGCCCGTTCCACCAAGGTGTATAAAACCTTGGACATAGTGGTGTTCATACAAAACTTACCATCAATGGCGCTGTGTGATAGTGGCATTGTTACAAAACCTACCATCGATGGCACTGTGCTTGCGATTCCGGAGGCTTGGTGGTCGGGGAGGGGGGGGGGGGGGTGGGGGGAGCGTGGGGGTGCGTGATAAAAATGCAGGGGAGGTATATATTCACTGTGGAGATGAATTTCCTCCAAAGATCCTTGGAAGTGCAGGACAAAGCAAAAGGTATGTAGTTTACTTAACCCTTTTCCCCCGCCGAATATCGCCGCCGCACCGGGCCTACCCACCTCCCAGCCGCACAAAATGTTCCCGATATTGGGGGAGTCCAGAACCGGGCGGTACAGTTTAAGAATAAGGGGTGGGCCATTTAGGACTGAGATGAGGAAAACATTTTTCACCTAGAAAGTTGTGAATCTGTGGAATTATCTGCCACAGAAGGTAGTGGAGGACAATTCACTGGATGTATTCAAGAGAGAGTTAGATATAGCTTAAGGAATCACGGGATATGGGGGAATAGTAGGAACGGGGTACTGATTTTGGACAATCAGCCATGATTATATTGAATGACAGTGCTGGCTCAAAGGGCCAAATGGCCTACTCCTACTATTATCTATGTTTCTATGACAAGCTCACCAAAGGTTGGGATTTCACCTTTAGGCTGGGCCTCAACATCTGCCAAGTAGATTACAACAGACAAGACTACCTGCTCAATTGGATTTGGATCACCCCCCTCCCCCTCCCCAGCAGTGTTAAGTATGTCTTGTATGTAGAGCTAATCTTGTAAAGCCCCTGTCCCACTTAGGAAACCTGAACGGAAACCTCTGGAGACCTTGCGCCCCACCCAAGGTTTCCGTGAGGTTCCTGGACATTTCAGGAGGTTCTGGTCACTCTCCCTAATAGTTGAAAGTGGTTTCCGCTTAGTCGAGGCTTCTTCTATGTTCCTGCGATTATTTCAACAAATTCAAAAACGGCCTTGACTAAAAATAGGTTGCCGTTTGATCAAAGCCAGTGGAGTGGGGTTGCTATTTACTTACAGGCAGTCGAAGCCAATCTCCTTCACTGACCGGCCATTTTGATTGGCTCATTGGAGTTTTCAGCAAAGATCCTTTGGTTTTCAGGACCTAGAACATCCACCGGAAGGTAAAATGCCCGCTAACTTTACTAAAGTTCTTTAAACTGTTTCCACTCCTTCTTTCCCCCCCCCCCCCCTTCTCTCCCCTCCTTCCCTCCCTTTCTCACACTCCCCCCCCCCCCCTCCCCCGCGCTCTCTAAATGACTTACCATGCTCTGTGGCAGCCATTTACCTTCCTCTTCATCGAACAGACAGTGCTCTCTGCTGTCCCTGGCCCTCACCTTCGCGATGTGTTTGTGTGTGTGCGAACGATAGCAAAGATCCTGTAGGATCTTTGGTCAGCAGATGCAGCTCACGCTTCGTTCGAGGCTTTCCAGACGAGTGACCAAAACCTCTGGCGACTCATGGAAACCTTGGGTGGGGCGCAAGGTCTCCAGAGGTTTCCGTTCAGGTTTCCTAAGTGGGACAGAGCAAAAGAGAGTGTGCTACATAATGAAGAGAGGCACGGAATGCTGGAGTAACTCAGCGGGACAGGCAGCATCTCTGGATAGAAGGAATGGTTGATGTTGATGTATATTACCCATTCCTTCTATCCAGAAATGCATCCTGTCCCACTTAGGAAACCTGAAGGGAAACCTCTGGAGACTTTGCGCCCCACCCAAGGTTTCCATGTTGTTCCCGGAGGTTTTTGTCAGTCCCCCTAATGGTCGAAAGTGGTTTCCGCTTCTTCTATGTTCCGGCGATTATTTCAAAAATTCAAAACCGGCTGCGACTAAAAATAGGTTGCTGTTTTAAAAAGCTAGCTACTGATTTTCTACTTCAGACATAGCACTTTAATCAACTATACATTTCCAATATTTTCTATTCATATTTCAAATTTCAAATTTTTAGTTTTGGTTTAAACTGTTAAACTTCAACCATTTCTCCCTTTTTTAATTCTTCACCTTGCCCTTAAGTTTAAACTGACCCAATCTACCTCCATTATAAATTCCTCCACAATAAAGTGTGGGTACAGCTTCTTCAACTTACCTTTAGGCATTCATTGTCATACATTTCTGTCTTCTACCTGATGCCTTCAGTTTATTTTATTCCCATTGATATCTTCAGGGAAGGGCATACACAGTAGTGAATAAAACCCTGGAGAGTCCTGTAGAATAAATAGACCTGGGAGCATGTGCATGGATCCGAGAACATGGCAGGACAGGTGGACAGGGTGGTGAAGAAGACATTTGTCTTGCTTTTGTACATTGGGAAGATTACTGAGTGCAAAAGTTAGAACATCATGAACAGCTGTGCAAGTCATTTGTGAGACCACACTTGGAGCAATATGTGCAGTTCTGGTCACCCAGCTGTAGGAAGGATGTCAAAAAGGTGGGAGAATATATACACCACAATGTGCTGGAGTAACAGTGGAGCAGTCAGCATCCCTGGAGAACATGAATCGGTCACATTTCAGGTCTAGGACCCTTTTTCAGTCTGATTATGGGGTGGGGTGGGGGGGGACCTGGAGAAAAAGGAGGGGCAGAACAAAGGCCTTGATAGAGTAGATGTGAAGTTGTTTCCACTAGTGGAAGAGTCCAGGTCATAGCCTCAGAATAAAAGGATGTTCCTTTAGGAAGGAGATGAAGCGGAATTTATTTTGTCGAAAAGTGGTGGATCTGTGGAATTCACTGTCACAGAAGGCTGCGGAGGCCAAGTCAATGGATATTTTTAAGGAAAAGATAGATTTTACTTCAGAGTCATGTGAGTGACTACGTGAAGAAGCCCCGCCTGGTGCATGCGCGTCATTACGTCTGATGCATGGCGCACTGACGGGCTGGAGAGCGCAGCTCCACCAGCGGTAAGTAGCAACCCGCAGGTAAGTCAATGTTAAACATTTCCTGCGAGTATTTTAAACTCTGTAAGGCTAGCTCGGGAGCCAGCAGGAGTTAGTGGTATGGAGGGTGTTGGAAAGGTGACTGCCATAATAGGAGCGGAACGTGCAGGGCCGTAGTTACCACTCGCAGATCGGGACAGGTGATGCTGTGCTAATGCCGGCTCCAATACCGGCTACTGTTTCTACCAGCAGCTCAACTGCCTCCATCAGTTCCAATGCTTCAGGGAACTGAGGCCACTCCATCAGGGAGGAAGGCCAAAAATAAGTCTCTCAGGCTCATCTTATCTGATGGGTCTGATGATTTGGAAGATTCCCCTCCTTTTAATATAAAAGTATGGGGATGGCTCGACCAAATGGAGAAGATGCTCCAAACTTAATGAGCCATGAAAAATTCAATCGGGATCAAATGCCCTAGGATTCCCCACACAGCCTCTCGCAGAGGCCCATACAGCGAAGAAGCATACATCGCTTATGGATACCAGTGGGAATCACCCTCTCCAGCACCTTGGTTAGCACTGGAAGAGACCTCCCTAGAGCAAGATTCAGGAGAGCCAGTGCAGAAGGAGTCTGACCCTGAAGTTGGTGTCACTGCCTTTAGGCAAACACCAAAGCACATGAGCCATGCTCCAGGTGTCTCGGATTTAACAAGGAGCTTTGCTATTCCGCAAGGTACTGGTGAGGCCATGGAGGAAAACCTGGCGGCCAACATCAATTACATGGCCTTTCACCAGTTACAAGATACTATAATGGAACAAACAAACACCTGTGAATTGTGCGTTGCTCAAAGTGCCCACAATGAACTCTGCTGTCTGGGCACAAATTGGTGCAACGATGCGTGGACAAGATTCCAGCAGGTCCTCAAATTGGTGGGTGCAGGCATCATGGCTTTGTGCAACACTCAGGAGACAGTTGAGGAGTTGTTTTCAGCAACCAAACACCTGTTTGAAAGGTTAGCGTTTCTGGTCCATCCAACAAAAATCCAAGTTAGAACCATCCCAAAAAATTGATTATTTGGGGTTTGTCATTGACTCAGTTGATATGTCAGTGACTTTACCTACAGCCAAGGCTGTGAAATTCAGGGAGGTCTGCACCAGTCCCGCTGAAAAACAACACCCCTCCATCGGGGAAGTAGCCAGTGTTATTGGCAAATTGGTGGCGGCTTTCCCTGCAGTGGAGTTTGGACCCCTGCACTATCAAAGTCTGCAACGGGCTAGACAACAAGCACTTAAAGAACATGCAGGTCATTTTGATAGACCTATGCAGTTGCCAGAGCAATTGCTGAATTACAATGGTGGATTATCAATGTGGCACAAACTACCAAATTTTTTTGGTTCAACAACCGTCAGTGGTTTTACAAACAGATGTGAGTGCTTTTGGATGGGGAGCCACAGACAGCGAGTCTAGCTGTGGTGGAGTGTGCAAGAGGGTTTAATCCTGCACAGGCATGGTATAAATTACTTAGAATTGCAAGGTGCATTTCTATGGATTAAAAGCTTATTGTTCAGCAATGAATATTTACATATTCAGCTCCAGATTGACAATACCACGGCTGTTGCCTATATCAATCACATGGGAGGAGTAAGGGCAGTATCATGTGATAATCTGGCTAACCTCATTTGGGACTGGTGTATTCCAGAAATATCTGGGCCTCAGCTATCTACCTGCCAAGTAGAGATAATGTGGTGGCAGACAACAGGTCACGGAAATTTAATGACAACATAGAATGGATGCTAAATCCTGATGTTTAAAATGATTGTCAGCCGCCTTGGTTTGCCAGATATTGATCTGTTGCATCCAGGCTAAATCACCAGTTGCCTAAATACATTTCGTGGGAACCAGATCCAGGAGCAGTAGTGGTGGATGCATTCTCGCTACATTGGGGACGTATGTTCTTTTACGCATTTCTCCCATTCTGCCTCATTAGGCAATGCCTCACCAAAATAGAGCTGGACTCCACCTCAGGCATTTTGGTGGTTCTGGACTGGCGTACACAGCCATGGTTCCCATTGGTGCTGAGAAAGATGACTCAGCCATTCATGGCTGTCCCCAACTGCAGTAATTTGTTGGTGCATCCAGTAAATGGAGAAAGTCATCCGTTACACGATCATATTAATTTGTTAATCTACAGGTTCTGATCCGGACCGTTCCAAGGGTTTGGACTGTCGAGTACGACCATGGATGTGATAACTGCAGCTTGGAGAGATAGCACTAAAAAACAATATGTGTCTCATATTAAGAAATGAGAGATGTTTGCTTGCAGTCAGATATATCTTATCGTACTGCAAGCATTCCGGATGTATTGGAGTTCCTTACTACATTGCATTTTGATGCATTTGAGCTATAGTGCCATTAACAGTGCTCGGAGTGCTTTGTCCTCCCATTTAGGGCAGTTTCAGAACAGCAATCTATCAGGTCTCATCTGTTAGTATCCTGATTCACGAGAGGAATCTTTTTCAAGAACTCTCCTAAGTCTAGATATACCGAAATCTGGGATGTCAGTATAGTTCTCACACTGCTTCAGCAATGGGCTCCAATTATGTCACTGTTTTTCAGAAGTTAACACTTAAAGTGGTTATGCTCATGGCGCTAGTATCAGCGCAACGAGTTCAAACATTGCGAACATACAGCTAGATAGGATGTACTTTTCTGTAGATAACATTACGTTTTATGTGTAAGATTAATCAAACAAAGCAGGCCAGGAATGGCCAGAACCAAAGTAAGCTTTAAGGCATACCCCATTGACCAAATGTTATGTGTAGTCAAGCACCTGAGTCAATATATCAAGGTAACTAAGAGTCTGAGAGGCTCTGAAACAGCAATGCTCATCAGCCAGATAAAAACTCATAAAAAAGGTGTCTGTACAAACTATTTCTAGATGGTTAAAACAGGTTTGGATCGTGCTGGAGTAGACACTCATGTATTTAAATCTCACTCCACCAGGGCGGCATCAACATCCGCAGTGAAGGTGCAGGACGTGACTCTAGACCAAATCCCTGGGGCCACAGGATGGTCTAAGGAGGCGACCTTCTCCAAATGTTATGATAAACCTGTCCTGACAGTGCAAGGTTTTGGGCATACTGCTTTGGGTTCGGCTGATTCTTTTCTTTCTAAATTTGATTTGTAATTTCCCCCGGGACAGAGGGGTTTTTACTGTTTTGTTATTTAAAAAATGATTATAGGATAATTCAAAGCAATGTTCAATACATTATTTATTCACTACTGTGTCAACTAAAGCAGAGTGTCGTATGGAATTGATCTACGGCATGAAATCACAAAGCTTTGAAATCTTCAAGTAGTCACTCACGTGACTCCGAAGTAAAATAATAAGATTAAACGAGAACTTACCAGTTTGAAGTTTGATGTTTAATTTATGAGGTGTTACGATGAGGTATTACGTGCCCTCCGCTCCCGGCCCTCATAATCGCAAAGATCATCTGGTAGTTCTAGTCTTCCGTGTCTTACTATATCACTTAGACTATAGTTTCTGAGTTTTCACACCGCTGCTTTGAAGTATGACGCGCATGCGCCTGGCAGGGTTTCTTCGCATAATCCCTCATCGTAACTCCTCCTAAAATAAAGATCAAACTTCAAACTGGTAAGTTCTCATTTAATCTTACTATTCTTGATTATTACTGGTGTCAGGGACTATGTGGAGAAGAAAGGAGAATGTGGTTAAGAGGGGAAGATAGATCCGCCATGATTGAATGGCAGAAGAGATTTCATATGCCGAATAGCCCAATTCTGCTCCTAGAACTTATGAACCTATGATAAAATGTGGCAGGTAATACCCTTCCATTCACATACTGGCCTTTCTATTCTGGCCTTCTGCAGGCCACACACAAACTGGAGGAACAGTACCTCATATTGCATGTGGGTAGCAAACAACCCAACAATCCAACAGTATGAGCATTGAATTCTCCAATTTTAGGTAACCTCTAACAACCTCTTCCCCTCCCTGGAATAAAGATTCTAATACTATAGGGCATAGACATAAGGTGAAGGAAGGAGAGATTTAAGAGGGATCCCAGGGGCAACTTTTACTCAGAGCTGTATCTGGAACAAGTTGCCAGGAGAAGCTAGAGAACTTAATTCTATTACGACTTTCTATAACATATGGACCAAATTTAAGCAAACGTCTAGAATGCCAACATGGTTGGCACGGCTAACTAGGTCCTGATTCCATGCTGCATAAGACTCAATGACACTTCACTGAAACCTCTTCCTTTAGATTTCTTGCTGTTTATTTTCAGTGCTTTTTTGTTTCTCCCATTCTCTAGTTACTTAAGGTTATATCACACACACAACTAACAAACTAAAAAATATATTTTATGATTTCAAAATATGCCAAGATTTCATTTAACTCTAACTGCTTACTACATTTAAATAAATAACATGAATGAAATATCTGGCAATGTAACTCAGTGTCGTAATCACATTTTACAACCTATATTCTTAGCATTTATGACTCCTCCAGTAATAAGCAACTGGTGGCTTTGTCGCCGGTGTACACTGGTCTGGAGCAAGTTAAATCCTATTATGAATTGCATGATGAACGCATTCGCGAGGTTGAAGATGGCCTGAATGACCACAGTGACAGACCGGTGAGCGCCGAAACTGGTATAGCTGCATTACAGAGTGAAAACACACTCCTGAAAATGAAGTTAGATGACCTCGAGAACCGGTCGCGGAGATCCAACCTAAGGGTGGTCGGGATTCCTGAAAAGATGGAAGGCTCGGACCCTGTTAAATTTATAACTGAGTTTTTTGAAGAAGTGCTGGGGGCGGATTTCTTCCCAAGACCTCTTATGCTTTCGCGTGCCCACCGAATTGGACCTACACCAACAGACATCCCGAATATCAAGCCATCTAAGCCAAGAGTGTTCCTGGTTCTCTTTCATTACTTCCAGGATAAATATCGTATCATCACCAAACGGAGGCAGGAGCTGTTCTTCCGAGGACACCGGGTGTTTTTCTATGAGGACTTCAGCGTGGAGCTGGGGAGAAACGTGCAACTTTTAGGGAAATAAAATCCCTGCTTTACAATAAAGGTGTTCGGTTTGGTCTCCAGTATCCTGCCTGGCTCCAGGTCACTCATGAAGGTAAAAAGATCTATTTCAATACATCAGAGACTGCAAAAAAGTTTTACTACTCGCGCTGGGGAGGTGACAGCCGTGAAGAACAATGACCTTCAATGATATCCATGTGGTATTGGCACGGCCTCCTGCGGCGGGGATCTTTGGAAGATTTGTTTATTCTTCAGTTTAATTTGTGGAATTTCACTGAGTTGAACTGCAATGCTACATATTTGGGGTAGTGAGTCGAGGACTATTAGCCAGCAAAATGTAAATGTCTATGATTACTATTTGGGATATAATTTTCACTTCCTTCTTTCTCGTAATGCTTTGCTGGTCCGGGGTTATCTTTAGCCTATATATCTTAAAAGTAGAATAAATGACTGAACAACTTTTAAAGAAGGGAGCCAACCTCAATTGGATCAAAATTTTAGTTAGGGAACAGTTTGGACGTTGTTTTGTTTTGTAATGCCTGCGATCATCCTCAGTTGGGGAAGAAGATCTAGGTTTTTGGGGGTTAATTGTTTTTTGTTGTTATTATAAGGGGATGAGGGAAAGGTTTGGGGTAATGGCAACTTATTCTTTGATTGTTAAAAATGCACTCCATTTTCTTTTTTTGTTGCTTTTTTTCTCTTCTCTTTTTGTTTTTCTCTTCCCCCCAATGTGGGCTCTCACATGGTTTTGGATGGCAGACGCTGTATGTATTTTTTGACTCTTATTTTGAAATATGGCTAATGGTGATATTGATGGAGGCAATCCTGTGAGGTTTATATCTTGGAATGTAAAGGGGCTTAATGGTCCAGTTAAAAGAGCTAAAGCTTTTTCTCACCTAAAACAACTAAAAACAGATATATTACTTTTACAAGAGACTCAGTTAAGACTGCAAGATCATAACAGACTGCGTAAAATGTGGGTTAGTCAGATTTTTCACTCCAGATTTAATAGTAGGTCCAGGGGTGTGGCAATATTAATCAAAAAAAGAATACAGTTTACACCGTCTGACGTAGTCAGTGACCCTAATGGTCGGTTTATTATAGTTTCCGGGTGTCTTTTTCAAAAACCTGTTGTTTTAGTGAATGTTTATGCCCCTAATTGGGATGCTGTTCACTTTGCAAATAAGGTTCTGTCATTAATACCCGATCTGAACACGCACCAGTTAATTTTTTCGAGAGACCTGAACTGTGCTATTAATCCACTGCTTGATAGGTCTAGTTCTAAGGGGACACCTTCTGGAATGGCAAAGACCTTCTCACTGTTTATGCAACAAAATGGTTATGTGGACCCCTGGAGATTTCTGAATCCAACTGCTAGACAATTCTCTTTTTTTTCTCATGTTCACCATTCTTTTTCCAGAATAGACTATTTTTTTTATAGATAACCCCTTCATTCCTAGGGTCAAGAAAATTGAATATACTACTATAGTAATATCAGACCACTCACCTGTGATACTGGACCTAGGCTTTCCTTTAAATATTAAAGAACGACCTCTTTGGAAACTCAACTCCCTTTTGCTTTCCAATGAAACATTTTGCAGTTTTGTGTCGGCTAACATAGACACATTCCTTGAAATTAATAAAACTGAGTCCGTATCCTGTCTTTAATTTGGGAAACTTTAAAAGCCTACTTAAGAGGTCAAATCATATCTTATATTCATACGCCAGTAAAGAACGTAAGAAGGAAATGGAAACCCTGTTAAAATCCATCTTGACCCTGGATAGGCAATATTCTGAAGCACCCACCACCCAATTATACAAAAGATGGGCTGATTTACAAAGGAAATTCAATCTTTTATCTACTTATCAAACAGAACAACTAATTCTCCGGACTCATGGTCTTTATTATGAATATGGTGATAAGGCGAGCTGGCTTATAGCTCACCAACTGAAACGTCAATCCGCTTCACGGCTTATTCCTCAGATAAGAGACATACACCAAGACAGAACAAGCAATCCAAAAGAAATAAACAATACTTTCACAGCCTTTTATTCTTCTCTTTACACCTCAGAATTCCCCTTCGATACTGTGAATATGGAAACTTTCTTAGACGATTTGGAAATACCCACTCTGGAATTAGAAGACGTAGAATATCTAGACCAACCCCTTGGGCAGGAAGAGATTAATAATGCCATTATGGCAATGCAGAGTGGTAAAACCCCTGGCCCTGACGGCTACCCATTAGAATTTTATAAGAAATTTAAGGATAAGCTCACACCTGTTCTTTTAGAAATGTTTGAAGAATCTTTGGAAAAAGGTTCATTACCCCCCACTCTTTCACAGGCTTCTATTTCACTTCTTCTTAAAAAAGACAAAGATCCGACTCAATGTGGATCATACCGCCCCATCTCACTTTTGAATGTGGATGTAAATATTTTGGCGAAGGCGCTGGCTTGCCGTTTAGAATGCCAACTTCACAAAATAATCTCAGAAGATCAAACAGGTTTCATTAAAAATCATCATTCCTTTTCTAATATCCATCGATTGGCCAGCGTGGTCTATTCACCCAGTGCTTCTCCGCGCCCAGAGGCTGTTATCTCTTTGGACGTGGAGAAGGCATTTGATCAAGTGGAGTGGCCATATTTGTACAGAGTCATGGAGAGATTTGGATTTGCAAACATATTTGTAGCCTGGGTTAAGCTATTTGTAGCCTGGGTCATTCACCCTTAGCATGTATACAGACAAATTATTTGCGATCTGATTATTTTCAATTAACACGTGGCACTCGTCAAGGCTGCCCACTGTCTCCGCTTCTTTTTGCCATTGCAATTGAGCCTCTCTCTATCACACTTAGGTCAACTATATTATTCCAGGGCATTAGGAGAAAAAACAGGGAACATTGTGTGTCTCTATATGCTGATGACCTCCTTCTTTATGTGAGCGACCCTATAGCCAGTAGCCCTGCAATTGTGTCCTTGTTGGATCAGTTTGGGACTTTTTCTGGCTATAAGCTAAGCCTCCAAAAAAGCAAATGCTTTCCCATCAACTTAGCCCTACAGCTCCAACAGGAAACCCTGCCCTTTCCCATACCTCAAGAAGGGTTTGTATATTTAGGAATACACATCATTCGCTTTTTCACATCCCTGTTTGCAGCTAACTACATGCCTCAAGTTAGCCAAATGAAGGCTGACTTTGAGAGATGGCGTAGTCTGCCACTCACTATGGCTGGGAGAGTGCAGTCAGTGAAGATGACTGTACCTCCCAGATTTCTTTACTTGTTCCAATGTTTGCCGGTTTTCCTACCCAAGTCATTTTTTAACTCAGTTAACCAATCTATAACCTCCTTTATATGGGGTAACAAGGTTCCAAGGGTCAATAAGTGTACTCTCCAAAGAGATCGTGAAATAGGTGGATTGGGCCTTCCTAGCTTTATTAATTATTACTGGGCATCTAATATCCAAAAGATATTACTCTGGCTCCACCGACCAGATACAGACTGGTGTCTGCTTGAATCACAATCCTGTTACTCCTCGTCTCTCCCAGCTTTAGTATATTCCTCCCTGCCATTGAAACCCTCTAGATTTACATCCAACCCTGTCGTACTATCAACCATAAATTTTTTTAACCAATTTCGTTGCCATTATAAGCTTACTTCAGCTTCAGTTCTGGGTCACATTTACAGTAACCATTTATTCCCCCCCTCTACACTTGACTCAACCTTTCGACAGTAGGGTTTAAATGGTCTTATGTCCATTAAGGATTTATACACTAACCAACATATTTGATAGTTTCGACTACCTACACAAAAAACATGGCCTCCCACATAATCATTTCTTTAAATATCTTCAGGTTCGCCACTTTGTCATGAAACAATTTCCTTCTTTTCCTGATCTTCCTCCTGTCACATTGTTGGATAACTCACTCTTACCTTTGCAAATAAAGGACTGATCTCTGCAGTATATTCTCGATTGATGCATTTAGGAGATCAAAACCTGAACAAAGTTAAAGCTAGGTGGGAGGATGACCTTGGTATGAATCTGTCTGAGGAATGCTGGACAGAAGCACTGAAAAAAGTCCACTCCTCGTCATCATGTGCTAGATTGGGGCTCATACAATTTCAAGTTTTACACAGGGTTCATTTAAGCAAAGCCAGGCTTGCTAACATATATCCAGGGATGGACGCTGGCTGTGACAGATGCTCGTTCTCTCCAGCCAATCTAGCTCATGCATTCTGGTCTTGCCCCAAACTTGTTAACTACTGGGCAGTGGTTTTTAAAACCATCAGTGAAGTCCTTGGGATGACAGTGAGACCTTGCCCGCTTGTAGCTGTATTTGGTGTAGCAGATAAAACCCTGGGTTTAAATACAACCCAGTCTGATATCATTACATTTACATCACTTTTGGCCCGTAGGAGAATCTTGCTGGCCTGGAAATCTAACACTCCTCCATCTGCCGCTGCTTGGCTGGAAGATGTCATGTTTTTTTCTATGGTTAGAAAAGATTAAATTCACATTGAGGCCTTTTTATCATACTTTGAGGGTCTAAAGAAACTACCTATTGACTGAGGGCACTTGACATTAAGTGGGGATCTGCCTTTATTCTGTTTTGTTACTTTATTATTGTTTAAAAAGTGCATTTGATTTTGTGATATATTTGGATTGTGAAAAAATAAGCTGCCAAGGGGCGTTTAGGGAGGGTGGGTTAGGATTATTTTGTTTATATTATTGTTATTATTATTTATAAAAAACAAAATGGAGGAAAATGTAATGCTATACTGTGATGTACTGTGAATTTTTTTTTCCCTCCAATAAAAAACTATTAATTTAAAAAAAAAGCAGCTGGTGCAAGTCTTCCCTTTTATAACCCGGCAGTTTCCATGACACTTTGTGCTAACATGTGGTGCTTACATAAACTACTCTTTACAACATGACCCTTTGTAAACTTATGAGTATTGTTTACAACAGTCTGTAGACTCCTAACAGTTCTTTTGCGACCCTACTCACAGGTATGATCAAACCAAATCTATTCAACTGCAGATTTAAGAAGCTGTTATTTTTTATGGCAGCAAAAAAATAGTCATTTTCAAGCCATGTTTGGAAGGAAGAATACAAGACTGCAAATTATTTTTAAGGTTTCAGCTGAGCCACAGTGAAACGTTAACAATTTGTTGGTAGGCAGCCAGGTGGCCTTTCAAACCTAAAGTAGTGCTTTGAATTGCTTCAATTATTTCTTGCGTTTTGAATTCTGTGAGTGTGGAACTCTTCTGTTTTCCCATCTAACATCGGAGCATTTTTCTGCACAATTTTCATTCATCTATCCAGCACCAGCAATATTGTGAAGCAGAGTTTGGATATCAGCTGAATATGGGTTAGGAATACCGATCACTAGTTACATCATTTAATTGTTTTGCTGCTAAGCAACATCTGAATATTTACTGCTGTTTTTATATAAATTATTTGGTTTAGAGATGGAGTGTGGAAATAGGCCCTATGGCCCACTGAGTCCATGCCGACCAACAATCACCTGTACACTATTTCTATCTTAGACACTAGGGACAATTTACTGAAGCCATTTTAACCTACAAACCTGCACGTCTATGGAATGTGGGAAAAAAACTAAACAACCTGCAGAAAACCGACGCGGTCACAGTGAGAACATACAAACTCCATACAGATAGTACCCATAGTCAGATTAAACCCAGGTCTCTGGCACTGTAGGAGGCGGCTCCTATATGCCACCCCTACAAACTTGCACAACTTTGGAATGTGGGAGGAAATGGGTGCACACTAGGAGAACCCACATGGTCACAGGGAGAACATACAAACTCCGTACAGATATAATAATAACAATAATATTAATGTTGAAGACAAAAGTGCTCTAATTAAACATATTTTATGACATTTTGCCAATCATTTTTTTAAATATGCAGATCACATTTGGGTTCAAACTCACAATTATCAGAACACTTCAAAAAGTAAACAGTAAAAATAATGCATGGAATACAATGCCACACCAGGTGTTTGGAAGCAATTAAGCCAAAGTCTTAGCTCACCTGCATCAATTGAGCAGATCAATAATAGTGCGGCATGAATCACAGAATTATGGATTTTAAATACCTCAACTGCACTAAACTCGATCACTTGTGGAACATTATTTGAATTATGGACAAGCTCCTTTGTAGCTTTCCATCTTCAGTAGGTTTCTAGTTTACTGATTGATTCATCGTATAATTTATTTATGTGAAGACATCAATAAATTAAACTCCAAACATATCTCAGAATTAGTCACAAGAGATGAATTCTGATCTCACTTCAACCCTTTCCTAGGTGCAAGAAATGGAAAATAGTTCAACTTCATACACATGCATGTGAAATACATTCAGCACCATCAATGTGGAAGATAGTTAGGTTCCCCAAATAAACCAATTATGTTGGCATCGGGTCTTTTGCGAAGAATAAATCAAAATAAAATTTAATAACACCTTGCTGAAATGTAATCAGAAGCTTCATAATATCCTTCCCTGACTAATAAGGCATTAAAATTACATTGAAGTAACACAATAGCTCTTCTCTCTGTTGCTGAATAATTGCAGTGAAAAAAAAAAATGGTGGTTAGAACTGGGAGCAAAGGTTTTATTTTTTCTTATTAGTGGAAGGGCACCAGTAATTTGACAGGTATGATGATTTTTTTTTTAAATTTTGCTCAAAGTACAAAATGACCTGAAATAAAAAGTTCAAATCAATTTATTAAATATGCAATTGATTTTCTGTAACATACACATTCAGCAATTTCAATACAAATTGCATTTAAATTTACACCTGTTTGGAAATATTTTAGTTTTTCTTCTGTGTGGCTTTCCACACTGAAAATCTGATCATTTTTCCTTTGGAATTAAAGTGTAAATAACAAGTTTGTGGTCTGACTATGTCTATGCCTCTTTTAACTGTTACCCAACTTATTCTCATGGATGAAGCAAGTAGACACCCCATAAGGTGTTATAAAAAAAATCATTGTCCAAGATAAGAGTGTTTGTGATTAGAGATAATTTTTGGAATTGATAGGGGAGTAGCCAACAAAAGAAAAAAACCCGGGATAAATAAAACAAATCCATATTGGCAAATAATATCCAATGAAATGCACAGGGTTTAGTGCTGTGTGCTCAATTATTTACAATCTATAATAATTATCTATATATATTAAAGATTGATGAGATTTAGTACATTGACAAACAATGTTCTGAACTTCCAGATGTGCATGCTGACTGGTTGCATCACAGCCTGGCTTGGCAACTCAAACACCTAGGATTGAAGGAGACTACATAGAGAGGTATAAACTGTCCAGTCTATCACAGGTACTGACCTCCCCACCATCTAGGAGATAGGAGATTCTGGTTCAGAAAGGCATCCAATGTTATTAGAAAACCCACATCACCCAGGCAGCGCTTACTTAATTATTGAATTTATAGATTGATAGACTTTCAAAGTAGAAAGGAGTCAAGAGTTAATGCTGGACCAAAACTCAAAGGGTCGATTGACATATTGAAACTATTTCATTTGTTCTAATGTTTTTTTCAAAACACGTTTGAAATGTTTTATCTGTCCTTGTTGTGCTGGATTTTAGGCTGGTGTGGCTGCTTGGAATTTGGTTGGGGCATGTAAACGATATGGTCTCCATGAATCATATTCTGTCGACATTAGAGTCTACAGAATATGATTTATGTAGCATTGTTAGAGACTTTGAACAGAAAGAGGAGAGTGATTTTGTCTTTGGTCTGTTGAAATGCAGGAAATTTGCACAACTGAAGAGGTAGTACTTCTGCCATGTTTTGGGATACAAATAGTAAGATTAAACGAGAACTTACCAGTTTGAAGTTTGATCTTTATTTTATGAGGAGTCGAGTTGAGGGACTACGTGAATAGAAGCCTGTACAGCCGTTGGTGCGTCAATCTTCAAAGCAGCGGAATGAATTCACAGCTAACAATGACTGAAATATAATGGTAAGATAATAAAACTAGAACTACCAGATGAGATCTATGAGGGTGGGAGCGGAGGGCACGTAGTCCCTCAACTCGACTCCTCATAAAATAAAGATCAAACTTCAAACTGGTAAGTTCTCGTTTAATCTTACTATTTTACTTCGGAGTCACGTGAGTGACTACGTGAAGACTTCAAAGCACTGTGAATTCACGCCGCAGACCGAAATCCGACGTTCACACTGCCTGGATTGACTCAAAAGTCGTTAACAATCAATCATTCATCAGTAATACATTTGTTAAATGAATAACAGTTTATTTACAAACAAATCATAACAAACCCCTCTAACTCAGGGGGAAAGTGTAACAGTACTCAAAACAGAATCAGCAAACACCCCAAGCCTTGAAATCGGCTTGTGATAAAACCTCTGAAAAGTTAGCTCACTGGACCATCCTGCGGCCGCCAGGATATGGTCTATTGGCATGTCCATCGCCCTTGCCGCGGAAGTTGATGCCGCCCTGGTGGAATGAGATTTGAATTGATCAGTATCAATTCCAGCACTTGCCAGGAACTGCTTTAGCCACCTTGAAATTGTTTGCACCGACACTTTACTGTGTGGGTTTTTGTGACTAATAAACAAAGCCGACTCTGTTCCTCTCAGAGGTTGAGTAATCTCAATGTAACGTGATAAATGTGAGACTACACACAAGCGATCATCTGCGGGGTATGCTGAAAACACAATCTTACATCCTGTCTTGCCTCTTCTATTACGTTTAAGCAAATCATAGACATGAAATATAATGGCATCTGCCGACACATGCATTCTATCCAGCCGTAGCTTTTGCAACGTTTGTACACGTTGAGCTAAAACCAACGCCATAAGCATGACCACCTTAATAGTTAATTTGGCTATAGATAGGCTTGTAACCGGAGCCCAATAGCGAAGAACCATAAGAACCTCACTCACATTCTAAATCCCGGCATACCTGGGTTTAGGAGGATTAGAATTGAAAACTCCCTTCATGAATCGTGAAACTAACAGATGTGTCCCTACTGTATGTAATTCTGCATTCATAGGTAAATAAGAAGACAGAGCACTTCTGGCTGAATTGATCGCACAAAACATAATTTTTGGTCGAAATAAAGAGTTGACAAAACTCCAATACGTCAGTGATCCCTGCAGTGTGATATACAATATTCTGCTGTAGGCAGAATTGCTCCCACTTCTTTATATAGGTGATATATTGCTGCTGTGTACCGTCCCTGCAGGCCGACGTGAGAACATCCACAGTCCGATGAGACAGTCCTCTCCTCAGGTATGGCCTCCTTAAAATCTGCAAATTAACAGATCAATACGATCATATAAAGGATGTTGATCCCCAGTGACTGGATTTACCAGTAGATTTTTATTCTTGGGAATACGCATTTAAGGCTCCCTAGCCATTTGTAATAAAATGGGAAACCATGCTTGTGTAGGCCAATCTGGCACTACCAATACCCCTGAAGCGGAGTCCTCCTTGATCTCTTGCAAACATCTGCTGATGAGACAGAATGGAGGAAATACATACACAAACATTCCTCCCCAATGCAGCGAAAACACATCCACTGCTACTGCCCCAGAATCTGGTTCCCATGAAACATATCTAGGTAACTGATGATTTAATCGAGATGCAAACAAGTCAATATCTGGCAATCCATACTGAACAATCATTTGGTTAAATACATCCTGATTTAACATCCATTCAATGTTGTCATTAAACTGACGTGACCTAGTATCAGCTACTGTGTTGAACCTTCCTGGCAAATAAAGTGCTGAAAGCCAGATATTTTGGTCAATACACCAGCTCCAAATCTGGTTAGCCAATCTATCACAAGACTGTGACTTAACTCCACCCATGTGGTTTACATATGCCACTGCTGTGGTGTTGTCAATCTGAACCTGCACATGCAGATCCCTCCTTGTAGAACAATAAGCTTTTGAGCCCATACCAGGTGCCCAACAACTCTAAATAATTAATCCCTCTTAGTTGAAGAAGCGATGTCTCATCCACATTCCATCTGCCTCCACAACTAGAAGACATATCTGTTGCACCCCAACCCAGTGCACTTACATCAGTCTGTAATATCAATGACGGTGGTTCCACCAAAACCTTCCTAAAACTTGTTGAAACATTTGCTATCCACCATTGTATGTCAGCAATCGCCCCAGCTGACAACTGCATAGGCCTATCAAAATGGCCCCTTTGTATTCTCAGTGCCTGTTCCTTTGATCGTTGTAATTGTTGATGATGCAGAGGACCATACTGCACAGCTGGAAATGCTGCCACCAACTTCCCAATTAACCTGGCTACTTGTCTAATCGAAGGCCTTTGTTCTCCAACGAGATTAACACAGTCCTCAATTAACTGATTCAATTTATCCCTGGGCAAAGTTACCAACATGTGATTGGAATTAATGGTAAATCCCAGATAATCAATAATTTGGACTGGTGATAATTTAGATTTATCTGGGTGAATCACAAATCCCATTTGTTCAAAAGTGATTTTAACAACTGAAATTGATGATTGAGTTTCAGCATGAGTCTTTCCAACAATCAGAATATCATCTAAGTAGGCCATTACCACATGCCCCTTAGCTCTAAGTAACGCTAACACAGGTTTTACCAATTTAGTAAATAATCTAGGAGCTGAAGTTAATCCATTCGGCAATGCCCTGAATTGCCACAGCTGAGTCATCCAAATAAATTTCAAATATCTTCTATCATCCTCATGAATAGACACTGAGTAATACGCATCCTTTAAATCAATAGTTGCCATATAACACCCTTTGGACACTAGATGTTTGGCCATGATAAAGGTTTCCATTTTGAAATGCCTATAACAAACAAACTTGTTCAAACTCATAAATCCAAAATAATTCTACACCCCCAGTCATTTTAGATCTTGGAAATATATTTGACACAAATTGTCGACTTTGATAGACAGAAGGCTCAATTACCCCTTTCTTATGTAACGACTGAATCTCTGCTTGAATAAGCACATTTTCTTCATCTGAAAAAATAAGTTTACGACTAGGAAAATGTTGATTAGGTAGACTGTCCTTAGAATAAAATTCAATTTTCACCCCTTCAATACTACTAAGTATGAACAAATCTGATGTCAACTGCTGCCATTGTTTGAGAAACAATTTTAACCTTCCCCCAATTTTAACAGGAACATCAATTAATTCATCGTCTGTTGATGTTTTCCTTACCTGCATCTTTCCTTGCGGACCTTGTTGTCCTCGACCTCTTGTGGAGAAAGGCACCTTCCCCTTCATGCTGGCAGCCTGCCAGTTCGGAAATTGAAGACCTGAACGGCTCGTTCCTTCTCGAGCATCCACATTAGTTCCTTTCCAATACGGAGAAAACCTTTTGCCCTGTTTACCAGCCGGCTTAATGAGGGCCATAGTTTTAACATCTTCATGACATTCTTTGACCCTTTTCGCAAGGTTACCTCCAAACAACAGATTTTGTGGTGGTACACTGGTTGGTTTGCAAAAACTTGCCAAATTCGGATTAAGCACTGGCCTAATAGCGGCCCTCCTGATGTTATTGATTTCAAAAGACGCATTACAAAGGAATCCCAGTCCGTCCTGGTGTGCTTCAACCACATTGCTTGGATCAATCACTTTCACCACAGCTGTAATACCTGCTGACAACAGTTTAAGCACTTTTTGGAACTTCATCTCCTGGGCCCTAGCAGGCATACCCATCTGTGACCAAATTTGGTGATTAACCACCGGTACCTTCAGGAAATCACAATTAACAGGAGCTTTATAGTTTTTCGCTGCTTCATCCATAGCTAGCTCCTGTAACTGGTGGGAGAGCATATACTGAATGGCTTCAGCCAATTCCCCATCAATCGCCTCTCCTGCCTCTCTAGGCTCAGCAAACTTTCCAGCAATGTTCGGAATTACCTCCAACCGAACTTCTTTACTGCTCTCCCCCAGCATAGAATCAGTGTCAGCAAACTGCACTGATGGAACATCCTCCTCACAGGCAGGATAGTTCTGCAGCCCTGGAACAGGTGCTGCTAGCACAAGCTCTCCATCAGCCTGGCTTGGGCACCACTCCTCCTCACGGAGCTGGTCCCTGTCGAGCATTCTTTGTAATAAAATCTCGACTTGGGAGAGCCGTGAGCAAACGGACTCTCCTAAGGAGGGTATAACCTCCATGCCCGACTCATCTACGGGCCTCACAGACTTGCCAGTGGCCTTCCGCCCTACTGGCAAGCCTTCACTGCCCCCCGGCAGTGGGTCCGCAACCACTGGCTGCACCGGACCAGGTGTACCAGACGGGCCTCCTTCCACAACACTCTCCTGGTCACTCTCCTTTCTACCCCCGGAGCGCCTCGCCAACACCTTCTTCACTTTCTGCAACATTCTCTAAGAACTCCCAACCGTCGCAGAAAATGACCTGTAGTAAAATTTTTAAAACCTTACCTCTGTTTTTAAACTTACCGCTTGGAAGAGCGCTGCTGCTCCAACCGGCCGACTGCACCAGCGTCTGACGTCATGATGCACCAACGGCTGTACGGGCTTCTATTCACGTAGTCACTCACGTGACTCTGAAGTAAAATTGTAGCCTTTCCATGCTTCAGCTGCAAGCAGGAAAGAAAAGATTGTCCCATAAACCATAGAACTTTGTGCCTGTTTGACATCCTGATCCTCTTTCACAATGATGGTGAAAGGTCACCTTGGTGCAATGATGATGATTATATGTTTCATTATTTGTGTCTGTTTTTATTGAATAATAACCTCTTGAAGTAGGAATGTTACAAAAATTTGAGATTTAAAAAATCAAGCCTGTAATTTATCCCATCAGCTATAGCATAAAAATAACTTTAATTTGATACCTAATTCACTTTCATATCTTCTTCGAAATTAGCATTGTTAACACAAAAGCTGTGATCGAGGACAGTCAATACACATAAAAGCCCATAACTTTATTAAAAAATAAGAGAACCGAATGAAAGCATTCTGAAACAAATAAAATACACCTTACTTGGATGACCTGAAATTAAAGCATATAATAGAAACATAGAAACATAGAAATTAGGTGCAGGAGTAGGCCATTCAGCCCTTCGAGCCTGCACCGCCATTCAATATGATCATGGCTGATCATCCAACTCAGTATCCCGTACCTGCCTTCTCTCCATACCCTCTGATCCCCTTAGCCACAAGGGCCACATCCAACTCACTCTTAAATATAGCCAATGAACTGGCCTCAACTACCCTCTGTGGCAGAGAGTTCCAGAGACTCACCACTCTCTGTGTGAAAAAAGTCTTTCTCATCTCGGTCTTAAAGGATTTCCCCCTTATTTAGCTGTGACCCCTTGTTGGACTTCCCCAACATCCTTAAGAATTTTGTAAGTTTCTCTAAGATCCCCTCTTAATCTCCAAATCCTAAACCGAGTCCAGCAGGAATCAGTCGCAATAATCAGATTTGGAGACCAAAACTGCACGCAATACTCCAGGTGTGGACATCCTGCTTTTGCTATGAAAGCTAACATACCATTCGCTTTTTTCACTGCCTATGCTTTAATTGTATACTAATCTCTTATGTTTGTCGAAAGCCTTCTGGAAGTCCAGATTACCACATCCACTGTTCTCCCTTATCCACGCTACTAGTTACATCCTCGAAAAACACAAGATCAGACATGTGTAAATCCGCTGACCAATGATTTCCAACCACTTTCCAAATGTGCTGCTATCCCATCTTTAATAACTGACTCTAGCAGAAACATGTTTAAAAAAGAGGGGTTAAAGTCTGAATCTTTCATAACTAATTAACTCTGAAAGTCCTCTGATTCTGGCTAACGCATCATTGCTGATACTATCCCTGATTTCCCTAGTTATCCACGGATGCACTACCTTCCCCGATTTATTCTTTTGCCAAACTGGGATGAACAATTTTTGTAGTTCATCCATGTCTTTAAACCGAAATTAATTGCCAGTCAAGCATATAATAGTAAGATTAAACGAGAACTTACCAGTTTGAAGTTTAATCTTTATTTTATGAGGAGTTATGATGAGGGATTACGTGAAGAACCCCGTACAGCCGTTGGTGCCACCTTCATGGTCAATCATCAAAGCAGCGGAGTGGAATCACAGGTAACAATGACTGAAGTATAATGGTAAGATAACAAAGACTAGAACTGCCAGATGAAATCTATGAGGTTTGGGAGCGGAGGGCACATAATCCCTCATCGTAACTCATAAAATAAAGATCAAACTTCAAACTGGTAAGTTTCATGCCACAGACCCAAATCCGGCGTTCACACTGCATCGATTGACTCAAAAGTCGTTAACAATCAATAATGCATCAGTAATAACATTTGTTAAATGAATAACAGTTCATTTACAAACAAAACCATAACTCAGGGGGAAACTATAACAGAACTCAAAACAGAATAAGCAAACACCCCCAGCCTTGAAATCGGCTTGTGGTAAAACTTTTGAAAGGTCAGCTCACTAGACCATCCTGCGGCCGCGAGGATATGGTCTATAGGCACGTCCATCGCCCTTGCCGCGGACGTTGATGCCGCCCTGGTGGAATGAGATTTGAATTTATCAGTATCAATCCCAGCACTTCCCAGAACCTGCTTTAGCCACCTTGAAATTGTTTGCACCGACACCTTACTGTGTGTTTTTTGTGGCTAATAAATAATGCAGATTCTGTTCCTCATAGGGCTCTGGTAGCCTCAATGTAATGAGATAAATGTGAAACTACACACAGGTGAGCATCTGTGGGGTATGCTGAAAACACGATCTTACATCCTGTCATGCCTATTCTACTATGTTTAAGCAAATAATAAACATAAAATATAATGGCATCTGCCAATATTTGCATTCTGTCCAGCCGTAGCTTTTGCAATGTTTGCACATGTTGGGCTGAAACCAACGCCATAAGCATGACCACCTTCATGGTTAATTTTTTTAGAGATAGACTTGCAACAGGAGCCCATTGGCGAAGAAACATAAGCACTTTCCACATTCCAAATACTGGCATACCTGGGTTTAGGAGGATTAGAATTGAAGACCCCCTTCATAAATCAAGAAACTAATGGATGTGTCCCTACATAATGTAACTGAATTAATGGGTAAATAAGAAGACAAAGCACCTCTGGCTGTATTGATTGCATTATCGCTTAATTTTTGATCAAAATAAAAAGTGGACAAGAACTCCAATACATCTGTGATCCCTGCAGTTTGGTATGAGGTATTCTGCTGTAGACATAATTCCTCCCACTTACTTATCGAGGTGATGTACTGCTTCTGGGTACTGTCCCTGCAGGCCAACATGAGAACATCCACAGTACGGTCAGACAGTCCTCTCCCCAGGTATGGCCTCCTTAAAATCTGCAAATTAACAGATCAATACGATCATGTAAAGGATGTTGATCTCCAGTTACTGGATTTACCAGTAGCTTTTTATGCTTGAGAATAATCATGTGAGGCTGACTAGCCATTTGTAATACGAGAGGAAACCATGGCCAATCTGACACTACCAATACTCCTGAAGCAGTCCTGCTTGATCTTTTGCAAGCATCTACTGATGAGACAGAATGGAGGAAATGCATAAACAAACATTCCACCCCAATGCAGCGAGAGATGCATCCACCACTGCTGCACCAGGATCTGGTTCCCATGAAACATATCTGGGCAACTGATGGTTTTGTCTAGATGCAAATAAGTCAATATCTGGCATTCCATATTGAGAAATCACCTGATTAAATATGTCCTGATTTAACATCCATTCTATGTTATCATTGAACTGGCATGACCTAATGTCAATTAGTGTTGAATCTACCTGGCAAATATATTGCTCCAGCTCCAGATCTGATTAGCCAGTCTATCACAAGGCTATTCCTGTTTGAATCCATACCAGGTTCCCAACAACTCTAAATAATTGATCCCTTTTAATTGAAGCAGGGATCAATCTGCCTCCACAACTGGAAGACATATATGTTGCACTCTAACCCAGCACACTTACATCAGTCTGTTATTATGGAAGGTGGTTCCACCAAAACCTTCCTAGAACTTTTTGAAACATTTACAATCCACCATTGAATGTCAGAAATTGCCCCAGCTAACAATTGCATAGGCCTGTCAAAATGGCCCACGTGTTCTCAGTGCCTGTTCTTTTGATCGTTGTAATTGTTGATAATGCAGAGGACCATATGGCACAGCTGGAAAAGCAGCCACCAATTTACCAATTAAACTGGCTACTTGTCTAATTGAAGGCCGTTGTTCTCTAAGGAGATAATCACAATCCTCAATTAACTGTTGCAATTTGCCCCTAGGCAAAGTTACCAACATGTGATTTGAATTAATGGTAAAACCCAAATAATCAATTATTTGAACTGGTGATAATTTGGATTTATCTGGATGAATGATGATGCCTAATTGTTAAAAAGTGAATTTAACAATTGAAAGAGTTGACTCAGCTTCAGCATGAGTCTTTCCAACAATTAAAATATCATCTAAATAGGCCATTACCACATGTCCCTGAGCTCTGAGTAATGCAAGAACAGGTTTTAACAATTTAGTAAATAATCTAGGAGCTGAAGTTAATCCATTAGGCAGTGCTTTGAATTGCCACAACTGAGTCATCCAGATAAATTTCAAATACCTATCATCACCATGAATAGACACTGAATAATATGCATCCTTTAAATCAATGCTTTAAATCAAGAAGGTCTCGACCCGAAACGTCGCCTATCTCCTTCGCTCCTTAGATGCTGCTGCACCCGTTGAGTTTCTCCAGCTTTTTGTGTAACCCCCCAGTGACCATAACATGATTGAGTTCTTCATTAGGATGAAGAGTGCCATAATTAAGTCAGAAACAAGGGTTCTGAACTTAAACAAAGGTGGTGCATCCGTGGATAAGGAGTGAAATCAGGGATAGTATAAAAACTAAAGATGAGGCATACAAATTGGCCAAAAAAAGCAGCCTACCAGAGGACTGGGAGAAGTTCAGAATCCAGCAGAAGAGGACGAAGGGCTTAATTAGGAAGGGGAAAATAGATTACGAAAGGAAACTGGCAGGGAACATTTATAACTGACTCCAAAAGTTTTTATAGATATGTGAAGAGAAAGAGACTAGTTAGAACAAATGTTGGTCCCTTGCAGTCAAAAGCAGGTGAATTGATCCTGGGTAACAAGGACATGGCAGACCAATTGAATAACTACTTTGGTTCTGTCTTCACTAAGGAAGACATAAATAATCTGCCGGAAATAGCAGGGGACCGGAGGTCAAATAAGATGGTGGAACTGAGTGAAATCCAGGTTAGCCAGGAAGTGCTGTTGGGTAAATTGAACAGATTAAAGGCCGATAAATCCCCAGGGCCAGATGGTCTGCATCCCAGAGTGCTCAAGGAGGTAGCCACGGAAATAGTGGATGCATTAGTGATAATTTTTCAAAACTCCTTAGATTCTGGAGTAGTTCCTGAGGATTGGAGGATAGCTGATGTAACCCCAGTTTTTAAAAAAGGAGGGAGAGAGAGAAAGCGGGGAATTACAGACCAGTTAGTCTAACATCGGTAGTGGGGAAACTGCTAGAGTCAGTTATTAAAGATGGGATAGTAGCACATTTGGAAAGTGGTGAAATCATTAGACAAAATACAAAAGGTAAATCATGTCTGACGAATCTTATAGAATTTTTCGAGTGGATAAGGGAGAACCAGTGGATTTGTTATATCTGGACTTTCAGAAGGCTTTCGACAAGGTCCCACATAATAGATTAGCATATAAATTTAAAGCACACGGTTCAATATTGATGTGGACAGAGAACCGGCTGGCAGACAGGAAGCAAAGGGTAGTTGTAAACGGGTCCTTTTCAGAATGGCAGGCAGTGAGTAGTGGGGTACCACAAGGCTCAGTGCTGGGACCCCAGCTATTTCCATCACAATGGTCAATTTTGTAATTGTCTACAATTACTTCAGAGCCACGTGAGTGATTAATGATTTGGAAGAAGGAATTGAATGCAACATCTCCAAATTTGCAGGTGACTCCAAGCTGGGGGGTATAGTTAGGTGTGAGGAGGATGCTAGGAGGCTGCAAGGTGATTTGGATAGGCTGAGTGAATGGGCAGATGCATGGCAGATGCAGTATAATGTGGATAAATGTGAGGTTATTTACTTTGGTGGCAAAAACATGAGGGTAGACTGTTATCTGAATGGTGGCAGATTAGGAAAAGGGGAGATGCAACGAGACCTGGGTATCATGGTACACCAATCATTGAAAGTAGGCTTGCAGGTGCAGCAGGCAGTGAAGAAAGCATATGGTATGTTAGCATCCATAGTGAAGGGATTTGAGTATAGGAGCAGGGAGGTTCTACTGCAGTTGTACAGGGTTTTGGTGAGACCACACCTGGAGTATTGCATACAGTTTTGGTCTCAAATCTGAGGAAAGACATTCTTGCCACAGAGGGGGTTCAGAGAACGTTCACCAGACTGAGTCCTAGGATGTCGGGACTTTCATGTGAAGAAGGACTGGAGACTCGGCTTGTACTCACTGGAATTTAGAAGATTGAGGGGGGATCTTATAGAAACTTACAAAATTCTTAATGGGTTGGACAAGCTAGATGTAGGAAGATTGTTCCCGATGTTGGGGGAGTCCAGAAGAAGGGGTCACAGTCCAAGGATAAGGGGGAATTCCTTTGGGACTGAGCTGAGGAAAACATTCTTTACACAGAGAGTGGTGAGTCTCTGGAATTCTCTGCCACAGAAGGACGTTGAGGCCAGTTCATTGGCTATATTCAAGAGGGAGTTGGATGTGGCTCTTGTGGCTAAAGGGATCAGGCGGTATGGAGAGAAGGCAGGTACGGGATACTGAGTTGGATGATCAGCCATGAACATATTGAATGGCGGTGCAGGCTCGAAGGGCCGAATGACCTACTCCTGCACCTATTTTTCTATGTTTCTATGTTTCGATCACTGGCGACAACTGCTGCTACAGAAAATGAATCACTGAAAAAGTTTTAAACTTCCCACTTGGAGGAACTCTGCTGCTCCAACCGGCCGACTACACCAAAACATCTGACGTAATGACGCACCAATGGCTGTACAGGGTTCTTCACGTAGTCACTCACGTGGCTCTGAAGTAATTGTAGACAATTACAAAATTGACCATTGTGATGGAAATAATGATAAACACCCAGACTGCCTTGAAAATTAAAAAATGTGATATTAAAAAATAATAAATACCGCACACAAAATTCATATTCATCAGTGTCATCAAATCAATTAGGTTCATCTAAATTCAATTACTAGATCTAAACATCTATCCCATTCTTAAAAGGCTATTTTTTGTTATTTTTAAAATTGAAAATAACACAAAATATAGATGAGAGATGTTCTTATGACATGATTGTGCAAAAAAATAATGAATTTGCTGATCTTGAGAGTGGATTGTGATAGATCGGAATCTGGCTGCTGTCATGATAAGTCCTGCGATATCAGCAGGCAAGACATAGCCGATATCGGGGCCTAAATAACATATTTTTAATCATATGATTAAAATGAAGCCACACCAAAAAGCAAGGTAAGATGTTAAATGAACAATATAACTTTTGTTTTGCCCCGTTGTGGAAGTCCTTGATGTTGATTTTGATCATGAACATGGTTGAAGGCGTTAGAAGTCACATTTAACTTGTTTAACTTCAATCCAGTGATGCAATCGACCAGCAACTTTTTATTTTAACAGGAACGGAAGCGCAGAACAAATTTTCTTCATCAAGAATCAAGATACAAGATACATTTATTTGTCATGTGTGCCAATTGGCACAGTGAAATGAAATCACCATACAGCCATACAGTAAAAATAAAGAACACAACATAGAGTAGATGGAATTCAACATAAAACATCCCCACACAGCAGGATCAAAATTTCCCACTGTGAGGGAAGGCACCAAAGTCTGTCTCTTCCCCTGATGTTCCCCACTCTTCACCCGTGGTCAGGGCCTCCCCGAGCCCTCCACAGTCGCCGCTACGGGCGATGTTCAGGTCCCCTCGCCGGGGTGATGAAAGTCCGACGTCGGGGCTGGTGGACCTCCTCAGCGGCCTGGACCCCGAGTCGGCCCCCTCCTACCGGAGTTCGCGTCTCCCAAAGTCCGCAGGCCGCACTGGGTGGAGATGCAATGCTGGAGGCTCTCAGCAAAGGGCCCCAGGACTCTGCGGAGTTGTTCAGCGCCGCCCGCGTTGGAAGCTCTCCAAACCAGAGCTCCATGATGTTGGAGCAGCAGCCCAACGCTCCGGAGCTCCAAATGGCGACCCAGGTAGATATCACCCGCTCCGCGATGACTCCAGTGCCGCACCGCCGCTGTTGCAGCTCTGGTCCGGTTCCCGGTCCCCGGCAGGAAAGGCCGCTCCGATCCAGGAGGTAGGCCGTGAGGTGGGGTGGCGAGGACGCGACTGGGAAACAGTTTCCCCCTTACCCTGCCCCGCTCCCCCACATATAAAAGTTAAAGATTCCCCCCAAACACAAACTTTAAACTGACTAAAAATAAAAAAAAGATGGAAAAACAAACAGGCTGCAGGCAGAGGCTGCTGTCAGTGCCGCGCCCCTAGTGAAGTTGTAAGTCTGGGCAAATATCTCTCTGACAACTAATAGAAGCCTGAATTTTAATCCTGCCCCCCTCCCCCACAGTATCCTGAACCACAACCACACCACGACCCTCCACCCCCACCCCGCACCCCCCCCCCCCCCCCCCAGCCTCTGGGATTGCACGCACAGGCAGTGGCAGATCTGTAGCAGATGGTAGGCAGTGGCAGATGGTAGGTTTTGTAACAACGCTACTTGAAGTATGGAAAGTGATCCATATTTTTCCAAGATCTTGTCAGGAACCTTTACTGCTGGAGTGTAATATTGTGCAGTGGAGTCAGTAGGTAGATAACCTTATTTACAAAGATATCTCTAGAGTCAAATCAACTGTCTCAAGCACTTCAGTGAATCTGTTAAATGTGCGGCCTGGCCTCCAAATGTGTGCATATTGCATCAGAACTGTAGCATGTTGACAGATGTTTGACTAACCTTGATTCTGGAGTGGAGATTATGAAAGTTTGTTTTTGTTTATCCTGGACATCAGTTCCGCTACAGTGAAAAGCTTATTGGAAGTTAAGTCCAATATTGTAGTGAAGAAGATTGGAAAAAGAGCGATGAAACCATTTTCCTTGGCAGTTGTCTGCAATTAAATTGTGTTTGTTAGAGTTATGGTTTGCAAGTCATAATGTTGCAGGTGGACCCAAATTCGTGAGGACAAACTCATTTGAGGAGAATGCTGCTCAGTTCTTCTCTTCTTTTCACAGGCAGTGAAAATCATCCACTACGTCAAAAAAGGATGGCTGCCATGGGCCCCTACATTTTTCTTGGAGTTGTTGCACGGCTAAGACCATGTATATTATGGCTTTTACATTGATGGAATAAACTTAATGTTTTAAAGAGTAACTCTTCAGACAATTTAAGATAGATGCTGAGGAAATAATTAGCAATTACTTCCCTGGTTCCAAAAGGTAGACTGAATCAGAGTTCAAACATCCTTGTTTTTTTTCTTCTTTCAATATCCAAATTAGCTCTCAACATCAGTAAAACCAATTACAGTTAAGGACCCCTGCAAAAAGTTGTGACCACTGCCCAGTCCATCACCTGCTATGACCTCTCCAACATCGAAGAGATCTATCGTAGTCACAGTCTCAAAAAAGCAGCCAACATCATCAAAGACCCGCACCATCCTGGCCATACACCAATTTCACCATTGCCATCAGGAAGAAGGTATATGCCTGAAAACTATAATATTCAGGTTCAGGAACAACTTATTCCCTACAGCCATCAGGCTATTAAACATGACAGCAAATAAGCTCTGAACTACAACAGATTATTATTATTATTGCACTATATTTGTTTATTTATTGAGTATGTGTGCACGTGTGTATATATATATATATATATATATATATACTAAACAGTTTTTCTCCCGTTTAGTACTATGTTTACATATTCTGTTGTGCTACAGCAAGCAAGAATTTAATTGTCCTAATGGCCCTGTCTCACGGTGCGAGTCCACCCACAAGTGATCCCGAGTGAAAGAAAAAATTACACTCGTGGTCTACGAGATTCCAAGTTTATGTTGACGAGTTTAAACGAGTTCCCACATGTATGTCTAAGTTTGCCATTTACTTCTCATTTCTGCGATATAACAAGTTCCTCTCCCGAGTTACTCTTGAGCCAACTGTGAATGAAGGCCTGTTTTAAGTATCAAATAGAGGAGCTGGACAGCATCTCATACAGTAAGTATATTCTGATTCAGTATTGAAATGTATTCAATTTCAGAACTTAAGAAAACTAGGCAGGATCCCGGCCCCGCACTTGCTGCCCTTGACCAGCAAGGAGGTGGTGGTGGCGAAGCAACAGTGTTAAAGAAGACAGCTCCATCCTGCGGCTTTGAGTTAAAGATAGAATTCGGTGCGGCTACATCTATTGACATGACCTACAAAGGGAAAATGCGCACCGTCCAGTGCCAGAGCGTTTCTCTCTGCTTCATATACGTGGGAATTCCCTCAGTATGGTCAATCCGCGGGACAGGCAGCATCTCTGGAGAGAAGGAATGGGTGATGGGATGATGTTTCCAAAATTCTGCTGCTTCTTTGTGTTACTTCAGCACTGTGTGTTCACTTTTGGTCAGCCAGCATCTGTCCTTTCTTGTGTATGACATTATTTGTATCCGTGGCAGTTGATTGTCGCTCCCTTCAGTTTCCCAGGGGGTCGGGACGGGACTGGAATTGGGAGGGAAAGGTGGGGGGGGGGGGACAGGAGGGAGGGTGGGAGGGAAGTGTAGGGGAGGGCGGGGTTGGGGTGACTTTGTATGGGAGACAAGTGTACTGGTTGTCTGGGCAGACACTTTGGTAATGATTGCCCATGGGGTTCCCTGTCGAGGACTGGAAAGGGGATCTTATAGAAACTTACAAAATTCTTAAGGGGTTGGACAAGCTAGATGCAGGAAGATTGTTCCCGATGTTGGGGAAGTCCAGAACAAGGGGTCACAGTCCAAATATAAGGGGGAATTCCTATTGGACTGAGATGAGGAAAACATTTTTCACACAGATAGTGGTGAATCTCTGGAATTCTTTGCCACAGAAGGTAGCTGAGGCCAGTTAATTGGCTATATTTAAGAGGGAGTTAGATGTGGCCCTTGTGGCTAAGGGGATCATGGGGTATGGAGAGAAGGCAGCCATGATCATATTGAATAGCGATGCAGGCTCGAAGGGCCGAATGGCTTACTCCTGCACCTATTTTCTATGTTTCTATGTTTCTATGTCTCAATTGGAACATCTGATGGATCAGATGGTGGCACAAAATATTATCCATGTTATGGAGGCATGCACAGGCAGTTTGAGTCCAAGCCTGTGGCAACACCTGGTTCAGGGTTGCAATATTCTTCCCACTCGGATGAAGGGAGTGTCGGAGATGGTGGCACAGAATATGCTCCGTGTTACAGAGGCATGAACAGGCAGCTCAAGTCTAAGCCTGTGGCAACACCTGGTTCAGGGTTGCAATATGCCTCCCACTCGGATGAGGGGAGTGTCGGAGATCAGTATGGAGCTGCTTCTGAACATGTGTATGTGCCTGAACCCCATGCTTTAATGCATGATGTATGAGAGTCGCATTAGGAAGAGCTGCCTGCTCTTGCCTCTAAATTTGCTGTTCCCTCGGGGACGGGCAAGCCATTACAAGAGGAGATGGCCAGCAGCATCAGCTACCGAACATCACACCAGCTGAAGGAATGGCAAGCATGGGGCTGAAGATGTGGTCAGCCAAGGTCTGCAAATGGAACTTCGCTGACACTCCAACAAGTAGTTCGACCCGGGTTCAGAGATGTTGGCAGGTAAGGTCTCTTTATTAACCTCCGTAAAACGCAGAAATGGAGCAGTCTGTCGGCCCAGGTTTGGATTTGCTGGCAGAATGGGCTGTCTAGTATATTTTCACTGTCTTTGGAGTATACAGATTGATGCAGAGACATTGGCAGGGTGCCTTGCATACACACCTACGTAATTTCCAAGTATGAACAGCTTGGTTACCCTAGTTCAGGGTAGACCATCCTGGAACTGGCTGGCCATATGGGTCATATTGACCAGGGAAGCGCTGCCTCAGCATCTGTGATTGAGATTATAAGGCTGCTCAGCTGTAGCCTCCCTTAACATATGGTTAAAATTCTGCTCAGTTAGTGCAGTTGCCAATTCATTGAAAACATCATTGCCATCATCTCTGGGATAGGTAGCTACTAGCAGGAAGCCAGTCTGACATATAATATTTTATCTGACCTGCAGGTTCATGATGTGAATCAAAGGGTATATATAATAATCTGTACGCTCTCAATACCAGTGGTCCCGATTGAGTGGCTGGTCGCAGAGATTGTGTTGCGCACTCTGGCGACTCAGGCAGGTGGTTTCAGTCAGAGGACTGCAAAGCAATTCCTGGTTCAGGCTTGCATTAGGCTAACTTCCCCTCTGAAGAAGAATGCTGAGGATTCGTTGTGACTCTAGTAGTCAAGAGTTGACAGGGAACTCGTATTCCCATATCAAGTGAATACGGTGTTTCAGCTCTAGTCATAAGGTTCTGGTTATATGTTATCAGTGAATTGAATAAATAACTAGATAATGCATCCTCTATGGAAAGAGAAGCCAAGAAACCTCCATCCGTATGGTCAATAGAAGAACGGTGGTTCCAAGTGGAATCAGTGACATTTCACAGGGGATGGGTAGTCTGCTCAAGAACAAAAGGGGGCATATTTCTGATATTTCTCAAGATTGTAGGAACAGGGAGCATGCCAAATCAGGTTAGGATTGGCTAATCTGATCATATGTTTGGTTACCCAGTTTGAGATGGATGATTGGCTTTCAGCAATTTAAGCTGATTCAGAGAAGCGATCTTGAAGTTGCATATTTTGCCATATCTATACACAAGAGGCACAGATATATTTGGTGTTTGATTGCATAGCCAGTCGTGGAAGCTATGCTGCCCTACTCAGATCAAAGGGCATTGTGTCACCAAGGTTTAGATGACATGAAAAATTTGCAGCTGATAAGACAGGGGTGTATCAGTAGATACCTCTTATGATATTAAGGATGAGGGAACATTAAATTTAATTGTGCAAACTTTGCCTATTCATTCAGGCCATGGTAAGGCAGGTAAAGAAGCTTCTATTTACTCGAAGTCACGAGTGATGGCTGGTGCAGCCTATTTTCTTGGGCAGCTAGCTCTCCACAATGGTATGGGAAATTTGTGAACAAAATATGTGAGTTAATTTTAAATGGAAGTAACAGAGGTTTGTGTTGCTTTCAGTTTGGCTTAGAGAAGCGATTATGTGATAGTACAATTGACACTGCTTGTGCTGTTTTGTCATTCTTTATCATTCCATAATTGGGACAGTAAATGATTGGCTATTCTTCCGCTGTTCTCTAACGTAATGCAAGGTGTTCTTTATATGACCGCTCTAAAAGCCTACAGTCATCATAGTGTGCAATGTATATCAGTAAATTATTATGCAGATATTCATCTACTGTTTCCTAATGGGAGCAGTACCTTTAAGTTGGTTATACTTTTAGCAACTGATTTCAGCACAAAGAACACAGCCTTTACTCAAAATCTGGCTCGGTGTCTGGTCATAACTGACATTAGGGTAGCTTGTTATGGGAATTATCTCATAAGCAAAATGGGCATGATTGTGTACATTTGGAGTTGACAGCATACCCACCAGAGCGGAGATTGGGGGTTATTATGTATACAAATACACTGAGCTTGCTAGTACCTATGAGATGAAAGATAGTTTCTTCATTGCTATTTAATAGTCTCTCAAGAGATTGCTGATGGCTCATTAGCAGCCAATAGAATTAATATTTCCCTTTCATCATACAGCAAGAGGCTTACATAGTGCATGTTTAGAAGTTATACCATTTGGTTGGATATGTCTGGATATTTGCAGATAGAATTCTGAACAGTGTTGCATGAGTTATTTTCTAACTCAAAGTCAATTGGGACAATGGTCCGAGTCAGAGCCATGTATGCAAGTTAGCATCATGGTATTAATAACCCATGTTTTCTACCATTAATAGTTTATCTGTCTATGTTTCACACACAGATTGGGTCACTGTATGAAACCACAGAGCTTTGAAGTCTTCACATAGTCACTCACGTGACCAAAATAAAATAGAAATATTAAACAAGAACTTACCGTTTGAAGTTTGATCTTTATTTTATGAGAAGTTGAAGTGAGAGAATACGTGCCCTCCACTCCCAACCCTGATTCTCATAAAAGATCATCCGGTAACTCTAGTCTTGTTAATATTTCTATAGTTTAAGGTCTGCAGCTGGTCTGTGGTTTCACACAATTGCTCTGAAGATTGACGCGCATGTGGATTGGTGGGCTCTTCACTTATTCCCTCACTTCCCATAAAATAAAGATCAAACTTCAAACGGTAAGTTCTTGTTTAATTGTTCTATTCCCTTGCACTTCCAAATGTTTCTCTTTGACCAAAGCCCCAGATGATACCCACACACATATACATTTAAGTATATATACATACACACACACATATATATTGAAGGCATCAGAGGATTGGGAAACTTTCAAAGGACAACAGAAGGTAACTAAATAGGGCAATTCGGGGTGAAAAGACGAAGTATGAGGGTAAGTTGGCCAAGAATATAAAGAAGGATAGTAAAAGCTTCTTTATATATGTTAAGAGAAAAAGATTAGTAAAGACAAATGTGGGTTCCTTGAACACAGAAACAGATGCATTATTATGGGGAACAAGGAAATGGCAGAAGAGTTGAACAGGTCCTTTGGTTCTGTCTTCACTAAGGTAGACACAGACAATCTCCCAGATGTAGTAGTGTTAATATGCAGGAGTTTGTGTACTTTGGAAATGGCAGGCATCTGTGAAAAAGGTCAAGCTTTGCTGAGGTGACAAAGGGATACCAGGTGCAGGAGGGCCATGTGATCTAAAAGGTGCCATCAAGTCTGGGTTTCTGAAGAAGCACCCAACAGTTTCTGTTCCTGTGAAGCCCTAGGTGCCGTTGAGTCTAGGTTTCAGATGCTAAACCCAGATCTGTGATTGGGTTGAGGATTTTGTGTTTATAAATAGTATATGGATGTTAAACGTTTTTTGTACACATTGTATTATCAGTAAGCAAAGTAAGTGACTCTTAATGTGATCTCTTATCTGTAAGAAGTGATTGGCATGTAGGGATGGCCACCCCATTGCACTTTCTTGCCTTTAGTGTCCCGCCTCCTTTTTGGGGTATAAAAGTGTATGTAATTTGTTTGGGTGTGCAGGTTGTCTCTTTCTTCTGTTCTGTTTACATGAGGCTGGTGAGGGCTCGAGTGAGTGGATCCGAGTCCGGCCCCATGGTGACATTTACAAATAAAGAAGAGTTTGGATTCCAGTGTTCATTTTAATGATTGACTGAACCAGACTAAGGGATAGTATTAGATCTGAAATCAACACTAGAGGACAGAGGATCAAGGGAGACAGAGGAACTGAAATTGGGTAGAGTGATGGGACGGAAGGCTGATAAATCCCAAGGGCCTGCATCCCAGGGTACTCAAGGAGGTGGCTCTAGAAATCATGGATGCATTGGTGATCATTTTCCTATGTTCTATAGATTCAGGATCAGTTCCAGTGGATTGGAGGGTATCTAATGTTATCCCATTTTTCAAGAAAGGAGGAATTATAGACTAGTTAGCCTGACATCAGTGGTGGGGAAGATGCTGGAGTCAATTATTAAAGAAGTAATAATGGCGCATTTGGATTGCAGTAAAATGATTGGTCCATCAGCATGGATTTATGAAGGGGAAATCCTGCTTGACTAATCTTCTGGAATTTTTTGAGGATGTGACGTCAAAATGGTTAAGGAGAGCCAGTGGATGTAGTGTATCTGGACTTTCAGAAAGCCTTTGATAAAGTCTTACAAAGGAGATTAGTGGGACAATTTACAGCATAGGGTATTGGAGTTAGGGTATTCACATTATCCATGGAGAATCGGTTGGCAGACAGGAAGCAAAGAGTAGGAATAAATGGGTCCCTGTCAGAATGGCAGGCAGTGGCAAGTGGGACGGCAACTATTCATAAAATATATTAATGATTTAGATGATGAAATTAAAAAGTAACACTAGCAAATTTACAGATGACACAAAGCTGGGTGGCAGTGTGAACTGTGAAGAGGATGCTCGGAAGTTGCAGGGTGATTTGGACAGATTAAGTGAGTGGGCCGATGCTTGGCAAATGCAGTATAATGTAGAAAAATATGAGGTTATCCACTTTGATGGCAAGAACAAGGATGCAGATTATTATAGTAGACAAAAGTGCTGGAGAAACTCAGCGGTGCAGCAGCATCTATGGAGCGAAGGAAATAGGGAATGTTTCAGATTAAAACCCTTGCATAGATTCACAAGGTTAATTCCTGGGATGTTGGGACTGTCATATGAGGAAAGCTTTGAAAGATTGGGCTTGTATACACTGGAATTTAGGATGAGGGGGGATCTTATAAAAACATATAAAATGATAAAAGGACTGGACAAGCTAGATGCAGGAAAAATGTTCCAAATGTTGGGGGAGTCCAGAACCAGGGGCCACAGTCCAAAAATATAGGGGAGGCCATTTAAAACTGAGATGAGAAGAAACGTTTTCACCTGGAGAGATGTGAATTTGTGGAATTCTCTACCATAGAAGGCGTAGAGGCCAATTTACTGGATGAATTTAAAAGAGAGTTAGATCGAGCACTAGGGCAGGGGTTCCCAACCTTTTTCGTCCCGTTTACCCCAGGCAACTTTAATAGCACTTAGTAATGTGCTATTAACTTATTTATGAACAACTAATGATGAACAGATACCGGTATACCAGAACCAAACACAGTCAGTCAATGAGAAAAAATATGTATAAATCCAGAAACAACAAATTTACCCCCTAGGTAGGCGTAATTTTCCCCCTGGGGGTAAATTTACCCCAGGTTAGGAACCCTTGCTCTAGCGGCTAGCGGAATCAAGGGATATGGGGTGAAGGTAGGCACGGGTGACTGATTGTGGATGGTCAGCCATGATCACAATGCATGGTGGTGCTGGCAGGAAGGGCCAAATGGCCTCCTCATGCACGTATTTTCTAAGTTTCTATGATTCTTGGTACACAAGTGGTTCAGTAGAATTACATATTTACAATGAGAGCACTGCTTTAGTGACAAGGCACCTTTGACGATTCAAACACCTTTGTTTGGAATCCAGACATCCAAACGGCCTTCACCCAAACTGCCTTCTACATCTCAACACCGTCAAGACTAAGGAGTTAATGGTGGACTTTACAAGAAGAGGAACACCCCTGTCCCCTGCCGCCAATAATGTTGTGGATGTGCAGTGTACCAGGAGTACGAATACCTTGGAGTGTACCTGGACAGTAAACTGGACTGGTCCAGGAATGCTGAGGCTCTGTACAAAAAAAGACAGAGCCGGCTGTACTTTTTGAGAAAGCTCCACTCCTTCAATATCTGCAGTAAGATACTGCAGATGTTCTACTAATCGGTGGTACCCAGTGCCATTTTCTTCACTGCCGTGTGCTGGGACAGCACGGCGAAGGCTGTGAATGCCAACAGAATTAACTACCTAATCAGGAAGGTTCGCTCCATCCTGGGATTGGAGTTGTATTCGTGGTAGGTGTTGGAGGGGAGAATGCTCCTCAAACTGCGGAGTATCCTGGACAATACAGCTCACCAACTCCATGACACACTGGTCAACCTGAGGAGTACCTTTAGCAACAGACTGGTTCCACCAAGATGCAGGACAGAATGCCACAGGAGATCCTTCTTCCCAGTGCCTATCAAACTGAACAAATCCTCCCCCTTCTGGCAATGGGGTAGACTGAGACTGACTTCCCCCTCCCCAATCTTTGCATATCCCCAATCCTTTATACTTGTCACTTTAATTTAATGTTTCATGTATTTTGTGTTTTTGTGTTTTTTTATGACTGTTGGCAGATCAATTTCCCTCATGGGATAAATAAAGTTCTATCGTATTGTATTGTAGTGTATCGTATTACCACTGTATTGAGGCAAAGTTTTCAGGATATATAAATATTGTAAATATTTACTGCCAGAACAAATGTCTATGAGCAGATTTTAAGTGGCAATGTTAGCCAGTCTGTTCCCTTTCACTCATCTCGAACTGGAGGTTTCTATATTTTGAAAGATACAGCAATTTACAGCAGCCAATTAACCTACTTGCCTTTAGGATGAGGGAGGAAACTGGAGGACCAATGAGAAACCCATGAGTTCACAAGGAGGCCGTGCAAACGAGGTCAAGATCGAACTTGGGTGACTAACTGTGGGGCAGCAACTCGACCAACTCTGTGATTAACGTAGACATTTGTCTATTTTGTGATTTGCAATAGTACAAAACTCAGGTTGCTTATGCCTATTGCGACATTCTATTGTTCTTAAAATATCGATGGGGTGTTATATTATTGAACAAATATCTTAATACAAGTGTTAGTTAAAATAAATTGCTTTGCCATTTCCCAAAGCATATCCCTTAATTGAAGATAGACACAAAAAGCTGGAGAAACTTAACGGGACAGGCAGCATCTCTGGAGAGAAGGAATGGGTGACATTTCGGGTTGAGATCCTTCTTCAGATCTCCCACTGGGCGCCGATTGCCTCCAGTCTTTGAAGTGGTGTCCATTTGATTTCTTGTTGCAATACAAATGAACAGTTTGAAGATTAATGTCAGAAATTAAATATATTTCCTCCTTTTGGGCAGTTAGGAGGGATTTAATCATTTGCTGTCTTTGTTGTCAAATTGATTCTTCACAGTCTGTTACCAATGTTTATCTGAAATCCATGAATGTACAATGTGTGCATTTTTCCAAAGAAAATGTGAGGAAAAAGTAACATTTATCCTGCAATTATGGCATGAAGACAAGATGACTTCCCTTTTCACTTTACTACCTTAGATAAAAACTACATTTTCAACTTTTCCATTCTATTCAATATTATTCATTTAAATTACTTTTGTATTCAGTACAGCGATTCCAGACAAATTAAATGCTTCCAAATATATCTCTTCTCTTTTGTTTGTCGCTTACATCTCAGTTACCCTAGGTCCAGCTTAATTTCTCTCAAGTGAAGTCAAATATATCGTAATATGTATAAGTATGGACAGGTACAGGAACAATGTAAAGCTTGTTTATAGCAGCATCATTGGCATGTCGACTCAGAAAACACAGAGAGCTTAATGTTATACCTAAATCATGCAAGGCGGTGAAAAAAAACTGTGCTAAACAAGACGATAGAGCAAAAACATAATTAAGAACAAATTCATGGTAGTGCTAGAGGTGGTTTGAGGTGTTTCGTTGTTGAGGTAGCATTAGGTTGATGTCAGGAGAGGTGAGCTGATGGTCACCTAATTTCTGAAAACAGATTAACCTAATCAGTCTTTATTCATTTTACATGAATAGTTTTCAAAACCATGCAAACAGCAGTTAGCTTTAAATTTTCCATAGACTTTGAAGATTGTAGTTTAATACTGACAATTTTGTGCTTATAGTTTTGTGTAACTCTTCTCTGAATCAATTTGCTTAAACTGACTTCTTCCAAACACATTACCATCATATTTTGTCCTAATAATGGTGCACTCATGGGTAGCTAGATTCCTCTGCATAAATTCTGTCCCTGCTCTGAATGATAACTCCACTGCTGACATTCTCCATTAATTTGTGGATTCTCAAGGACTCTCCATTTCCTTCACAATATACTTTATTTATACTGTATTAGTGAACCTCCATTCAGCACCAAACGTAGTGCATACTTTTTTGCTGATGGTTCTTCTGGGTCATGACTCACAGTAAGAATGAGGGAAAGTTCAGGGCTGAGGTGACTGCCAATGATGTCAATGAAGATCATATTCATTTAAATGTGGCTGGCCAACAATGATAGTTCTGAAGAAGGGTCTCAACCCAAAAGGTCACCTATTCATTTCTCCAGATATGCTGCCTGACCTACTGACTTACTCAAGCACTTTTTGTCCTTTTGATGATAAATGTAAATCATACTCAAATATAAATATACTTCATTATTATCTAACTTGCATTTGCGCATTTATTGCCAACTGCCACATAAAAATCACATTTTCCTTTTCAACATCATGAGATTTCAAAAGGTGGCTATTGGATTGTTTGAGTGATCAAAATTGGCTTAATGAGAAGCCAATAAAATTAAGGTGCAGAACATAGCTGAAGTAACTCAGCCATTCCTTCCCTGTCCCACTGAGTTATTCCAGCTTTATGTATCTATCATCGGTTTAAATCAGCATCTGCAGTTAATTCTTACAACAATAAGGTGAGCTCCTTTCAGGCTTCATTAGGGAATTTGAACTGCAAGGAGCTCAGGATCATCCGGGAGAAGGAAAGCCTCATACATTGGAGTCATAACGAGGTAGTCACACCTAACATCTAGGAAGAGAGTAGGTGGGAGATAGTGAGCAAAGGGAGTAGACATAGAGTGCTGGTGAACCTAGTGACCATTCACCTTCAAAAGAGGTACAACATTTTGGATACTGTTTGTGGGGGGGTGGGGAAGTCCCATCAGGAGAGAGCGGCAGTAGTAATCTCAGATGTTGTACTGAGCCAGGCACTGAAGCACATCTGGGAAGGGTAATGTTAGATGCAGCCATAGTGGTAGGAGATCTATTTGTTAAGGAGACAGCTTGATTCTGGGATTCTCTGGCAACAATTGAGACTCCAGAATGATGCGTTATCTCCCTTGGCCCAACATCATAGATGTCTTGGAATGACTGCTTGACATTCTCAAGCGGGAGGGTGAGCAGCCAGACATCATTGTGCATGTTGGCATAAATGACATTAGAAGAATAGGGATGTGGTCCTGCAAAATGATTAGAGGGAATTAAGCAGAAGGTTCAAAAGCAAGACCTCCAGCATGGTGATCCTGGGATTGCTCCTAGTGCCAAGTGCTTGTGAGAGTTATAAGAGAAAGATAGGACAGATGAATAACATGGCTGAGGAGTTGATGCAGGGGATAGGGATTCTGTTTTTTGGAAACTTGGGATCTCTTCTGGGGCAGAGATTAGCAGTACAAAAGGGATGGGTTATACCTGAACTGGAGCAGAACCAATATCCTGGCTGGCACATTTGCTAGTGATGAACGGGTTGGTTTAAACTAGGTTGGCAGAGTGGAGGGATCCAATGGAGAACTGAGACAGGTGAGAGGCTAGAAGTCAGTATGAACAGTGATGAAATAAAGTTCTGTGGACAGAATAGGTAGAAGCATGACAGGGAGCAAGGTAGAACTGTTCGATTGAATTGCATTTAGTTTAATCCAAGAGGTCTGACCTATAAGTTAGAACAACTTGGCATGGATAGGCACATGTGACTGGGAAATTGTAGTCATTAAAGAAATCTAGCTAAAAGAAGGACAGGACTGGCAGCTTAACATTCCAGGGTCCATTTGCTACAGGAGTGCAGAGGTGGGGGTAAAAGAAGAGGGGTTGTTGTTTATTGGTTGAGGAGAATGTCACGGCAGCAGTTCGAGGTGACATTAATTATGGTCTGTCCACTAAGGCTAGATAGCTAGAACTGAGAAATAAAAAGGGGATGTTCACCTTGATGGGAGTGTACTATAGGCCCCCAAGTGGTCAGCAGGATTCAGAAGAGCAAATACACAAGGAGATTACAAGCAACTACAACACGAACAAGGTTGTCATAGTAAGTGATTTTAACTTTCCCAATATAGACTGATATTGACATAGTTTTCAGGGTTTAGATGTGGTGAATTTTGTCAAATGTATGATGGAAAATGTTCTCGGGCGATATGTAGAGCACCCTATGCAGAAGGCAAAGTTTGATCTACTTTTAGGAAATTAGGAAGAGCAAGTGGCTACAGTGCCTGTGGGTAAACATTTTGGCACCAGCAACCACTATTCTATCAGTTTTTAAATAATTATGGATAAAGACAGGATGATCTGAATTTTAAAATTCTGAATTGGAGCAAGGTCAACTTTGATGTTATGAGACAGGAACTTTAAGTTAATTGGAGTGGGTTGTTTGCAGGTAATTTCTGGAAAGTGGACTGCTTGTAAAAGTGTGATGACAAGTGTGTTTTAGTTTTATTTCTTTGCTAAAAAAATGTCCTCCAGAATATATATTTACATCAGTTTTACCATCAGCAGACTCTTGATTTTGCATCTCACTTGGGCTCTGAATTTTTCTAGATCTGTACCAGTTATAATTTTGAGATTATTTCCTGCTTTCCTCAATGCATTAATTCATCATCCTTCCTTTAACCTCACCAACAACATTTGATCCTACATCATTTCCCAGCCCCTTCAAAACCTTTTTTCTTAATATTCAATTGTGTGGTCTTTGAATTGTCTGGGGAAAAATAACTGTTGAACTGCGGTATGTGATTAGGGAAGGGCAAAACCATAAATGTTCTATCACTGCAGCAACATATACAGAGTAAAGTATTCCAAGGAAGAATAATTGTTCTGGTGAACTCATTGGTGACGCTTGGGCATTCAGGTCTGGTGATGCAGAAGTCTATAAGAAGTTCTGATACCTATAAGAACCTTGACCCACTCCAGGTTGCCGACCATCACAACAGGTCTTTGGAGGATGCAATCTCACTGGCTCTCCACTCCGCAATGGACCACTTGGACAGTAAAAACACACGTTAAGCTTTTGTTTATAGACTACAGCTCAATGTATAATATCATCATCCCCTCCATGCTGGTTACCACCCCCCTCTACATCGGGGACCTGGGTTGGACGGTGGAAGGTGAAGGGGAGACACCTGTTTTTCACATGGTTCACACTCGCCAGCCACCTGCCACTTTTGTAGGCAGGAAGACTGCATACCACGTGTACATGGAGTGTGTGAGGTTGCAGCTCCTGCTCCATTATCTAATGGGGCTGCTCCTAGACATCTGGCTGCATTTCTCACCCACCGTCCTCATCTTTGGACACCCTGTGCATAGGGGAGAGGGTGGGCCGAGGATGTCCTAGCTGGGTTGCTCCGGGGCTCGGAACTGGGTCTCTGCGCATCCTTCTGCAATTGGATACTCAACTTCCTCATCTTCAGGCCACAGTCTGTTTGAATGGGCAGAAATACTTCTTCCTCTTTACAACCAGTATGGGAGCAGAACAGGGCTGTGTGCTCAGCCCCCTGCTCTATACACATGACTGTGTAGTTGGACATAGTGCAAACATCATGTTCAAGATCGCTGTCGACATCACCGTTGTTGGACAAATTACAGATGGTGATGAGTCAAAGTATAGAAGTGAGATCGACCAATTGCCCAAATGATGCCAACACAACAACCTGGCTCTCAATATCCGTAAAACCAATTAACTGATTGTGTACTTTGGAAGTGGAAGGATGAGGACCCACAACCCTGTTTATATCGGCAGGATGGTGGTAGAGAGAGTTAAAAACTTCAACTTCCTCGGCGTGCATATTTCCGAAGATCTTTACTGGACCCAGCACACTGAGGCAATTATAAATAAAGCACATCAATGCCTATACTTCCTGAGAAGATTAAGGTAATTTGGTATGTCAAAGAGGATTCTCTTGAACCTCTACAGGTGTACAGTAGAGAGCACATTGACTGGTTGCATCATGGCCTGGTTCGGCAACTTGAACGTCCAGGATTGGAAAAGACTGCAAAAAGTTGTGAACATTGCCCAGTCCATCACCAGCTCTGACCTTCCCACCATCAAAAGGATTTATCGCAGTCGCTGCCTCAAAGGCAGCCAGCATCATCAGAGACCCACACCATCCTGGCCACTCACTCATTGCATGACTGCCATTGGGAAGAAGGTACAGGTGCCTGAAAACTGTAATGTCCAGGTTCAGGAACAGCTACTTCCCGACACCAATCAGGCTATTAAACACTACAACCTCAAATAAGCTCTGAACTAAAATCGACTATTATTATTATTATTATTATTATTATTATTATTATTATTATTATTATTATTACACTACTATTGTTTGTTTTTTGAGTATGTGTGTATGTGTATATATGCATATTTATACATATATACAATATATGTGTCTGTACTTGTGAGTATGTGCATATATATCTACAGAACTTTTTTCTCTCTCTCATTTATCATGTTTACAATGTACTATGTTTACATATTCTGTTGTGATGCAGCAAGTAAGAATTTAATTGTTCTAAGTGTGACATATGGCAACAAAACACTCCTGACATGATTTTTGACCAATTTTTGATTAGACTTTATTGGCTTTACCTTGCACTAAACATTATTCCCTTATCATGTATCTATACACTGTAAAATCTCGATTGGAATCATGCATAGTCTTTATGCTGACTGGTTAGCATGCAACAAAAGCTTTTCACTGTACCTCACACAAGAAGAAACACTTCTTCACACAGAGAGTTATGAGTCTGTGGAATTCTCTGCCTCAGAGGGCGGTGGAGGCCAATTCTCTGGATAGTTTCAAGAGAGAGCTAGAGAGGGCTCTTAAAGATAGTGGAGTCAGGGGATATGGGGAGAAGGCAGGAACGGGATGATTCGGGATGATCAGCCATGATCACATTGAATGGCGGTTCTGACTCGAAGGGCCGAATGGCCTTCTCCTGCACCTATTGTCTATTGTTTATTGTCTAAACCAAACTAATTTTTCAAATAAAGTACATCATCAAGATGGACATGTAAGTATTAAGTAAATCAGTAATGGTGGTAATTTTTAGGAAAGGAAGATCTAAATCATCGGTAACAGAATTGTTTTTTAAATTTGACTCAGCAGAAGGCAAAGCATGCTGGTGTGAGAAGTTGCCTGCTTTTGAATTAAGCTATCACTCTGTAGTAACAGGCATTGAAACAAGAATATAATGTTGCGCATTAGCAATTTGTACCAGTTGCTGTAAATTTAAAGTGTGTTGTCAAGGCTTGTTTTAGAGATTCTCTATGAGCAGCTTAATATGTTCTTTGTTTAGTGATTTGTTATTCCAAATGATGAATCACTAACCCACCTACAGATTCCTAGGCTGTTTTCCAAGCCACCACCAACATTGTCATGCCATCATTCTTCACAGAGAATAAGCATGACTGCTTTCTCTTCAATACATCCTTAGAGCAATTTAGCTGGAGCTGAAGTTTTCTTATGAGTAATGGATCAGCAATTAGAGAACAAAGCTGCAATCCAAGGAACACGAACCACAAATTTTTCACTTATTGAACGAACAGCAGATAAATGTGTTTCTTGTCATTATTTGGTTTTCAATTACATTTCTCTACATAGATCTAAAATGTGTTACACAAAACAATGAATGTGTTGATGGGCAATGGCCCAGAGCCATTCCAGATCATTAACATCATCTTGATAATAGTTATTTAGCAACGTTAAATAAACATGTCGTTTTACTCAATAAAATGCAAAAAGGTTGAAACATTGCTGTTATTAATAAAGGTTATGTTGACCCCCATGAAAAATTGAAAGAGGAAGATGTAGATATCTATATATTACTAAAACTAATGTTTGGACTAACGTCTTGTTTGGACGCCTGTCTGCGTGCGATCTCAAGGAACTACACCAAAAGGTACATAATAGTGCAAAAAATGTTTGCACCACCTTACACACCATTGACCTGTAGTTATTTGTGTCAAGTTTTGTTCAAATTGATGTTATATTTCACAAGTTATCACATTTTTACGTTTAGTAAATCCACTTTGATAATCACTTCAACACTTCAGTGCTGGCTGTTGCAGCTATGACGTCACAATGGGATCTCACAGTCCTCCACCTGGCATTTGCAACAATGTTGCCATCATAGTACACTTAGTTATGGTCCTGGGAGCATGTGATTGAGCAGTAGGGGAGGTGCCAGGGGAAGTGGAATTGGAATTGAAAGTGCTGGGGGAGGCAGGGGAAGTGCAATTGGATTATTTTTTAAGTCCAGTGCTCAGGGAGGCAGGTGAGTGGTGGAATCTTACATTGGGGAATGGATTGCTTTGGGGGACCAGGCCTCCCGTCGGGGCTATATGTGAGTGGTGGAATATTGCATTGGGGAAATGGGTGAGTGGAGGAAACAGGTTGTGTTGGGGGTACCAGAAGTATCAGCAAATGGAGTACAGATAGTTGTGTTGGGGGAATGGGTGAGATTGAAACCTGGGATGGCAGGACTGTCATATGAGGAAAGATTAAAAAGATTGTTTTCACTCTTGTATTCACTAGAGTTTAGAAGGATGAGCGGGTTTCTTATAGAAACATAAAATTATAAAAGAACTGGACAAGCTAGATGCAGGAAAAAATGTTCCCAATGTTGGGCGAGTCCAGAACCAGGGGCCACAGTCTTAGAATAAAGGGGAGGTCATTTAAGAGGTGAGAAAAAAACTTTTTCATCCAGAGAGTTGTGAATTTATGGAATTCCCTGCCACAGAGGGCAGTGGAGGCCAAATCACTGGATGGATTTAAGAGAGAGTTAGATAGAGCTCTAGGGGCTAGTGGAATCAAGGGATATGGGGAGAAGGCAGGCACGGATTATTGACAGGGGATGATCAGCCATGATCACAATGAATGGTGGTGCTGGCTCGAAGGGCCGAATGGCCTCCTCTTGCACCTATTTTGTATGTTTCTATGTCAGTGGTGGATTCTTGCGTTGGGGGAACAGGGCCCAATGGGTCCCACTTGGTCAAGTTTTATATAAAATTAATAAGTGTTCTTGTTCAACAGCCAAGATTTCAAATTAAGTTGCTGGAGACCTATTTTTTAGAAGGTTTGATGATATAGTACTCTGTAAACAGTTCAAATGAATTTATTGGAACTATTGGCCAATATTGTTTCTATTAATCTATGCCATTTTTTGTCTGGTTATTCACCTGATTTGCTGTGAATTTAATTGAAAGTCCAGTGAAACTGCAATTCAAAAATAGTTAATTAAAGTTAAGACAGTTTATGAAGATATGTTGCAAGATTGTATTTTTTCTCTCTGATGTGAATAACCGTATGCCCACTGCAAAACACATCAAACTTTCCATTTTATTTTCTATTCTGTCCTCCTCTCAAGCAAATTCTATATTGAGAGTCTAGCATTAAGATGCTTACTCATCATTTACAGAGAATAATGGTACATTATTTTTTCTATTTGAATAAACAATGATCTTGAGAATCTGGGAGATAAATCTAATAGCCCCAAAAACAAGACTGTGGAAGAATGCATGGTTCACGCTGGTTGCTCTGCTGCAGATAGCAACAAACTCTTCTGTTAGGATACTTGGATGATTTTGGCAAGAGCAAGAATGAAGAGTGTTTATTTGTCATACATACCAGATATGAGCCGGAACAATGTAATTCTCGTTTGCAGCAGCTTTTTTCATACCATTCATCGACTCCATACCTCAACAGAAGGAAAATATGGTGATAGACCAGAATTGTACAATATTAGCTTGGTAACCCTTTTTAGGGGATTTCTGAGAACGCAAAATGTACTCATATGGATGCTTCAGTGATCTCCCTTTTCAGCTTTCTCTCAAATTGAGAACATTCACATCATTTAGTATGAGGTAGTCATACATCTGTGGCTGGGTAAAAGGACATGGGAAGAAAATTAGTGCTTAGTGGATGAAGTGATGCTGATTGTATGTGCCAAGAAAATGGTAAGGGAGAACATCTTCAGGGAGCTGAGGAGCTGTTTGGCCATTGTGTCAGAGAGGAGATCAGGGTGCAAATAGAATATATAGTGAGAAAAGAGAGTCATACAGTGATACAGCATGGAAACAGGCCCAATGGCCACCTTGTCCAAGCTGATCATTGGCTGCAGGCTAATATCATCTCTTGACCATTGTCAGAAATGTCCAGGGGCATATATGACACCCAGGAGTGGGACAAAATAAACCTACCTCTCCAGAATCTTGAATAAATGCCAATATTACAAGAAGGTTAGTTACAGAATTATAGAGGTATATTGATCAGAAACAGGCCCTTCAATCCACCGAGACCACACCAACCACCAAGGACGATTTTTACACTATTCCTACTCTAACATGTTATTCTCCCAACTTTTACATCAATTGTCTCCTAGATTTTATGATTTTCCTACATACTGGGGGCAATTTGCAGTCCTCAGATAACTAGAAATCTTCCCATTCATGGAATGTGAGAGGCACTGAAACATCCAGAGGAAACATTCACTCAATATCAGAATAATCACATTATGGGCCACGTTGTCCAAGGAATGCATATTAATCAATCTTTCCTTTTTTCTTCTCTGCGTGACTGAATACAATTCTCCTGTACGTCGTACACTGGAGTAAAATATGCAGTCAGTTAAGTAGTTGTCTGTTGAGTTGTCAAGGTTCTAAAGTTTGGGATACATTATTGAAAGTCTAACTGTCTGTCTTTCTTTAAATCCTCGTCAAGGTAAACTTTGACAACGCCAATGGATTGAACTTTGATGGAAAGTTGTGCTGTTCATGGTGCCTGCATTTTCACATGTGAATCTGGATGTCCCAACACTTTGGCCTCTCTTTGCCATTCTGTTCTCCATTGTGTTCTACGTTGCACTCCTCCATCAGTGGGTAATGAAGTTACAACAATTTTACTTCGGAGTAACGTGAGTGATTCCGTGAAGAGCCCCACCAGTCGGCATGCATATCATTACGTCTGACGCATGGCACAGCGACCGGCTGGGAGGAGCAGCGCTTCTCCAGCGGTAAGTTTAAAATGCCTCAGGTAAGTGTTGAACTTGTGCGAGGTCTCTGTGTTTGATAATTTTTGTTGCAGGAGGACAAGTACAAACATGAAAAAATCCAGAGCAGCAAGGTGAGCCGCAGCAAAGATATCTCAAGCCCGCGGGAGTGCGGGTAGCGGGCGGCTGCCTTGCTCCTCCACGGAGTCACTGGTTGTCAAACCAACGACCACAGACATGGTGTCCAAAAACACTGTGCCTACGCCGGAGGGGCATTAGGCTACCCAAAAGTCTGTCCGGCCATTAGACTCAGGCAAGTCCGGCCGAGAGGTTTCGACCCTAGAAATGGATATCGCGGAACGGGTATCCAGGATGGAGCTCCTGTTGGAGAGGATGCTCCATCAAGAGCGCCGGCTTCTCCAAGAGCCCGTGCCAGCAGCACCTACAGGGCTGCCAAGTATCTCCCTCCAGGACGAGGAGAGTATACCGGGTCAGATTGAATCTGATGCCGATTCAGAGGGCTCAGCGATGGAGGCTGCCCCACGGGTTGAGGGGCAAGTGCCAGAGGTTCCATTCCTGGTGGCCAGGTTTGCCATCCGTACAGACTCTAGCGAGCTGCTTGGAGAGGAGCTGGCTGCCAGCATAAATTACCTGACCACCCACCAGCTCCAGGAGCTGGCTATGGACACTACTGCCGAAAAATACGAGACCCCAGAGAACTGTATTCTGCTGAAGGTGGCGACAGTAAACCATGCCATTTGGGGCCACATGGGGGTAAGCATCCGAGCGCAGGAAATTAAACTGCAGCGGGTGCTCAAGCTGCTGGCGTCTGGAATAATGGCGTTCGGTCAGTCGGTGGATGGTGGGTTCCTGACTGAGGTTCAGCAGGATGCCTTGGCTCTCATGTGCAATGTGCACTTTGAGATTAATTGTCTCAGAAAGAGCGCCATCCGCCCCACCATTAATCCCGGATTTGCTGCAATGTGCAAGCCTGGAACAGTCCAGCAGCCGAAGACCTGGTTAAAAGAGTCAAGGAGCTGGATGACGAGGCCAAAACCATGGGGCTCATCAAGGCGCTGGTGACCAGCAGAACCCTCTGATGCCAGTACCCCTACAAGTGGTTTGCTGGTACCGGGGCTGGGCAAGGACCAAGCCAACCATTTAATGTGCGCAACTGGCGTTCCCCAGCAGCAGCAAAGAGAAACATACCCTTTCTACCCAGAACCAGGCAACGAGCACCAGTAACCACAGAGGTAGGTGGGTCTGGCTCTTGTCGAAACATATTACGAGAGAATTGCCTACCAGTTGGGGGAAGGTTACACAGGTTTCTGGGAGAATGGTATAAAATAACCTTGAATGTGTTTATACTGCAGAGTATTCAAGGGTTTAAAATTGAATTTATTCCCAACCTGTGTCCACCCACCCAGCACAAACGAGAAACACAGCTTCTCACAAAAAGAGAATTTGATGATCCAAACTGAAATAGCAAAACTGTGCCTCAAGGGAGCAATTGAGAAAACAGTTTATCAGACCTATCAACTTGTGCCTAATGCTTTCCCCAGACCAAAGAAGGATGGTGGGTTTAGAATGATCTTGGATTTCACAGGACCTAATCCGTTTGTGCAGTATCAATATTTTAAGATGGAAACTTTTGCTACTGCCAACAACTGCTTTCCAGGGGGTGTTATCTGGCATGTATAGATCTCAAAGATGCATATTATTCAGTGCATGTTCATAAAGACTATCGCAGATATTTGAAATTTAACTGGATGGGACAATTGTGGCAATTTCCAGCTCTACCTAATGGATTAACCTCAACCCCTCACCTATTTACAAAATTGCTAAAACCAGTACTTAGGTTATTACGGTCACAAGGCCATATAATCATGGCCTATTTGGATGACATTCTAATCATTGGAAACACCTTTGATGAAGCTGAGATCAGTTTCAGCTGTTCAACTCATGGTGCGGAGGCTAGGTTTCATTGTCCACCTAGTTAAATTGAAATTGGTGCCTGTTAACCTAATTGACCATCTGGGTTTCACAGTTGATTCCAATCACATGTCTGTAACTCTGCCCCAGGGCAAGAGAGTAGGTTTAATTGAAGGCTGTATCAAGCTCTTAAAGGAAAAATCACCTTCAATTAAACAGGTTGCGAGCTGAATTGGTAAATTGGTAGCAGCTTTTCCAGCAGCCCAATATGGACCTTTGCATTATCAGCATTTACAGAGGGCAAAGGTACAGGCACTGAGAATACAGACAAATCATTACGACTGGACCATGCACTTACCATCTGAAGCCATTGCAGAGGTACAGTGGTGGATTAGAAACACATTAAATTGTTATGGCACAATTTTGACAAAAGCGCCTTCACTTATTTTACAGACTGATGTCAGTGCACTAGGTTGGGGTGCCACTGATAACAGGTCTAGCTGTGGAGGCAGATGGGATATGCATGAGGCACTGATTCTCCAATCACATGGAATACATTATTTAGAACGTTTAGGAGCATTCTATGGACTCAAAGCTTATTGTACCACTAAGCATCACTTACATGTCCAATTGCAGATTGACAACACCACAGCAGTGGCATATGTCAATCACATGGGTGGAATCAAGTCAAAATCATGTGATGGATTGGTTAACACTATTTGGCACTGGTGCATAAAAAAATATTTGGATTTCAGCTGTCTACTTGCCAGGGGGTCACACAAATTCAACAACAACACCGAGTGGATGTTGAATCAGGATGTATTTGATGAAATTGTCCAGGTACCGAAGTATGTTTCATGGGAACCAGACCCAGGGGCAGTGGCAGTGAATGCATTCTCACTGCACTGGGGCGGAATGTTTTTATATGTCTTTCCCTCCCTCTGCCTCATCGGTCGGTGCCTGACTAAGATCAAGCAGGACACTGCTACGGAGGTTCTGGTGGTATCCGACTGGCCGGCACAGCCATGGTTCCTGCTCATTTCGAAAATAACCATGCACCCTATTTTGGTGGTTCCAAAGCAGAAAAAAATTATTCGTGCATCCTGTGACTGGGGATCCACACCCATTGAATGATTGTGTAAATTTGTTAATTTGCAGTTTTTAAGAGGCCATACCTCTGTCTGAGACTATCCAATCAGACTGTGGATACCATCACGTCATCCTGGATGGATAGCACAAAAAGGCAATACCTCTCCCATATCAGGAAATGGGAGGAATTTTGCGTACATGGTAACATCACTTACCACACAGCCTCCATCCCAGATGTGCTAGAATTCCTATCCCACTTACACTCCAATAAAAGGTTAAGTTATAGTGCCATCAACAGTGCCAGGAGTGCCCTGTCTGCGTATCTGTGCCGGGGGTCAGAACTACAATCGTTAGGTTCCCACCCCTTAATATCCAGATTCATGATGGGTGTGTTTTATTAAAATCCCCCTAGGCCTAGGTACTCTCAAATCTGGGATGTGAGCATGGTACTCACGGTGCTCCATCAATGGGGAACAGCCACAACATTGTCTTTACTAAAGATCACCCACAAATTGGTTATGCTCATGGCGCTTACATCAGTGCAAAGAGTTCAGACTCTCCACAAACTGCTTCTGGACAGGATGGCGTCATCTCAAAATGATGTCACTTTTCACATCTATGACTTACTGAAACAGAGCAGGCCAGGGGTGTCTGGATACAAGCTTGTATTGTCAGCTTATCCCACAGATTCACGGCTGTGTGTCATGGCGCATTTGAAGTGATATATTGATGTCACACAGAGCCTTAGAGGGTCCAAGGTAACACTATTTATAAGCCACAAAAAGCCACATAGGCAAGTGTCATCTCAGACCATCTCACGATGGCTGAAGCAAGTCCTGGGGTGTGCAGGAGTTAATACTCAAAATTTTAAATGTCAATCCACCAGGGCAGCATCAACGTCAGTGGTGAGGGCAATGGACATCCCTCTAGACCACATCCTCACGGCCGCAGGATGGTCAAATGAATCGACTTTTCAGGGGTACTACAACAAGCCGCTTGTTGAATCCGGGGTGTTCGCCCACTCAGTGTTAAACATTGTTTCATAGCTTCTCCCTGGGAGAGAGGAGTGGCGCTTGTATATATTTTTGTTATTTGTGAATTAAAGCATTAACATGTTAATCAGTATCTTGAATCAATGTTGTTACTAATTCACTCCTCCTGAGTCAACTGCTTGCAGTGATACGCCTGGATTTGGATTGGCGTGAAATCACAGACCTTTAAAGTCTACACGGAATCATTCACGTGACTCTGAAGTAAAATATTTTATGAGGAGTTGCGATGAGCGATTACCTGCCCACCGCTCCCAACCATCATATCACGAAGCTCATCTGGTAGTTCTAGAGTTATAATATTACTATAATACTTCAATTTGTTGTTCTTCTGTGATTTCACACCGCTGCTTTGAAGATTGACGCGCATGCTGACTGGCGGGGTTCTTCACGTAATCGCACACCGCAACTCCTCATAAAATAAAGGTCAAACTTCAAACTGATAAGTTCTCATTTAATCTTAATATTACCTGATACATGCACTGGGGAATCAGTTCAATAAACCCACAAGAGTTTATAACATGGTACAAGAATGATAACCTTTCCTCAGTTGAATGGAATGAATTGTGATGGGAAAAAGTAACCTAATTATTAAATTTACTTTATGGTTTAAATCGATTTGGAAATGTTTTTAATAAATTTGGCACTCCTTAAATGTTTTGTTAGGTTAATTTTACTTTTGTTTATTTGCATCTGAATGAATTCAAATGTTTATTATAGCCACCTAAGAAAGTTAGTTTGAAAGTTAGTTTTATTTTTAGTTGATTTGTGGACAGGTGTATTCTAAACCTCTCTTCCCATATCAGGCTACTAGACTAAGTGGGACCTGTTGGGTCCCATTCTCACATGGGAGGCCTGGTCCCCCAACGCAATATTTCGCCACTCACCCATAGCCCCCAACTGCGCAGGCACGGCTAATGTGTACCCATTGTGATGCTCCTGTTCTCCCCTCCTACCCTCACGCACCCCCTCCCCCACTCCGTCCCTTGCCATTCCCCATCCACACATTCATTCCACCCCCCCCCCCCCACTCAAACCCCCCATCAACTCTAAGCGCCTCTCCGGCAGCGCAAACAATCCCGCCCATTGGGTTCCCATTGTGACATAGAACACACAGGCATTACTGCACAGGCACAGCTGATGGGCACGGCAAGTGGAAAAGGTATTTATTAAAGCTTAAAATGTGAATAACTCGTATAATATAACAGCAATTTAAATGTTAAAGATGAGATTTATTCAACTTAGTTCTTTCTTGTAGTGTCTCTTGTTGCATTCTGCAGCTGGGGGACGTGGCTGAAGGGGGCCGATGTGGGGAGTGTCCTGCAGCCTGGGGAGCGGCACGGCTTCAGGTGGGACTTGTTGGTGGCCAGTGGGAGGGGAGCGCTGCAGTGGCCTACCGCTGCTATGGCCTACCTTTGCCATTGCCTACATCTGCCACAGCCTACCGCTAATGTGGCCTACTTGATATTAATGATCGCATTGGGCGCAATCAAGGGTGGGTGTTTGGTGGACGGGTTTGGGGTGGGAGGGTTATGCGGGGTGGGTTTGTGTGGGCGGGGTTGGTGTGTGTGGGAGGGGAAAGCTTGTGTGTGTGTGTGGGCCTCACTCAGCTGCTCCAGCATCAATCAGCAGCTCCGGCGTCACTCAGCGGCTCCCAGCCCCGGCTCCCATCCCCAGATCCCGGCCTCACTCAATGGCTTCCGGCCGCACTCACTCGCCAGCTCCCAGCCGCATTCACTCTACGGCTTCCGGTTGCACTGACTCACCGGATGCCTGCCGGTTGCATTCACTGACCGGCTTCCTGCCGGTCGCACTCACCTACTGGCTGCCTGCCGCCACACTCACTCACCAGCTGCCTGCCAGCCGCACTCTCTGGTGGCTCCCGGCTCGTGGTGATGGCTGACGCAGCTCACTCTCCACACTCTGCTCACTCCACTCCTTCAGCTTTACTCTCCTCGCCGCCAGTGATTGACAGCGGGTGCCAGAAGGGGCGTTCGTTACGATGTTTAAACCTTCTTAACTTTTGTTATACTCCTCCGATTGGAACAAAACTTAGTGCACATGCAGCACAGGATAATGGTGAGTATGGTGGCGACTTGTAGCACTACAACATACTGTTTTTGCACAAATTTAAAAACAACGCAAACCGGAAGAGGACAAGATGAGAGTTTTAGTTAAGTATAGATAGAAGATAGACAGACAGACAGACAGATGTATTTATGTCCATGCCTGTACTTGATATTAATGATCAAGGTGGCTTTCATTAGAAAGTATTAGAACACAAAACCTTGGATTTACAGTCAGCTTACAATCAAGCTTACTCTTTAGACTTGGCTCAGAAAAATTCAGATGCTTATGGCTCATCTAATGTGTATTCTGCTGTAACTACTACAAAATAATTTCACCCAAGTACTAATATGGAGCAAGCCAAAACAATTTCTACTGATAAAGCCCTTGCTGCAGCATATAATTATTCAAAAAGGAACTGTTAATTTTGCGGGGATAATATTCATAAGAGAAAGAGGTGCCCTGCTTGAGAGGCAACTTGTAATAGTTGTGGGAAGATGGGACATTATTCTAGAGTATGCAAGTCCAAAGCAACTACTTAAATTGTGACTGCTGCCATGTATATCCTTCTTTATATGCAATTACAGCTGCATTTCCTCAGAGCTTGTCTCATGCAGCTACAACAGTATCCATTAATGGCCATACACTTAATGTACTACTTGAATCTGGCAGTCCAGAAAGTTTTATCAGTGAACAAGTTGTGTCTTGACTAAATATAACTATAATTCCTTCAAATAGAGAAATCTCGATGACCCTGCCAACTCTCAATACTCAAATTATAGGATCTTGTTTTGTAGACTTTATTCTGAAGAAAACTAGCTATAAATCTGTATGTCTTGGTATTTTGAAAGATTTGTGTAGCGATATAATTCTATGTCAGGATTTTCAGAAACTGCACAGATCACTTCAAATAATGTATGAAGGAACTATGCCTGACCTTGTATTGTTAAAGCCACCAGTATTGTGTGTTTTTTAACCATATAACCATATAACGATATAACAATTACAGCACGGAAACAGGCCCTCTCGGCCCTTCCAGTCCGTGCCGACCATTTGTTTTCCCCTAGTCCCATCTACCTGCACTCAGACCATACCCCTCCATTCCCTTCACGTCCATATACCTATCCACTTTACTCTTAAATGTTAAAATCGATCCTGCCTCCACCACTTCTGCTGGAAGCTGATTCCACACAGCCACCACCCTCTGAGTAAAGAAGTTCCCCCTCATGTTACCCCGAAACCTCTGTCCCTTAATTCTCATGTCATGCCCTCTTGTTTGAATCTTCCCTACCCTCAATGGGAAAAACGTATCCACGTCAACTCTGTCTATCCCTTTCATCATTTTAAAGACCTCAATCAAGTCCCCCCTTAACCTTCTGCGCTCCAAAGAATAAAGACCTAACTTGTTCAACCTTTCTCTGTAACATAGTTGCTGGAACCCTGGCAACATTCTAGTAAATCTCCTCTGTACTCTCTCTATTTTGTTGACATCCTTCCTATAACTAGGCGACCAAAATTGTACACCATACTCCAGAATTGGTCTTACCAATGCCTTGTACAATTTTAACATTACTTCCCTACTCCTATATTCAATGCTCTGATTTATAAAGGCCAGCACACCAAAGGCTTTCTTTACCACCCTATCTACATGCGATTCCACCTTCAGGGAACTATGCACAGTTATTCCTAGATCCCTCTGTTCCACAGCATTCCTCAATTCCCTACCATTTACCATGTACGTCCTATTTTGATTTGTCCTGCCAAGATGTAGCACTTCACACTTATCAGCATTAAACTCCATCTGCCATCTTTCAGCCCACTTTTCCAAATGGCCCAAATCTCTCTGTAGACTTTGAAAATCTACTTCATTATCCACAACACCACCTATCTTAGTATCATCTGCATACTTACTTATCCAATTTTCCACCCCATCATCCAGATCATTGATGTACATGACAAACAACAGTGGACCCAACACAGATCCCTGAGGCACCCCACTGGTCACCGGCTTCCAACCTGACAAACAGCCATCCACCATTACTCTCTGACATCTCCCATTCAGCCACTGTTGAATCCATATTGCTACTCCGCCATTAACACCCAAAGATTGAACCTTCTTAACCAACCTTCCATGGGGAACCTTGTCAAAGGCCTTACTGAAATCCATATAGACAACATCCACTGCTTTACCCTCATCAATTTCCCTAGTTACCACTTCAAAAAATTCAAGAAGGTTTGTCAAACATGACCTTCCAGGCACAAATCCATGTTGACTGTTCCTGATCAGACCCTGTTTATCCAGATGCTTTATATATATTATCTCTAAGTATCCTTTCCATTAATTTGCCCACCACTGACGCCAAACTAATAGGTCTATAATTGCTAGGTTTATTCTTTGAACCCTTTTTAAACAATGGAACAACATGCGCAGTACGCCAATCCTCCGGCACTGTTCCCGTTTCTAATGACATTTGAAATATTTCTGTACAGCTCCTGCTATTTCTATACTAACTTCGCTCAATGTCCTAGGGAATATCCTGTCAGGACCTGGAGACTTATCCACTTTTATATTTTTCAAAAGTGTCAGTAACTTCCTCCTCTTTGAATCTCATAGTTTCCGTAGCTACTCTACTCTTTCCCCTTAACTCACCGAGTTCAATATCCTTCTCCTTGGTGAATACCGAAGAAAAGAAATTGTTCAATATCTCCCCCATCTCTTTTGGCTCTGCAGATAGCTGTCCATTCTGGTTCTCTAATGGTCCAATTTTATCCCTCGTTATCCTTTTGCTATTAATATAGCTGTAGAAACCCTTTGGGTTTACTTTCACCTTTCTTGCCAAAGCAACCTCATATCTTCTTTTAGCCTTCCTAATTTCTTTCTTAAGATTCTTTTTACATTCTTTATACTCCTCTAGCACCTCATTTACTCCATGCCTCCTATAATTCTTGTAGATATCTCTCTTTTTTCGAAACAAGTGTCCAATTTCCCTTGAAAACCATGGCTCTTTCCAATTTTTACTATTTCCTTTCAACCTAACAGGGACATAAAGATTCTGTACTCTTACAATTTCCCCTTTAAATGTCCTCCATTTCTCTTCTACATCCTTCCCATGAAACAAAGTGTCCCAATTCACTCCTTTAAAATCCTTACGCATTCCCTCAAAGTTAGCCTTTCTCCAATCAATTTTCTGCTGCATCTTTTGAATGTCCTTCATTAATCACTAATTTATCCTCCAGGTGCAAGCCAATTGCTACAAAATCAAGACATTTTAGTAAAGATGATAGGAACTTTATCAATACAGAAGTATCTAATCTTTTACAAGAAGGGATTATAGAACCCAGCTCTTCCCCTTGGAGGGCACAAGTTGTCGTGGTTAAGGACCCCTTGGAGAGACGTAGAAAGAGCCTCCACATTGATTACTCTCAAACTATAAACCAGTTCACGGAGCTTGATGCATATCCATTACCTCGAATAGAAGATTATCAATACATTAGCTAAAAAGTGCCTACCACCAAATTCCTTTGAAGGAATCAGAGAAGAAATGCACTGCGTTTGAAGCAAATGGGAAATTATATCACTACTGCACAGTTCCTTTTGGTGTAACTAATGGTGTGACTGTTTTTCAGAGAGAGATGGACAAACTTGTTGAACAGGAAAACCTTAAAGATACTTTCCCTTATCTTGATCTTATAACTATTACAGGAAAAGACCAAGCTGAACACGATGAAAATGTACAACGGTTTTTAGATGTTGTACATTCTAAAAATCTTACATTAAATGAGGCTAAGTCAATAACATCAGTGTCATCAATTAATATTCTTGGTTATTGGGTTGGAAATGATATAATCAAGCCTGATCCAGAAAGACTCCGCCCACTCCAAGAGATACCTGTTCCAGCTACATTAAACTCTCTACGAAGGGTTCTTGGGATGTTTGCATATTATGCTAAATGGATACCAAATTTTTCTGACAAAATTCAACCTTTGATTAGAGCAAAATCCTTCCCCCTTCTCTACAGCAATTGGTGCCTTTGCTTCTTTAAAGAAACAATTGGAATCTGCGACATTACATGCCATTGATGAGGATCTTCCCTTTGTTGTTGAATGTGATGCCTCTGATTTAGCAGTATCAGCAACATTAAATCAAGGAGGACGACCAGTGGCTTTCATGTCTCGTACTCTCCAAGGTAGTGAATTGCACTACCCACCCGTCGAAAAGGAAGCTACTGCAATTATTGTTCAGTAGCTTTTATGCTGGATAATCGGAAACGAACGAAGATTAAAAACAGTAAAATTGATGAATGGAGGATTGAATTATCTGCATATAGTTATTCAATTGAGCACCGCCCTGGTAAGGATACATTAACTCGAGCATTTTGTGCCTCTGTTCATTCTTCTGCACTCACTGAGCTTCACAATGGATTAAGTCATCATGGAGTCACTCGTTTGTTACACTATGTTCGTTACTAAAATTTACCTTTCTCTGCAGAAGATGTGAGGATGACGTGTGCTTCATGTAGAATCTGTGCTGAATTAAACCCAAGCTACTCAACCTATGGAACGTTTGAGTATTGACTTCAAAGGGCCTTTACTATCCTCCTCTGGAAATGTTTATATACCTTAGCTGACGAATATTCGAGGTTTCCATTTGCCTTTCCTTGTCCAAATATGTCAGGTGCTATGGTTATCAAATGTTTAGATCCACTGTTTTCATTCTGTGGATTTCCAAGTTACATACATTCTGATAGGGGCATCTCATACGTCAAAAGATTTAAAAGACTACCTTTCCGATAGAGGAATTGCAACAAGTAAAACAACACCATATCATCCTATTGGAAATGGTCAGGTTGAGAGGTATAATGGAATCATTTGGAAATCAGTGAAACTGGCTTTAAAGTCAAATGACATACCAGATCAGCAGTGGGAGTGTGTTCTACCAGATGCATTACACTCCATTAGGTCTCTACTGTCAACTGCTACCAATACTACTCCACACGAGTGGTTCTTTAACTTCAAACGGCATTCTTCTCGTGGTACTTCTCTGCCATCATGGTTGCCTAGTCCTGGGCTTGTGTTGCTTCGTCATTATGTCCGATTAAATATGAATGAGCCTTTTGGATCACCAATGGAGCCTTTTGGATCACTGGTGGATCACCAGCTTCCTGACAGACAGAAAGCAGCATGTGAGGCTGGGAAAGCACATCTTGAACCCGCAAACACTCAGCATAGGAGCACTGCAAGGTTGCGTACTCTCTCTTCTCCTCTACTCTCTCTACACCAACGACTGCACCTCCATAGACACCTCTGTCAAGCTTCTCTAGTTTGCAGACCTCACAACCCTGATTGGACTGATCCAGGATGGGGAGGAATCTGCCTACAGGCAGGAAGTGTCACAGCTGGCGTCCTGGTGCCATAGCAACAACCTTGAGCTCAATGCTCTTAAGACAGTGGATTTGATTGTAGACTTTAGGAGAGCTCCCCCTCCCCTCACCCCACTCACCATCAACAACACCACAGTCACATCTGTGGAGTCTTTAAAGTTCCTGGGAACCATCATCTCCAAGGACCTTCAGTGTGGGATGACCATCGACTGCACAGTCAAAAAAGCACAACAGAGGATGTACTTCCTACGACAGCTGAGGAAGCACAATTTTCCACAGGCAAAGATAGGCCAATTCTACACGGCCATCGTAGAGTCTGTTCTCACCTTCTCAATCATGGTCTGGTTTGGCTCAGCCTCCAAGCACGACACCTGGAGGCTGCAGCAAATCGTCCGATTAGCAGAGAAGTTTATTGGCTGCAACCTTCCCTCCATTGATGAACTGTACACTGCAAGGGCCAGGAAGCGAGCATGCAAGATCATCTCTGACCCCTCTCACCCTGGCCACAAACTCGTTGAATCACTTCCCTCTGGAAGGTGACTCCGGACTTTGACGAAGCTGCCACAGCCAGATATAAAAACAGTTTTTATCCGCGAGTAGGTGCTCTACTCAACAGCCAAGAATCTGTAGCCTCCCTTTGATCTGGTATTTTGTTGGTTCACATGCTTAATCAATGGTGTTTTATCATTAATGCTTTATTATTATTAATGTGTAGTGTTATCTGAGTCATTCATAACTGTCACTGTATGTCATGTTGTTACTTGTGGACGGAGCACCAAGGCAAATTCCTTGTATGTGAATACTTGGCCAATAAACGAACTTACTTACTTACTTACTTTTGCTGATGAAGTTGAACTGACTGACGTCAACCCATCTTATGCAACTATCAAGTATCAGGATGGACATCAGTCAACTGTCTCACTTCGTGACCTTGCACCATGTCCGTCTTCTCCATCAGCCCCATCACTTCTTGATAACACTAATCGAGAACTTCCTCCAGCAGCACCGTCACTTTGTGATAACACTAATCGAGAACTTCCTCCAACACTTCCAGCATCCCCTATGGAAACTTCTATAAGAAATTCTAAAATTGTAAATCTAAATAACAATATGAGTGAAGTTGATGACCAAGCAATATATCTACCACCAGTTAATGAAGCACCATTATCTCCTGATGCTCCAGTGCTGTGAGGGTCATCAAGAAGTACTATACCTCCTGACCGTCTCAACTTATAATTAGGAGGGGAGAATGAAGTGGGCGCATGTGCGCATGTGTGAGGCCCTTCTAGAGTGTGCACATGTACAGGGCTTTTCCGGAATGTGCGCATGTGCAAAGTATTTCGGGTGGGAAAGGCCTGCGGAATCAGCCATGTTTGCCAGATGTTTCTGAGTTTATGTATTAAAGAAATAAGTTGCTTAAAGCTTAAATAAAGTTAAGTGAATTACGAGTAGAGTAAAGTTTCATTTGCCTCACAACACAAGTTTGAGTTGTGTTTTGTTCAAAATAACCTCCTTCAGATTACACAAATGCTTTGTTAAGCTATTTCACACTGGAAGAAACAATTGTATCCTGAAACACCCTTGTTGTTTTGATGGAATGTTGTCACCATTGCCTTCTTTGGATTGGGACAAAGTTGCCCAGTCCAGAAAAAAAACATTTCCAGTGCCACATATCATTTTAATTTAGTTTAGTTTAGTTTAGTTTAGAGATTCAGAGCGGAAACAGGCCCTTCGGCCTACTAAGTCTGCGCTAACCTGCGATCACCCCATACACTAACACTATCCTACATACACTAGGGACAATTTATAATTTAACAAAGCCATTAACCTGTGGGAGTGTGGGAGGAAACCGGAACACCCGGAGAAAACCACACAGGTCTCGGGGAATAACATACAATCTCCATATAGACAGCACCTGTGTTCAGGATCGAACCCAGGTCTCTGGCACTGTCGGGCAGCCATTCTATCTGCTTCCTCCAGGAAGACACAGAGAGTCTGCATTAAGTTGACACTGTGGTGTTTTCCTCAAGTTTGATTGATAAAATCTAAAATTAAGTTCATATTAACTTAACTCCGCCTTTCAATCTCAAACACACATTCCATGCCCATTGCAGAAACAGCCAGAAATAAACCTTTTGTCAATACAGTGCATAATGTAGCCCAGAGCAGAAGACAAAAATAGAAAGTTAACATCCAGCTTTTCTTGTGCATCAAAGCCTCACTGTTGGACATTAATATTTTTGCAGAATGCCACGCAAAGCCTCTATTTTTCACCAATTGTTAATATCCTCTTCAACTGATCTCATATGTTACTTAGCAATTGTAGAAAGATGGATGGGAAATGTTTACAATCATTATTCTTGCTCCAGGCATTAAAAGATGCTTGCTGCAGCTTACTGATAACTTTCCATTGTCTTGTTTGACTTCACTTTGCATTTAAATATCATAGTTTGGTGACATCAGGATGTGAGCACAATGTATAGTTATATACAGCAACAATAAAAGTCGTAGAATTGTTGTTTCTGAACTTGCTTTATGAATCCTGGTTCCTTTGTAATTGTGATCATCATCAGATGAACACAATTTACAGAGTGGAATTGGTGCTCGTGGCACAGGGAACAATGGACATTTAATATGGGATACCCAAACTGCACACCAACATCTAAAGCCCAGTATCTAAAACCAAGTAGATTCTGTATACTCATGTTTATTTTATTATGTGAAACAGCAGAAAAACAAAATAAAAATTGCACAAATTGCAGCTCAGAGCTTATGGTATGTTTTTTTTAAATTGATAGTAACACACAGGACAAAGATTTTCAAGTGTAGAATTTCTTTCACAGAGCATAACATTTTGGATGCATAGATATGAATGGTATCTAAAATATGAATTCCAAATATGATTTGGTATTTTATGTAACCAACGCATATTTTAACAAATTTGAAACACATTTTCCATGTGCTTGATGCCAAAAAACAAGGAAAACATTGCACACATAGTGATATTAAATAACCCTGCAAGATAACAACACTTTGCAAAATGATTCTGTAAATATAGAGTTTACAAATTATGTGTAGGTCAAAACTGTAGAGAGGTTTGAGGTCTGCTTTAAATCTAACAGCTTAAACACACACACTATCATCCTGCTAATTTCACCTTAGTACCAGGGCCGGATTTACGTACAAGCTAGACCAGCTTAAGCTTAGGGCCTCGAGATCTGGGGGGGCCTCGGCCCGCTCCACCAAGGTGTATAAAACTTTTAACATATTCGTATTTTCTGAGCCTTGTCCTTTCAACAGTCAGGAGTTTTCGAGTCGGTGCTCGGCTGCAAGTTTAACAATGTCAGAATTAGCTGCAACTGTGCCCGACCTGCCTGCTTCAGGGGATAAGAGATAAGTCTCCGGATGGGGTAAAGGGTGGGTGGGAATGAGCAGCCACCCGCTACGATAAGTGGAATGGTCCTTTCTATAGTTAACCCTGCTCACAGTCTCTGATGGGGCTGGTTTCCCGCCCACCGGAACCTCCCACTCTTTGCCCGCTGACCCTGTCCACTGCCCTCCAGCAGCCTGCAGCCATCACCTTACCTGCAGCCTGGACTCAGCACTGGGCCTGAAGTTTCCATGCTGCAGACTCCGACTCCCCTGAGTTTGACTGCGCTGGGTCCTAGTGCTAGTTTCCCTAACCCTGGTAACCTCAGTGGCTGTTCCACTGGGTCTTCCCCATTTGCCTCAAACCATGTGACCCCAGCTCTTCCCCACCCACAGTACATTCCACATACCCCTCTACCCCCTGACCACCCACCAGACCTCAACCAGACATCGCCTCGGCCTCAGTCCACTCACCTGCCTTCCTCTGGCTCCAAACCCTATCCCTGCCATATGTTCACCATCCCCCCTGACCTCCCCCCTCAGATACCAAATGGTCTGTCCGCAACTGAGGCCTCACCTTTGTCCCCCTCCATCCCTACAACAATGAGTTCTGCGCCCGCCGTGATTTGGAGCTCTTCTTCCGAGGGCAGTCTTATGACAATGCTGCCAACATGGCTGGTAAGTTCAAGGGTATGCAGGAAAAATTCCTAGAAAAAAACAAATTTGCAAGATTTGTTCCATGTGCTGCTCACTCATTAAATTTGGTGGGCCATTCGGCTGTTGATTGTTGCCTTGATGCAGTGAGCTGTTTTGGAATTATCTATGAAAGTTATTCCTTCTTTTCATCCTCCACAAAGAGATGGGCAGTTCTAAAATATTTTTTGCAACCTCAGTCAAAATGACTAAATATTTGTCAGACACTAGGTGGGAGGCACATGCAAAAGCCACAGAAGCTATTTTGGAAAGTTACAGCACTATCACTGATGTACTCTGTACTCATTTATACTCTGATGTTAATGTGAACGGTGATACCAGGCTTCAAGCTAACAATCTTTTGCAGAAAATGGAAGAATTAGAATTTGTGTTTATGCTGCATTTTTGGACCCATCTGCTAGGTCATTTCCACAAGGTAAAGAAAGTCATTCAGAAATCCAAACTGTTATTGAGTACTTGTGCAAGTTTGTACAGTTCACTTCTGGATTTTGAAAGCAAAATTAGAGAATATTTTGATGAGCTTCAGCAACAAGCAAAGGCCATCTTGTCAGATATTAGTTACAGAACTGTCACAGGGAGACAAAGAGTAAGGAAATGGCAAGGAAATTATGGAGGTGCACCTGGTCCTGATGCTTTAGATAAACTCTCTTCAAGAGATAAGTTTAGGATAAAATCCTTTATTCCTATACTAGATGCACTTGAAACCAATTTAAAAAGAAGAGGTACTGTGTGCAGTGAAGTGCCACAACAGGTTTCCTTTCTTGCTAATCTGACCGTATCTAACCAAGAAATTCAGCAAGGTGTTGAACTGTTGATGGAAGCATACCCGGAAGATGTTGACCTGAAACGTACTGATGAATTTTTGCACTTTCACTCGTACGTGAGACAAAGCCATAGGCATCCAGAAGAGCACTCTCTGTCTCATACAGACCATTACCAAATAATATACAAGGAAACAATTCAGATGGCCTTCCCTAATGTGGAAGCAATCTTGCGGCTGTTTCTTAGCTTAATGGTCACCAACTGCTCAGGAGAGATGTCTTTAACAAGACTCAAAATAATTTAAAATAAATTAAGGTCCACAACATCTCAAGAGAGGTTGTCTGCAATGAGCATTCTGTGCATTGAGAATGCAAACTTAGACAAACAGATCTTGGTGAACTTCTGGATGATTTTGCTATTAAGAAGGCGAGAAAAAAACATTTCTACTCTTAGTATATTTGTAGTTTCTTATTTCTTAACATGCACCAATTGGTACATTGAAATTTGGGGTCACCATCCAACGTCGGAACGGGAGAACATTCTCAGTGGCTTGGACTTCCGCATTGGCCACTTCCTACCGGAGTCCACAGGCTGGGCGGAGATTCACGCTGGCTGCCCTCGTCAAAGGGATCCCAGGGCTCCGCGATGTTGAAATCAGCATGGCCCGAGGCTGGGAGCTCCGCAAACCACAGCTCTATGATGTTGAAGCAGCAGGCCCAACACTCCAGAGCTTCAAACGGCGATCCAGGTAAGGCATCGCCCGCTCCGCGGTGAATCCAATATGAATTTTAAAACCAACTGTTTAATGACAACATACAGTAGGATCTAAAAGTGTCACACTGTCGCTGTCGTGTAGTCATGGTCCTCTAGTCGTGGGGTTGGGGGATTGGGAGGGGGGGGGGGCTCACAAGTGAAATAGCTTAGGGCCTCTCTTCATCTAAATCCAGCCCTGCTTAGTACAAACAGGAAACTTGCAAGACACCAGTATACACAAGGAAAATCTCTGCTCTGACAATCAACTGGCACATTCAAAACATTATTGTTAGTCTGTGATCTTTGCAACAAATCAAGATCGAGTTTAGTTTGACCTTCCAAAAACAAAACAAAACCAACCACATAGCAGTTACTCCTGACTTACACACTGCAACCGTTTTTAAAAGGGAGCAGCAGGACCATTATTTTGCTCATCCTTAACTAGTGTTTCCTTGACATCTTCCACGTCTATTATCTTGCACTAAATATTCGTATTGAACTCCAAAAAATAATTGATTTATGTTGCACTTAAACTCTAAATAGTAATGCTTGATTAAGTTGATGACTTTTACATGCTGCAGTTAAAAATAATTGATCGATGTAAGCTTTATTGATGAATGGCCTAACAGAGGTGAAGAAAGGATGGATGATTCATCCTTTTATCCTTCAGTTATTTTTAATTGCACCATTTGTGCTTGGAGCGTTTTCTGGATGCTTTCGTAATCAGATAGGAATAGTAAGATTAAACAAGAACTTACCAGTTTGAAGTTTGATCTTTATTTTATGAGGAGTTACGATGAGCGATTACGTGAAGAAGGCCGTCAGCACGCATACGTGTCAATCTTAAAAGCAGCGGTTTGAAAACACAGATAACAGTTGTGACCTGAATATAGTAAGATTGGAGAGAACTTGAATACTACCAGATGACCTTTATGATACGAGGGTTGGGAGCGGTGGGTATGTAATCGCTCATCTTAACTCCTCATAAATAAAGATCAAACTTCAAACTGGTAAGGTCTCGTTTAATTTTTACTATTTCATTTCGGAGTCACGTGAGTGACTACGTGAAGACTTTGAAGCTCTGTGATTTCATGCCGGATATGACTCCAGGTGTCACACACTGTATCAATTGACCATGGATGAGTGAAAAAGATGAATGCATTCAGCCATGACATAGTTTGTTAAAAATGCTGATGCTTTAATCATCCAAGGAGAATAATCGTGACCCCTTCCATCCTGGGGGAAACTATGAAACAAATCATAAATGGAATTTCGCAAATACCCCCAGCCTGGCAAGGGTTATTATAAAATGTTGAAAAGTTCATTCGTTTGACCATCCAGCAGCCGCTAGGGTGTGGTCCAGTGGAACTTACATGACCCTTGCTGCTAATGTAGTAGCAGCCCTAGTGGAGTGAAATAGAAGATATAGTATCTACTTCTGCATTAGCCAAAACCCTGTTTGACCACCTAGAGATGGTCTGGATAGATACCTTTTATGAGGTTTTTTGTAACTAACAACCATTGCTAGTGCAGATCCTCTAAGGCTCTTGGTGACCTTGACGTATTGTTGTAAATGAGTGACTACAGACAACCAAAGGTGCATGGGAATATGCCATGAGAAATAGTTTGGGACCTGACACCCCTGGTCTGCTCTGCTTAACTACATCATAAACATAAAATATTATTAGCAGATGTAACCATCCTCTCCAGTCACAATATAAGTAATGTCTGGACCAGTTGCGCTGAGACTAGCGCCATGAGCATAACCACTTTGTAAGTGAGTTTGACCAGGGATAGAGATGTAGCTGGGCCCTACTGGTGAAGCAGTTTAAGAACAATGCTAACATCCCATATCTCCGAGTACCTGGGCCTGGGAGAATTATGTTAAAGATATCCTTATAAATCTGGATATCAGAGAGTGAGACCCGACAGAGTGGGTCCCGATCGCTGCAGCAAATATGATGTGAAAGCACGTTGACACAGTTAATGGTACTATAACTTTATTAATTGTCAAAGACCCATCCGTAAATGAACTCTGAGACGTTAGTTATCCGTGCCGTATTATATGGAACATTGGCATTAAAAACAAAACACTTCCTCATCTCCTGATGAGGAAAAAATGTGCTGCTTTCTCGGTGCTATCTCTACACTCTGCAGTGAGCAAGTACATAGATCGGTCTGGCAACCTGTGCCGCCGAATGGTTTTCTCAGAGACTACAAATCTATAAATTGATTTTATCATGCAGAGGATGGTTTCCTCAGTCATGGGGTGAACCACCAAATCTTTGTGTTTAGGATAACCATATAAGGTCCTATAATCATTCCCAACATTTAGCAGGAACCATGGCTGCATAGGCCAGTCAGGCAGTACGAAATGCCGCAAATGAGATCTTGCTGGATTTTGTGCAAGACCCGACTGATGAGGCAAAATGGAGGAGAGACATAAAGAACATTCCTCCTCAGTGTAGCGGGAATACATCTATTGCCACTATGCCACATATTTTTGAAATGGTGATAGAGCCTGGCTGCAAACATATTGATAGTCGATGTTCCATCGAACGACAATGTCATTAAATATGTTGTGATACAACATCCATACTGTGTTGTCATATATTTTTACATGATGATACACCAGCATCAAATGCCCCCACCATAGTGTATCAACTTGGAGTTGAGCATGCAAAGCCCATCCGCCTCCGAACTAGAGATGGTATTCGTAATTTTTCATCGTTGAGTACCAGTATCAGTTTGTAATATAACTGAAGAGTTACTGAGCAAAAGTACAGGAGCAATGTAGAATATAGTTTGTCCACCATTGTGACTTTGATAGCTTCAGCTGGTAATGGAATAGGTCTGTTAATAACTACCTACATGGCACTGAAGAGGTTATTCCTTTGTATATTATAAGTTCTGATAATGCAAAGGTCCAAATGCACATCTGAAAACACAGCCACTATATTGCCAATACTCTTGATCAATAGAGGCTACTTCATAACAACAAGGTTGTTTACAGGTTTTTACAAGTGTTTCCAACTTGTAAATGGTCCACATACCCCATGTTTTGGAAAGAACCAGACCCACCTACCTTCATGGCTACCGGTGGTCTTATGGTAAGCCCAAAAGCCCCTGATGCGGGTTCTATTTCCCTCCTTGATTGGAGAGTAGGACTGGTAGGGTACATGGATTCCATATTTTTCCTGAGACCGGCTTGGGCCTTGGCCTAAAAGCCCTCTGCCCAGCTTGCTTGCTGCCACCAGCTTCAGTGAACGGCCTACTGCTGATGGAGGCATGGGGTGTATTGTCGCCAAAACGATGAAGCTGTACTTGTAGCTCCCTCAAGCAGGTCTCACCTGTTGAATAGGTTGACCTGAATAGCAGATATGGTGGCTGGTTTCCTGGGGTATATTACTTCTGAGTTTGGAGTCAGTTACACACTGACGCCGACGCTCCTCTGCTCAGAGAGGGAGACAGTGTGCAGCCCTGTACACAGGTGCTGTTGCCGCGGGCCCTGAGGAGACCTGCGCTGACGTGGCCCCTCCACGGACCATATCCTTCGTGCCTCGTTGTATGCTCCCGGCAATACCTCCGAACTCAGAGTCAGACAGAACTGACCCCGACTGCTCCCCTCCTCAGAGAGGGAGACAGTGTGCAGCCCTGTACACAGGTGCTGTTGCCGCGGGCCCCACAGAGACCGGTGGTGATATAACTCCTTCCTTGGAGCATACCATTGTGGAGCACCTCTCCATTAGGTGCTCCATGTGGGTTTGACATCTGAAGAACGTTACCCATTGAAGGAGGGGATCCTCTACATCAGGAATCCTCCTAGCCCGACTCCTTTGAGTCAACGGGCCATACAGACTTTCTCTGTGGCTGCCCTCGAAGCGGGTTAGCCAAGGTGCTGCCGGCACCAGTCTGAAGCCGCTGGATCCACTGCCAGCGACTCGAAAGGCGAATTTAACATCCGCTGCTACCCGCACTTCCGCGGTCTCCGTAGCAAGTTCCCTGCGGTCCGTGGCCGGGATTCCTCGAGGTCGTGACCGGGATTCTCCACGGTCCGTGACTGGGACGCAGTCCATAAAGGTTTCCCCGCGGCACGTCCCGACTTCGCCCCGAAATCCAGCAGGAAACTCTGTAAGAAGAGATTCCTGCAATAGAAACAACCTGGAAAGTTTAAAAACTTTCCTTCAGGGTTAAACTTACCGCTGCTCCTGCCAGCAGTAAGTTTAAACCTGAAGGTAAGTTTTTAAACTTTCCTTCAAATTTAAACTTACCGCTGGCAGGAGCAGCGTGCCTGCCAGTCAGCGTTGCGCCATGCGTCAGACGTAATGACGCATATGCGTGCTGACGGATGTGGCCCTTGTGGCTAAAGGATTGGGGCGTATGGAGAGTAGGCAGGTAAGGGATACTGGGATGATCAGCCATGATCATATTGAATGGCGGTGTAGGTTCGAAGGGCCGAATGGTCTACTTCTGCACCGATTTTCTATGTTTCTATGACAGCCTTCTTCACGTTGTCACTCACGTGACTCCGAAATGAAATTGCATCGGATGCCTCAAAGTGTATAGTTGCTTCGAAATACTGAGAGGTCCTGGGTTTGCATTGCTCAATATTCACATACAGGGCAAGGTTAAGATTCACATGATCAATCCAGTCAAAGCTTCTGCTATTTACGTACCTCATGTAATGTTTCAGCACAGAAAATATTCCCAATTCCAAGTTTTCCAGAAGTAGGTGGATTTTGTGATTTTGTAATTAAATAAAGAATTGTGTTTGAAGTGATGTGAATGATTAAAGATAACGAAAGAGCAATTTTAGAGTACAAAATGTTGTAAGAAGCCAGAATTAAATAGGCCATGCAAATTCATGGAGGGAAACAAGCTGTTAGACAGACATGAAAAATAACAGCCTTGTCCAGCTCCACCCCTACAATGTCCTTTCAGACAGCCTATAGATCTGTCCTTCAATTGACACAAAAGCAAACTGATTTAAGTGCTGCTGGCATATAAATATAACCCTTAGGTGGCAATGCTTTGAAATGATGTTATCCCAAGTTTGAAGGCTCATGGCTGAGTACTGTCTAAGCTATGCACTACTGACACATGGGATATGAATGCACCAATGACTTGACATATTTCTTGATAAATGAATGGAACAATTAAATGCATTTTATTTTTAATCTTTAAAATCATAATTCCCCACCACATACAGTTGTGAAAGATTCAAGATGCAAGACAGATTAATTCTGTCATATCTTCAGATATGTTGTTGATGACAGAAGTGATTGCAGATGCAGGAATTTTGAACCAAAAAACAAAGTGCTAGAGATATTCGGCAGAACAGGCATCATCTGTGGAGGAAAATTGACTGATGACGTTTTGGGATCATGACTTTCCCTGAGACTTAAGGACCTGTCCCACCAGCATGCTGCGTATGGCTGCGCGGGGCTGGTCCCACTTCGAACCACGGAGGCGTATGGAGTTGTGCGGGGCTGGTCCCGACATCGCGCGGGGCTCCGAAAATCCTGCACTGTTCGAAAACTTTGCGCGCCAACGGCCTGTCGGCCCGCAGGCGCATTGAGGGCGTATGCTGGTCTTGATGGCATACGCCTAGCGCATGGCGTTGCGCGATGAAGTCACCGCCCGTCGTGCCGTTGTTGTGATGCCGGCTCCGCCCAATGCCGAGCGACGTCCAAATTCAGTCGGCCAGCCTCCTGCCCAGCTGATTGGTGAGTATGATGTCGGGATCAGCCCCGCACAACTCCATACTCCTCCACGGTTCGAAGTGGAACCGGCCCCGCGTGGGCGTACGCCTTAAGCGACCACATTTGGTCATGCTAGACGCATACAATCGCATGCAGGTGGGACTGGCCCTTAAGGGTCCTGATATGAAATGTCAACTGTCCACAGATGCTGTCAAGCCTGTTGGGTTCCTCCAGAATATTGTTAATGACACAAGAAATTGCCTATGTTTGAATATTCAGTAAAAAAAATGAGTGCTGGAGGAATGGTCCCGACCCAAAATGACATCTGTTCATTTCTCTCTCCAGATGCTGCTGATCCTATCGTTGGTAATTATGTTCCTTTCCAATTGTAATTTTAGTCCTGCATGGTCCATAACTTTACTACCCAGAAAGGCACCAATGTGCAATGTCATCAAGGAGATTGCCTGCATAAGCAGAATCAACTATGGATACAAATGCAGAAGCCTCTTTCTCCAGGTAGCCAAAGAGGCTTATCCTGTTTGTGGGACATGTTTGTTAACTGTCTCTGCACCCAGTGTACCATATAACATATAACCATATAACAATTACAGCACAGAAACAGGCCCTCTCGGCCCTTCCAGTCCGTGCCGACCATTTGTTTTCCCCTAGTCCCATCTACCTGCACTCAGACCATACCCCTCCATTCCCTTCACGTCCATATACCTATCCACTTTACTCTTAAATGTTAAAATCGATCCTGCCTCCACCACTTCTGCTGGAAGCTCATTCCACACAGCCACCACCCTCTCAGTAAAGAAGTTCCCCCTCACGTTACCCCGAAACCTCTGTCCCTTAATTCTCATGTCATGCCCTTTTGTTTGAATCTTCCCTACCCTCAATGGGAAAAAACGTATCCACGTTAACTCTGTCTATCCCTTTCATCATTTTAAAGACCTCAATCAAGTCCCCCATTAACCTTCTGCGCTCCAAAGAATAAAGACCTAACTTGTTCAACCTTTCTCTGTAACTTAGTTGCTGGAACCCTGGCAACATTCTAGTAAATCTCCTCTGTACTCTCTCTATTTTGTTGACATCCTTCCTATAACTAGGCGACCAAAATTGTACACCATACTCCAGAATTGGTCTTACCAATGCCTTGTACAATTTTAAACATTACTTCCCTACTCCTATATTCAATGCTCTGATTTAATAAGGCCAGCACACCAAAGGCTTTCTTTACCACCCTATCTACATGCGATTCCACCTTCAGGGAACTATGCACAGTTATTCCTAGATCCCTCTGTTCCACAGCATTCCTCAATTCCCTACCATTTACCATGTACGTCCTATTTTGATTTGTCCTGCCAACATGTAGCACTTCACACTTAACAGCATTAAACTCCATCTGCCATCTTTCAGCCCACTTTTCCAAATGGCCCAAATCTCTCTGTAGACTTTGAAAATCTACTTCATTATCCACAACACCACCTATCTTAGTATCATTTGCATACTTACTTATCCAATTTTCCACCCCATCATCCAGATCATTGATGTACATGACAAAACAACAGTGGACCCAACACAGATCCCTGAGGCACCCCACTGGTCATCGGCTTCCAACCTGACAAACAGCCATCCACCATTACTCTCTGACATCTCCCATTCAGCCACTGTTGATTCCATCTTGCTACTTCGCCATTAATACCCAAAGATTGAACCTTCTTAACCAACCTTCCATGGGGAACTTTGTCAAAGGCCTTACTGAAGTCCATATAGACACCATCCACTGCTTTACCCTCATCAATTTCCCTAGTTACCGCTTCAAAAAATTCAAGAAGGTTTGTCAAACATGACCTTCCAGGCACAAATCCATGTTGACTATTCCTGATCAGACCCTGTTTATCCAGATGCTTATATATATTATCTTTGGGTTACCATAACCCCTCGAGGTGGATATCGGAGACAAAAGGAGAAAAATAGAATTATAGGAGGAAAACAAGCCCACCAGTCCACCCATTTACAGTAATACTACATTAACCTGTCTTTTTTTAATTCTCCACACATTCCCATCAGCACTTTCCAGATTCCACCACTAACATGAACACTAGGAGCAAATTTACAATTAACAATTAACCTATTAATCACATATTTTTGGAAGGTGAGAAGAAAGCCACCTGAAGGAAACCCATGTGGTCTTAGGCAGAACTCCACATTGATAGCATCCAATGTCAGGATTGAAGCCAGGCCTCTGTCATGAAACACCCAAAGCTCTTCTGGCTGTGCCACTCTTATTTAATGGTATCAATGTGACCAATAAAATGAGGATTAATTGACATCAATGTGCAATCCCTCCAAGCAGCAAAATAAATTATATTGTGTCGTAAAGCTTTGCTTTCTGGCAGTTTAAACAGTCATGGTGAATGTCACCGCTGGGACTCATGCATTTGTGATGAAAATTCCACTAGAGATGTACTTAGAGTTACCATATTCAGCATAGGAAGCTGTAATGTTGCTAATTCAACCATTGAAATTGCACCGTAGCAAGAATGAATTTGTATTTACATAGCACCATTCATATTTACTTCGGAATATAGCAAACGTTCTTTACAATCAATAACAAAATTACTTTAGTAGTGTTGAAACAAGGAATTGCAGATGCTGGTTTACATAAAATGACACAAAGTTCTGGAGTAACTCAATTGGTCAGGCAGAGCACGGATAGGTGATGTTTCGGATGGGGACACTTCTTCAGATGTCCAGTTCTTTAGTTAGAAGGTCCCTGTTCATTTACTATCACTTCCCGTTGGTTTGATATGTGTGTCTGCATTATACATTTTGCAGTCCATTCTCCTCTACCTCTGTCTCAGCCCCTTTCGGGTGAATATGAAGATAATGCTTTACAGAGCTAGAATCAGTTAACCTCTCTGTTGGCATATGTTGTCGGGATCTAGTAACCTAGCACTGTAGACCTCAAGTTGACATTCAACCCATGGAAATTATTTGAACATTCAAGAGTGAATAATATGAAAATGGTGGTCAGTGTTTATGACTAGTGAACCAGTGAGTGTTTGAATCAATAGGATGAGATTCATGCTCAGTGTAGGGTTGGCCAATACTATAATAGCAAACACACATATCAAACCAACTAGAAGTGATAGTAAATGAACAGGGAACTTCTAACTTAATAACTGGACATCTGAAGTAGTGTCCCCACCCAAAATATCACAATAGACAATTGACAATAGACAATAGGTGCAGGAGTAGGCCATTCGGCCGTTCGAGCCAGCACTGCCATTCAATGTAATCATGGCTGATCATCCCCAATCAGTACCCTGTTCCTGCTTCCTCACCCTATCCCCCGACTCCGCTATCTTTAAGAGCCATATTGAGCTCTCCCTTGAAAGTATCCAGAGAACCAGCCTCCACCGCCCTCTCAAGCAGAGAAATCCACACTCACAACTCTCTGTGAGAAAAAGTGTTTCCTCTTCTCCGTTTGAAATGGCTTACCACTTATTTTTAAACTGTGACCCCTGGTTCTGGACTCCCCCAACATCGGGAACATGTTTCCTGCCTCTAGCATGTGCAAACCATTAATAATCTTATATGTTTCAATAAGATCCCCTCTCATCCTTCTAAACTCCAGAGTATACAAGCCCAGCTGCTCCAGATACAAATATAGGTCCCTTGCAGTCAGAAACTGGTGAATTGATCATGGGGAACAAGGACATGGCAGAGCAATTGAATAACTACTTTGGTTCTGTCTTCACAAAGGAAGACATAAATAAACTGCCGGAAATAGCAGGGGACCGGGGGTCAAATGAGATGGAGGAACTGAGTGAAATCCAGGTTAGCCGGGAAGTGGTGTTAGGTAAATTGAATGGATTAAAGGCCAATAAATCCCCAGGGCCAGATAGGCTGCATCCCAGAGTACTTAAGGAAGTAGCCCCAGAAATAGTGGAAGCATTAGTGACAATTTTTCAAAACTCTTTAGATTCTGGAGTAGTTCCTGAGAAGTGGAGGGTAGCTAATGTAACGCCACTTTTTTAAAAGGGAGGGAGAGAGAAAACGGGGAATTACAGACCAGTTAGTCTAACATTGGTAGTGGAGAAAATGCTAGTCAGTTATTAAAGATGGGATAGCAGACATTTGGAAAGCGGTGAAATCATTGGACAAAGTCAGCATGGATTTATGAAAGGTAAATCATGTCTGACGAATCTTATAGAATTTTTTGAGGATGTAACTAGTAGTGTGGATAAGCGAGAACCTGTGGATGTGTTATATCTGGACTTTCAGAAGGCTTTCAACAAGGTCCCACATAAGAGATTAGCATACAAACTTAAAGCACACGGTATTGGTGGTTCAGTATTGATGTGGATAGCGAACTGGCTGGCAGACAGGAAGCAAAGAGTAGGAGTAAACGGGTCATTTTCAGAATGGCAGGCAGTGACTAGTGGGGTACCGCAAGGCTCAGTGCTGGGACCCCAGCTATTTACAATATATATTAATGATCTGGATGAGGGAATTGAATGCAACATCTCCAAGTTTGCGGATGACACAAAGCTGGGGGGCAGTGTTAGCTGTGAGGAGGATGCTAGGAGGCTGCAAGGTGACTTGGATAGGTTGGGTGAGTGGGCAAATGCATAGCAGATGCAGTATAATGTGGATAAATGTGAGGTTATCCACTTTGGTGGCAAAAACAGGAGGGTAGATTATTATCTGAATGGTGGCCGATTCGGAAAAGGGGAGATGCAACGAGACCTGGGTGTCATGGTAGACCAGTCATTGAAAGTAGGCATGCAGGTGCAGCAGGCTGTGAAGAAAGCGAATGGTATGTTGGCATTCATAGCAAAAGGATTTGAGTACAAAAGCAGGGAGGTTCTACTGCAGTTGTACAGGGTCTTGGTGAGGCCACACCTGGAGTATTGCATACAGTTTTGGTCTCCTAATCTGAGGAAAGACATTCTTGCCATAGAGGGACTACAGAGAAGGTTCACCAGACTGATTCCTGGGATGGCAGGACTTCCATATGATGAAAGACTGGATAGACACGGCTTGTACTCACTGGAATTTAGGAGATTGAGGGGGGATCATATAGAGACTTACAAAATTCTTAAGGGGTTGGACAGGCTAGATGCAGGAAGATTGTTCCCGATGTTGGGGAACACCACAACAAGGGGTCACAGTTTAAGGATAAGGGGGAAGTCTTTTAGGGAGTTAGATGTGGCCCTTGTGGCTAAAGGGATCAGGGGGTATGGAGAGAAGGCAGGTACAGGATACTGAGTTGGATGATCAGCCATGATCATATTGAATGGCGGTGCAGGATCGAAGGGCCGAATGGCCTACTCCTGCACCTATTTTCTATGATTCTATGATTCTATGATTCTATTGTCACAGCATATGACAGTCCTGCCATCCCAAGAATTCACCTATCCATGTTCTTCAGTGATGCTGCCTGATGTGTCTATCTTCGGTCTAAACTAGCACCTATAGTTCCTTCCTATACATTTTGTCTGCTCCCCAGCGAAATCACCTCAAGGTATGATTACTTTGAAGAAGTTCTCCTCCTCTCTCTGACGAGAGTTCTGTTTTATCTCTCTACATCATCGTCTATATCTCGTGTTTCACTTTTCCCTATCATGGTTGATTACCTACTCAATGTTGTTGATTAAATACTCAATGTTATTAATTCCAATTGTATCAGTGCTTCCAACCCATGCAGGGAAGAGGAAAGGCCATTCACTTGAATATTTGTTCATTGGCAACTACTACCTATTGTTTTCTCATGAAAATTGAGTTGTAAAGCAATTAAAAGCACCATTTGCCCACATCTGGACTCACTGCATGGACTCACTCGCCAGCAGCTCGTCAGTCCGTTCGCCTTTTTAATTATTTTTAGTGCGTCTAAATATATGTTTTAATGTTTCTCAGTATGTCTTATGTGGGGTTGGTGGAGGGGAATTAGGGGAAAACGTCACTTACCTGGACAGAGATGCATATTTTCTCCGTGTCACATCTTTACCCCCCTCACGGGAACTGGATTAGCACGGCCTTTCCGACCGGAGACCGGCCCAGAGCTTCAGTAGTGGGTGCCGCGTAGAAGTACCATTGCGGACCCTGGGATCCTTGTCGAGGATCGCAGCGTTGGAGCTCCGATCGCGGGACCTGCTGACTTTAACATTGTGGAGCTGTGGTCTGCAGAGCTTCTAGCCACGTGGGTGCATTGACTTTAACATCATGGAACCTGGGATCTTTTGCCAAGGATTGCCAGTGTTGGAGCTCCATCCAGCGGGGCCTGTAGACTTTGAAAGCTGCGGTCTCCGGTAAGAAGTGGCCGATTCGGGAACTCCAAGCCGCAGAGTGTGTTCCAATCCATCCTGACATCGGAGTTTCGATCATCCCGGCGAGGGGGCTTGTATATCGGGCTGTCCGTAGCGGCGACTGTGGAGGGTGAACAAAAGGAGGAATATTAACTGAACTTTGTTGTCTTCCATCACAGTGAGAAATGTTGATTCCACTGTGGTGGATGTTTATGTTAAATTCTATTGTGTATTGTGTTCATTTTATTCGTATGGCTGTATGGTATAAATATTGCTGTACCTATTGTTGCATGTGACAATAAATGCGAACTTGAACTTGAATGCACACCTGTGCATGCAGATATTGAGGGCGAAAAATGACTCCCTGCATCTGAATAGTGGTTATGAACTGGAGCAGGCTCCAATCAAATGGCTGGATTTAAACATTAAATTAACGTTTAAACTATTTTAAACATCCCTGACAGCAAAATTTAAAAACATTTTACAAATAAAGAAAATTAATTGCAAAACATTATTAAAATATACAGGAAACAAAACGATTTTAATAGCAAAATATAAGGCCTAATATCAATTAGCTGAATATCTCTTAAAGAGAAGATAATTCCAGTTTCCTAGTCATGAGAAGGTCTCAAGAAGGGTCTTGAGCCAAAACATCACCAATCCCTGACCCACTGAGCTACTCCAGCTTTTTGTGTCTATCTTAAGTACTGGATCTAATGAATTATTGCCCTGCTGTACCTTTTCATAACAATGTTTTTGTTTATTCTGTGTGCACTAATGTACAGTATATGGGGTAAATCTATCTGAAGGAAACTTATTTTAATTAAATTGATCTTCCAATACAAACATATTTAACAGGCAAAGCAAACATTAAAAACAAATTAGCAGTTGTATTAGATCTGGATAACAGGAAGGCCACTGCTTAATCCCCTGCTTGACACTATATGGTGATGGCCCATTGTAGACGACGATAGCATGGTTGTGCAGTTTCATGTCTTGTGGGATTGAGTGTGGCTCATTATACACCCATGGCTATATGGCTAAGAGCACTGTGATTGATTGAATCACTAGTGGTGATAAGTCAGCTCACAGGAGAGAGATAGAATAGCTGGTTGAGTGGTGCCTCAACAACAACCTCTCACTTAATGCTAACAAAATCAACCTCTTACGTGTTAACTTCAGAAAGGGGAAGTCTGGGAGCCAAGCACCAGTTTTTATTATTGTATTGCCAGCACTTTTTGTCTCTCAGATTTTCAAGTGCTGCAGCTTTCTTGGTTTTCTGCCAGAAAGGGTAGTCATTCAATATATTGGAAGGCAGCACGAGCTTGAGTCAAACTCATAAAAAATCTATCAGCACTTCAGATGCTTTATGTGAGTGACCAGGGAGGTTGTACACCAATACCCCATTTACAGAAATGTCTGTGATTCTTAAAAGGAGACAATCTCCTCTGCGGTATTGACTCAGTTGTTCATTAACTGGCTACAACTATTGACAGTGATTACAATCACAAACTTTATCAATGTTATTTTCCAGCAGTATGTCAGCAAAGATAAAAGCATATCATTTATCAGACAGAATAGAGCAAGCCCCCAATTAGTTTTGCCTGTAATGATGAGTGCTCTCTTTATCAATGTTAATTACTTTTTTTTTTCAGAAATACCAGCAGGATCATCACTCTAATGGTTAGGTATATGCTAACTGCTTCGTGCAATCTAATGCAAAGGACCAGTTTGTTTAGCTGGAATCTGGATATGAGTGATCGATACCAAAACTAAATGATATATCTGAAATGGAGACAATGACCCGGTTCAAGTCAATTGGTTCTTGAATTGCTTTTCGGTGACAAAGTCAATTATCAGAGATAACACATAGTTTGTTCATAACGTGAAAGGACAGCACTACTGTATATGACAATCTCAATATGTCACCATTCTAAACAATGTTATTATATTTGTGATTTAGGAAAATCACAAATAAAATGTTGAAGTGAGAGCATCTGTTATTGGTTACATGGAACATAAGTGTCAGCACTGAGACATTAAGGATTTTTCTCTGAATCAATTTAATTGAAAGATCTCTGTTTGAAATGTTAATCTGTTTTGTTTTTCATTTCAGATGCTAATGAGCCTACAAATCAAACATTTCACATTTAATTAGCTGATTAGATACATACCTCCACGCAATGATTTTATGAACTCCTTCCCCTGGACAGATTTTGCAGGACTTTTGACTTTGGTGCCAAATTCATGTTAGTCGAGTATCCACGTGACTTTTTAACTTTCAAAATAAAAACACAATTTATCTTCTTCTACTGTTTAATTCCATTATCTCGTGTGTCATCAGCCTTAAACTTGCAAAATTAAACCATCATGGTTTTGCAATTAATTTCTGCTGTAAGAGAAAACAGTTTCAAACAAATAACATATGTACTTTTACAGCAATTGAGTCTTCATGAACTTTACATTGGAATATTTGTGATTTTATAATTTGAATAATGAATAGTGATTTGTAATCATGTTGCTCTTGGAATAGGAAAAGTCATGCTTATGAAGTAGGATGAGGTATAGTCTGAGGTAAAGACTAGTCTGTTTCCTTGAACGTATGCCAAAAGTCAGTGGGGAGAAGGTGATAGTTGGCATTGCATATTTATCAAAGTCATTCTGATCAATTGAATTATAGTATAGTTTAAATGCTTATGAGATAAATAATGATTCTGTCTATGTTTTGGAAAAATTAAACACAATGATTTAGTAGAAGCAATTGTCTGCCAGACAATTTGGTGAATTACTTTATATAGAGCAAATGGTTCAAAGACATCAGCCAGGGGCAACAGAAGCAATGCCATGTATAATCTATGTCCTTTTGAAAGTTATCACAAATCTGCTTGCACTACATTTTCAAGCAAAATAATCAAGTTACTTCTGTGAAATTAACTCGTGTAAGTTTTAGTTCTCCTTATAATAGGCAGTTTTCCTGAAAAGAAACTATTGGATAAAAACTCATCCACTTTTGCATGCATGACATTTAGCCATAATTTTCTACATCCTGCATTTATTGCATGCAATCGAGGATGACTTTTAATTGAAAGATTGAGATGAAATAATGGATCGACTGGGCTTATATTCACTTGAATTTAGAAGGATGAGAGGGCGTCTTATAGAAACTTATAACATTCTTAAGGCATTGGACAGGCTAGATGCAGGAAAAATGTTCCTGATGTTGGGGGAGTCCAGAATAAGAATAAGGAGTAGGGCATTTAGAACTGAGATTAGGAAAAACATTTTCACCCAGTGAGTTGTAAATCTGTGGAATTCTCTGCCACAAAAGGCAGTGGAGGCCGATTCACTGGATATTTTTAGGAGAGAGTTTGATAGATGTAGCTCTTAGGGATAACAGAATCAAGAGATTTGGGGAGAAAGCAGGAATGGGGTATTTTGGATGATCAGTCATGATCATATTGGATGGTGGTGTTGGCTCAAAAGGCCAAATAGCCTACCCCCTGCACCTATTTTCAATGTTACTTTGTGTTAATAAATGTTAATTTCATATCATCAACAATGATGCAGTACATGGTGTGTCTCATTCTAAAAGAAACAGATGTAGCTTTCAGCCAATTTGTACCAAAGTGTTCTGTGCCTACAAGGAACTTAGAACAAACAAAAGGTCAGTTATATTTGTTTAAAACACTGTCAGTTGGAAAAAAAATATTTTTGATTCGAAGTAAACTGTTGAGTTTTCATGGACTAAAATGTAGAAGCAAATAAACAATGACCAGTTTAAATATTCACAGTTTCATCAGTAGATGTAAAACAGAAAAATCTGCTGAGTCTAGACTCAGTGATTACTATCAAATTTCACCTCAATGTTCAATAGTCAATAGTTTATTTATGTACCAGGTACAGTGAAATACATTTTTTTTGCATACAGATCAGGAATCCTATCACCGTGCATAAGCACAATCATCCTTGGTCAGTACAGTACGCACAGAACAGCCCACTGAGTCAATATGCAAGAGGTGCCATTTTGCTGCCATTTTACAGTCCCAGCTGCAGCTGGCCACAAAGTCAGTAGCAGCCGTCCCCTCATTTTGGTCCTTTTCAATGCTTTGAGAGACAATAATCCATCTCCAAGTGCCCCAAAATTGAAAAGCCTGTGCACTATTCTCAAGATGTGCACTTTTAGGGAATCACCTTCACTGATTGACTATGAGCCATTCCTATGTTGGAGAGGTGAGGTGCCCTGGGGATCGGCCAATACACAGTCAAAGTGCAATTAATATACCGTAGATGTCAACCAAGTGGGAACTGTTTCTATGACATTGTTACACAAGGGTGGAGTTGAACATACACTACATACCTCTTTTGCCACCAGTCATCATAGTAATGTACACAGTGCTTGAGAATCTGGTATTGTAATCTGCACATTGCTAAACACACATGCCTTATTTTGAACTGTGTTAAACATAACTTGACATAACAAACTTTTTTCCCACTTCTTGTTTCTATTCTGTGTTCCATAACCAACAAAAGCCTGCCAATTATTTATCTCTGCTCTAGTGAGACTTTCTGAGTTTGTGAGGAAACAATCAGTGACACCTCCCTATGCCTTTGTCAGTTTATCTAAAGGGGACCTTCTAATATGACACCAACCACTAATATGACACTGTGTTTCCTTATTTGTCTCATCAGACCTCGTCAATATCAGAAATCATAGCTATGTGTCTTTCATTCTTTTAACACATGATCTGGAACTCTATCTTTGAACTAGATAAACTGCCTTAAAAATATAGTTTGATAAATAGAAAAGAATGATTAGTTTAAAAAGGAAACATAGAAACATAGAAACATAGAAATTAGGTGCAGGAGTAGGCCATTCAGCCCTTCGAGCCTGCACCGCCATTCAATATGATCATGGCTGATCATCCAACTCAGTATCCCGTACCTGCATTCTCTCCATACCCTCTGATCCCCTTAGCCACAAGGGCCACATCCAACTCTACATTAAATATAGCCAATGAACTGGCCTCAACTACCCTCTGTGGCAGAGAGTTCCAGAGACTCACCACTCTCTGTGTGAAAAAAGTCTTTCTCATCTCGGTCTTAAAGGATTTCCCCCTTATCCTCAAGCTGTGACCCCTTGTCCTGGACTTCCCCAACATCTTACGCTTTTCTTTAAAAAGTTAAAAAATTTACATTTATGGTGTCAGCTAAACCATAAACCTGAGATTATAAAAGAGAGGTACAAAAAACTGCGGATGGTGGGTCAGTCTGAAAAAGGTTTCCACTCGTCTGTCCACTCTCGCCAGAGACGCTGTCAGACCTGCTGAGTTCCTCCAACACTTTGTGTATTGATTAAAAAACAACTTAATGCACTAATACGTATCAGGCAAGAAAATCATCCAGCTTCATTGGTCGGATGAATACGAGACACCAGATCCACTAATGCAGGTCACGTTTAACTGCAATTACAGATGGATTGTGCATAGTTCCCTGAAGGTGGAATCGCATGTAGATAGGGTGGTAAAGAAAGCCTTTGGTGTGCTGGCCTTTATAAAATCAGAGCATTGAATATAGGAGTTGGGAAGTAATGTTAAAATTGTACAAGGCATTGGTAAGACCAATTCTAGAGTATGGTGTAACAATTTTGGTCGCCTAGTTATAGGAAGGATGTCAACAAAATAGAGAGAGTACAGAGGAGATTTACTAGAATGTTGCCAGGGTTCCAGCAACTATGTTACAGAGAAAGGTTGAACAAGTTAGGTCTTTATTCTTTGGAGCGCAGAAGGTTAAGGGTGACTTGATTGAGGTCTTTAAAATGATGAAAGGGATAGACAGAGTTGACGTGGATAAGCTTTTCCCATTGAGGGTAGGGAAGATTCAAACAAGAGGGCATGACATGAGAATTAAGGGACAGAGGTTTAGGGGTAACGTGAGGGGGAACTTCTTTACTCAGAGGGTGGTGGCTGTGTGGAATGAGCTTCTAGCAGAGGTGGTGGAGGCAGGATCGATTTTAACATTTAAAAGTAAAGTGGATAGGTATATGGACGTGAAGGGAATGGAGGGGTATGGTCTGAGTGCAGGTAGATGGACTAGGGGAAAACAAATGGTCGGCACGGACTGGAAGGGCCGAGAGGGCCGACAGTGATCTCCACATCTCATGAATTCATTAAACAAAAATAATTCAGGAAGGAAAACCGCTTAATTTACACACCTTCAGAAAATGTTTTTCAGAACAACATTCTTCTCTCTCTATCTCTTTCCGCTCTCTCTCTTTTTTTATTTTATTTTTTATTTTTTTTAGTTTCAAAAACTTTATTGACACAATAATATAATACAACACATCAAACCATAATCAAAAATGGCACTATAATACAACCATTATAGTACAACAATACAATCATTGTTCACAATACACTGAACCCCACGCGGTGACCAGCGCCCACGGAAGGCCTCCAGAGTCCCCCGTGGACACCGCATGTTCCCGCTCCAGGGACACACGTGCACGGACGTAGGCCCGGAAAAGGGGCAGGCAGCCGACTCTAGCCTGACCATCGACCGCCCGCTGCCTGGACCCACGAATGGCCATCTTGGCCAGGCCCAGGAGCAAACCGACAGGGAAGTTCCCCCCCCCCCACTCGGCTCTCCCCACTCCCTGCCTTGTGTCCGAACACTAGAAATCGTGGGACTAAAATGCAACCAGAACTTGAGGAACAACCCCTTCAGATATTGGTACAGGGGCAGTAGCCTCTCACACTCCATATACACGTGGAACACGGTCTCTTGCTCGCCACAGAAATTACATGCTGCGGACGAGCCCGTGAACCGACTCAAAAGTCTATTACAAACCACCGCTCTGTGCAACACTCTCCACCCCAGGTCCCCAATGTAAAGGGGAACAACTCGCTTATAGAAGGACCCCCACTGAGGACCTCCCCCGCCTTCAGGTGGTAACACCGTCCGCCATGGTGTATCGGGACGGGAGACGAAGGTAAGGAGGTGCAAAATGTGCAGGAGCATCCTGTACAGTGTGCGTCTCTTTGCATCACGAAATGGCAAGCTGGTCATCTCAGAAAGGCGGCTTAGATTGTGTGGAACCGGTACCCGAGAACTATCCCGGATCCTAGGCCCTATGAGCAGATCTGACGGAGCGGGGGTAAGCTCTATCAGAACCACTCTAGGCACTCGCCTCTCCTCGACACCCGCCATGACAGGGTGAGGACCGGCCACTCCCGCAGCCACGACAACCCCCTCCCCTCTTGGAACAACACGCTGGCTGAAAACAACCAAATTCCTCACTCTTAGCACATCCCGGTAGAAGACAGGCAAGCCCCTTAGAGCGGGTCGACTGATACCCGCCACCGGGAGCCGTGAGACCCCCCTTAGACAACGACCCCGACGGAAAAAATACGTGGCCAGAGCGTGCCATCTGGGTGGGTTCTCTTCGTACATGTACCTCCGCAGAGTCCTCAGGCGGAGAGCTGCCACCTGGGTACGCACACATACCAAGGACTGGCCGCCCTCCTCTAACGGAGACTCAGGACCGCCGCGGAAACCCAGTGCTTCCTATTTCCCCAAAAGAAATCTACCAGCTTCTTCTGTAAAGCAGTTGCAAAAATAGAGGGCGGCACAAGAGTAGCCAGCTGGTACCATAACATGGAGGCCACCAGCTGGTTTATGACCAGCACCCTCCCACGAAAGGAAAGAACTCCAAGCAGGCCTGACCAGCGCCCCAACCGGGCGATCACTTTCATCTCCAACTCCCGCCTGTTTGCCGGCCAAGCATCCTCAGTGGGACTCAGGTACACCCCCAGATAGAGGAGGTGCGTGGTACTCCACGCAAACATTACCATCTCCTCTGGCAGGGAGTCCACCTGCCACTCACCCACTAAAAGTCCAGAACACTTACTCCCAGTTAATCCTAGCAGAACATGCAGCCGAGAAAATCTCCTGGCAGTCACGCATCCTCCGCAGTCACCAGGATCAGTGAGCATAAGGAGTACATCATCGGCATACGCCGAAAGAACCACCTCCACCCCCGGGCCAGGTAGGGCCAGGCCTGTCAACCTCCTCCGAAGAAGACACAGGAACGGCTCCACACAGACCGAGTATAACTGACCCGACATGGGCAACCCTGACGGACCCCCCTCCCAAAATGAAAAGGAGACAACAACGCACCATTAACCTTCACAAGGCACTCCACTGCAGTGTACAAAAGCCGGACCCGGGCCACGAAATGCGGCCCAAACCCAAACGCTTGCAACGTCCCGAAAAGGTATTCATGTTCCACCCTATCAAAAGCCTTCTCCTGATCAAGAGACAGAAAAGCAGCTGGCTGACCAGTGCCCTGGGCTAGATGAATCAGGTCCCTTACCAGGTGGATGTTATCCTGAATGGACCTGCCAGGGACTGTATAGGACTGGTCAGGATGAATCAGTTGAGACAGCACGGAGCCCAGGCGATTTGCCATTGCCCGTGCAAAAACTTTATACTCTGTGCATAGGAGAGAGACCCGGCGCCAGTTTCTTCAACAAGCGGAGTTCACCCTTCTTGGGCAGCAGGACAACAACTGCCCTACGCCACGAGAGGGGCATCTCCCCGGTCGCCAGGCTCTCCCCCAGAACCAACATGTAATCTCCACCAAGAACATCCCAGAACGCTCTAACAAACTCTACCGTCAGCCCATCCATCCCAGGGGACTTACCGCTCCTGAGCTGATGCAGGGCACGAGTCAACTCCTCCAAAGATAAAGGGGCCATCAAGAAGATCTGCCACCCCCCTATCTACAGTCGGCAGACCCTCCCACAGATCTCGCTGAGCCTCCCTGTTGAATCTATCCGCAGTGAACAGGGACCCATAAAAGGACCTGACCAAGGCACTTATCCTCTCTGGATCAGTGACAGAGGACCCGTCGTCTGCGAGCAGCTCCACGAGCTGTTTGCGAGCTCCCCGCCCCTTCTCCAGAGAGAAAAAGAAAGGCGAAGCTCGGTCCAGATCGCGCAGCATCTGGACCCGCGACCTCACGTAGGCGCCTCGGGACCGCTCAAGCAGCAGGCTCCTCAAAACTTCCTTCTTCATCTGAAACTCTCCCCATTCGCAGGAGTCTTCACCAAACCGACCCAGACGAGACTCTGCGTCCAGTATCTCCCTCTCAAGCCTCTCGACCGCTGAGTCCCGCTTTCCGGTCGACCCCCACGTATAATCCTTACAAAAGAGACGGATGTGAGCTTTCCCCCACATCCCACCACTGCCTAAGGGAAGAGAAGCACCTCTGCCTCTCTCTCCACTTCCCCCAAAACCGACTGAATGCTTCCCCCGGAAAACACCGATCCTCTAGCAGCCTGTTGTTAAAGTGCCAGTACGCGGACCCAGCCCGAGCGCGGCGCTGGATTGAAATCCACACGCACCAGACAATGGTCCGAGCACGGCACCAGCCGCATTGATGCCGCCGAGACACGGGAAACAAACGCTCGTGAAAATATATATCCGATCAATGTGGGAACGACCACCCTCAGACCTCCGCGAAAAAGCAGTGGAATCCGGGTGGAGGTTCTGCCAGGCATCAACCAACTCAAAGGATTCAATCAACCCTCTCAGCTTCTTCGCTACAGCAGGGGCACACTGAGTACCAGAACGGTCTCGCGCCTCAAGTGTGCAATTAAAATCCCCACCAAATGAAGACACACTCTCCCCTATCAATTGTGCTCAACAGAGCATCACCTCCTGAAGTAGGCCGGCCTGCATCGTGCCGGAGCTAGGGCATACACTTAATGAAATGCAACGGCATGCCATCCAGGCTCACGGCCAGATGGAGCAAACGTCCTGGCACAACTTCTTGCACTTTTAAAATATTTGGCAGAAAATACGGGGCCAACAGAAAGGCCACCCCACTCGAGTTCGAGCTGAGATGGCTCATGTAGACCCTCCCTTCCCACTCCAGTCGCCAGGTGGGTTCATCACAATAACAACAGTATGCGTCTCTTGCAGAAAACACACCGCAAATTTCCCCTCTCTAAGGACTGATAAAAGCTGAAATCTGCGAAAACTCTCTCCCGTTTAAATTTAATGTAGCTACTGTGAATGTGCAGGCACACTAAATTGAGATCCTCACACTCCGCCTAGACTCTCTCTGAGGAACTCCAAAAAGTCCCCAAACTAGGGGTCTCTTCTCAGAGTCAGGAAGATCGCTGTCCTTGTTGCCAAGGATAGCCTCGAGAGTCTTAATCAAAGCTGGCCAATCCTCCCACCGTTTCTTTGCAGCACCCATTTTTGTTCTGAGAGTATGACTTGTTTTTAGGAACTCTCGCACCTCACAGATAACTGTTGCATGATACACGGCCTTGGAGTCTGGCACTCGGCCAACCCACTCGCACCTGAAACAACAAGCTTGCCAGTGGCAGCTCCCAGGGTCGTTATCAAAAATTGAAAGACCAGAACTCTCGGAAAGTTCACTAATCCCGCTACACAAACTGCCCCATCACTCTCCCCCCCCTCCTCCGGCATGCCACCACCCCCAGGATCAATGCCAGGGAAGGGTCCCGACACCCCTGACCGCAACAAGCAGCCCACTGACTGGCTGGGTCCTGCACTCTCCCATCACCCTCCACGTCTGGGCCTGGGGAAGAAAAAACAAGAGGCACCCCCAGGGTCTGTGGTACACTGGCACCCTCGGAAACTGAAGGAGGATCACGACCCGAAACAGCCCCGACCTCCACAGCACCCAGAGTACCCTCTCCACAGGCAACACCCAGAGAATCTCCTCTTGCCTCTAAACTCTCCCCTGCCAACTCACCTGAGAGGCAGCGCACCCCCCAGCACCTCCATTGGCTCTGATAAGGAGCACAGAGTGGTACACCAATGCCCCTGAACCTCCACCTTCGGGCTGACTCTGCTCATCCCCCGTCTCAGGGGGCACACTACTCGGGAGCTAACCCCTGACGTGCCAACACCCTCAGTAGGTCTCTGAAACGAGGGGACCTCCTCCGACCACAGAGGACACACACACCCAGGGACTAACCTCACACCCGATGAGATAACTCCCCCAGAGGTCCCCTGAAACGAAGGGGCATCCTCCCGCTCCGAGGACACACCACCAGAGAGTCAACCGCATCACATGGTCTTATAACACTCGCGGAAGATCCCTGAGATAGAAGGCCCAACCTCCGACCCGGAGGACACCTGTTCAAGACCACCAACCACATCAGTGGTGGAAGTCTGGAGAAAGACATCCACCTCACTTTGGACCCACGCCCATGCTCTTCCTCGCCAGGCACTAACCTCCATTTTTGTCCCGCTAGCATGTGCAGTACGGTGACCTCCATAACAGAAGTGTCTCCGCCTCCACACTATCCCCAGCCACTTTACCACCCAACGTTTTTGCTTCCCTGCCCCCGTCTGAACCACCTCAGCTCCTTGCTGGACCACGACAGTGCAAACTGCACCACACTGGAGCTGGCAGGCACCCCTTGGGTGGTATCAGAACTCGGCAAGGTGCGCACCCGATCCCGTTTGACTCGCTCGGGCGGCCCCTATCTTTCTCCTCTCCTTCTCTTCTCTTTCCTCTGCTTCTCCCACTGATTGCCCCCTCCCTCACCCCCCCTCCCCCTGTGCCCCGCCTTCAGCCGCCACCACAGGTTGAAGACATGAGGGCGGGGGCTATCTCTACCTCGAGTCCCCGAGGCAGAACCTGCAGGCCCAGATGGGCTATTACTGCCGCCCTGGATCACCGAGGCAAGAGCTGGCAGCCCTAGCCGGGTCAGCAGTACCACCCCGCGCCACTGAGGTTTGACGAGCCACGCCGGATGCCAGCAAGCGCATCCCTGGCCGCTGCGCTAGAACTTCTCGCAGTGACCCCGCGAATAGGACACTCCCTCCGGAGATGTCCAAATTCGCCGCACGCATGACACCGTGCCTTTCCCCAACTCCAACGCACGGTTCTAGGGGACCCCTATACTCCACCTCGAAACTCCCCTCAGCGCCATCCCCCTCACCCACCTTCATGAACACCCTCCTCTTGAAACTGAAGACCACTTTTCTCTGGGTCCCCCCCCCCCAGGTGCATGAGCCTAAAGCACTTAGAACCGCACCTCCCCAAACTTAACAGGTGTGGAATAAGTGATGCGTCTGGAATACATGTGGGGCAACTCCGCAGGAGAAACCGGTCCTCACCCTGGATACCCACGGATCCACCTGTATGTGGACCCCCCTCACTGAAACCCCCCAGCTCCAATGCTTGGGCCACACCCTCCCGGTCCTTTAGTATCACCTCCACCTTTCCTCTTTCGAGCTCGGAGAGACAATAGCTCCCCTCCCAAGAAGTTTCATTCAAGGCCTTTGTAATGTCTCCCCTTGACATCACAGGCCCCAGTTTGAACCGAGATACCAAACCCGTCCCAATCCAAGTCAACATGAGGTTCATGCTCAGATGGCCTCATAACCCGCCACGTTGCTACTGCGTATGTCCGGTCCTTCGGCCGCGCCCCAGCCATCGCCATCCTGACAGAGGCACAAATGAGCTCCAGGCACCCCAGCAGCTCAGCTCCAAGTTAAGTTCCAGAGACAGTCACAGTCAAAGACAGGCAGCAGAAAACAGAAACCTCCAGCTGAAGCAGGAAAGTCCCCAAGTTCGTCCACAGCCGAGAGCAGCTTTTGGGAAGCTCTATCCAGTCGAGCCAGAAGCACAAGTACCTTCTTCACATTAAGCCAGGCAGCCGCACTGTGCAAAATGAATTTAGGGCAGAGAAACGGTGCAAAAAAGACAAAGACACCGCAATCTTCGTGCCCTCGATCTCCAGCACTCTTTGCAGTCCGCCAACGACAACCGCAACCCTCGACAATGTAGAGAAAACTCAGGAATTTTCGCACTAGTAGAGGAATCCTAGACCAGAGGAAAGCTTCAACAAGCCCAACGATAATTAAACTATGAAGCCCCTCTGCCTCTGTTCCTTCTCCAACAGCAAAATCCTTGAAAGGCTGCTTCAATCCTTCTCAACGCAGAGCTGAGAAGAAAACACAACCTCTCTCTCTCTCTCTCTCTCTCCTCTCCTCCTTCCCCTCTCTCTCTCTCTCTCCTTCTCAATTTCAATTTAAAACCTTTATTGGCATGATAAAGTACATCGTTATATTGCCAAAGTATCAAACATGACATACATATTAAAAATGCATAAGCATAAATACATATAGAGTTCATGGACAGATATGTCCCTGTATAAAACTAGCAAATAGCCTATAGCCTTTAAATGATTGCTACACGTTTCTTGCAGCTGTAAGCAGTACAACGGAATAGCAAGTTTAGCTTATCCCTCTCTCTCTCTCTCTCTCTCTCTCTCTCTCTCTCTCTCAATCTCTCTCCTCCTCTCTCTCTCTCTCTCACTCTCTCCACTCTCTCTCTCTCTCTCCTCTCTCTCCTCTCTCTCTCTCCTCTCTCTCCTCTCTCATCTCTCTCTCTCTCTCCTCTCTCTCTCCTCCTCCTCTCTCTCTCTCTCTCTCTCTCTCTCTCACCTCTCTCTCTCTCTCTCTCTCTCTCCTCTCTCTCTCTCTCTCTCTCTCTCTCTCTCTCTCTCTCCTCTCTCATCTCTCTCATCTCTCTCTCTCTCTCTCTCTCTCTCTCTCTCTCTCTCCCTCTCTCCTCTCTCTCTCTCTCTCTCTCCTCTCTCTCTCACACATCAGGAAATTTTAGGACATTTATCCTCTTTGGTTCTACAGATCATAACATCACTCTTACAAGCATTATATTTAATATCATGTTCCACACTATATACAGAACATATAGTGAGGAACTGCTGGAGACCTGCACTAGATGGAATAAAGACCACAAGATCATCTGCATACATAATATGGTTCACTAAAATCTTACCAATCATGCACCCAGTATTACAGGCGTTCAATTGCTTGGACAGATCATCAATGTATAGATATTTTTTTTTTTTTGTAATATATTTTTATTAGAAGTAAATACATATTAAGAAGGTATAACATAAAATCAAAAAAGAAAAAAACATATTATTCGTCACATACATTCTTAATATTTTTAAAGTTTACAGTCGTTCTTATTTATACTTCTATATTTTTTATTATTTTATAACAGAAAGAAAATAGTAAAGATAAATAATAAAAAGAAATAAAATAGAAGTAGAAAATCAATAAAATGAGTGGAGTATAAAGCAAGATATTCTTCATTGGAGATATATGCGTGGTCTATTGTATATAGTTCTTCATCTATTCCTTCATTCAGGCTTCAGTCAGGACCTCGAACCGGACCTCCTTGACCTTTCAATATATAGATTAAAAAGGACTGGGGACAAAATTCCCCCTTGTCTAACACCATTGCTAACCCCAAATGGGGATGAGACCCGATTGGCCCATTTTATTTGCATCGTCTGGTGGGCATACCAGTAAGCCAGAATTCTCACAATATATATAGGCATCCCTTTTTGACTCATTATAACAAACTTCTTTCTGTGATTAACACGATCAAAGGCTTTGGAATAAAGCACATAAAAATTGAATAATTTTTGCCTCTATATTTGTTAACAATCTCCTTTAGGAGATTGCACAAGTCAGTGCCATGTTTAGCTTTAAAACCAAACTGGTTATCTGTGGAGTTAACAAACTAATTTACTCCATCCAGCAGAATTATTTTAAAGAACTTTGACATATGCTGGCTAAAGCTATGGGCCTGTAATTACGTAATTCCACGATATTAGCTGATCCGGAGATTCCATCGACAGAGATGGTAGAGATGTTTTGCAACTGTTAAGAGCTCTCACTTATTTCCAAAAATCAGTATCATTGTTACTTAGCAGCTTCTTAGCCATGGAATCAGCCCTCATAGCTTGCTAAATTTTTACAGATGAAGCGAACAGCATACTTATATCTTGCATTAGTGTGCTTCTTGTACTCAAACACAGGCCCTTCTCTGGGTCTACCTGCCACAGCCCATGATTTAGTGGTTTTGCGGGCTTCAGCACGATACTCAGTTACATACTTATTCCAGCCAGGCCTGATGTTATGTGTCTTATTTTTATGCTTGCAGTAGGGCTTACTGCCTACATATAATGTGCTTACTATATCATTGTACATGGAGCAGATATCCCCAGCCCCTCAAAAGTTGTCATTAATTGAGTTTGTCCAAATCTTGCTTCACTAAGAATGTCTCTTGCATGCATTGTATGTCACAGTTCTCCAGAATTGTTGTCAACAACTGAGCAGCGAGCTTTATCCCCTGCGCTCTGGCCCAAACACAGGTCACGACAGTTGTACGATAGAACCCGAATGGTTCTTGCATTGTAATAAATTGATTGAGATTGTTTAATATTGTTAGAAAATTGCAAGGATCATATTTCACTTCTGTTAATCTTAATCTAAAGCGATTTATTTTCTGCTAACTTTAACATCTCATTTTAACTTTTACGGATAATCCAGAGCATTAGTGTTTTAGAATTCATCATGGTCCATTAAAGGAGAGGATTAAAATCACTGATTCAGGGAATTTAATCCAGTTAATGGAAAAATAAATGTCCAGTTGTCAACAAGAAAATAAAAACAATTAGCTGTGGATTGTTTATTTTTTAATTCAGTTAATTCCCTTGGAAATATCAATTCTTGGCATTAAAATGTGGACAAATTAATGCTGAAGGTTATCCCTAGATTAATTCAATATTAATAGCTTTCAAATAATCTTCTGTGTTCAATCATTATTATGCTTCAAATGTTAGCTATTTGCCATAGGCAATCACTATTTTTTCTGAAAATGTTTCAGGTTTTTTTTTGCTCTGATGAAGTTACTATATTATTGCCAATATATGATTGGAATATTTTACTGTTAAGGTTTCTGAATGTAATCCTTTGCAGCCATTATGGATTATAAATACTTGATCGAAGCCATGAACATCTAAGGTAACTATGGGAAACCACAAATCATTTTTTATGACATAACTTTTAGGGTTTTATTGCCTTTGGTAACAGATGCCTACATGGAAGTGAACATTATAAATTACGCAATGGCAAATTCTCAGGGGAAACAACAACATAAAATGTTTGCGTGGAAACTATGAGCTTTACATATAGATGAAGGAACAGCACCCTCTAGAGGAATCCTTTAACTCAAATTACAAATAAATAATGTTGATAAATTATTGTAGGTTTTTCATTTTTTAATAAAAGTGCATGAACAATAAAATTGAAAGGCTAGAATACCAACACTAAAAAGTAGAGACAAGGAATTGGTTATTCATCTCTGCCAAATTTTAGTTTAGGGAGCTTGGAAATGGAGCAAAAGATCAGACTGAGAAACACAAACGTTCTAATTCTGCAGGGAAATGTCACTGAAGTTGTTGACATATGCTGATGGAACTCAGTGACCCTAGTTTTCAGTGCATGTATGTGCAGTTTGGGAATACATGAGTCCCAAAGTTGAAGTTAGTTGATTGCCATTGCTCATCCAACTGTGTGTGACTCTGTATTCTTCTTGAACTTGTGTACGAGTTCAAAACTCCTGTGATTACTCATCCTTCCACATAAAGATGCTGTGCAAGACCTGAATAACATAATAAGAAAAAATGCTGGAAATATTCAGCAAGTCAGGTTCTATCTGTGGGAAGAGAAATACAGCTGCATTTTCAAGTTGAATTGGCAAAGTTTAGAGTTTAGATATACAGCATAGAAAGAGGCCTAACGGCCCACCAAGACCGCACTGACCAGTGATCCCCACATCCTATCCTACACACACTAGGGACAATTTACAATGATACCAAGCTAATTAACCTACAAACATGAACGTCTTTAGAATGTGGAAGGAAACCGGAAATATCGGAGAAAACCTACGCAGGTCTGGATTGTTGATTTTTAAAAATAGCTCAAAGGAAGCAACAGAGGTATGGTCACTTGGTTAAGGAATGATCACTATCAAATATTTGCATGTGGGTGTTGAGATTATGCGGGGTTCTAATTCGAGCAACACTTCAGAAAATACAGACATTTCCTGTCTGGTCAGTTTTTGGTGGGATTGGTTTCTTCCTCTCTTCAACTTTGAAGTTGATCAGTAGGTTTACAGTTTCAGTAGGTCCACAAGGAATTAATGAATAGATTGCTCCTCCCAGCTTCTGATGTTTACTCTGGTTTTCTTAAGATACAATTTCTGTATACCATAGTGGCATTTTTTCTGATTGCCAAGGGACCATTAATCATGGATAAGTTGGGAGTAGAGGACATGCTTAAAACATGAATGTACACTTGATGAATGCTGTAGCAAACCTGGTACATAAGGAGCATTGCCTCAATGTCAGTTAAAGATCCTGATACTAATGCAGTTACTTTTCACTTGATGCAAAGAATCTTCCTAAATTGGTCGTACCTTTCTAGACTCGTTATTCAATTTTAATAATAATATTCACAATAAAATAAAACAAAACAGAAACCACCACGATAATACAAGACAAACAAATATACTAAATAAACTACTATATAACTATGTTACAATCCTTGTCAAGGATGCATTCAACCCCCCGTGGTGCCCAGCAGTCCCAGAAATCCCCAGGGTGCCCGTGGCCAGGGCGTAGTCCCTCTCTAACACCACCCGGGGGCTGACGTAAAGGAGCAGGCAGCTGGTTCAGGCAGAGCCCTCTTCCACCTGGTGCCATGACTCGCGGACGGCCAGCTTGGCCAGGCCCAGGAGCAACCCAACAAGGACATCTTCGGCCCTACACTCTCCCCTACTCAGGGTGCCCAAAGATGAGGATGGTGGGTGAGAAATGCAGCCAGAAGGCAAGGAGCAGCCCCTTTGGATAATGGAACAGGGGCTGCAACCTCACACACTCCATATACACATGGCATACGGACTCTTCCAGCCCACAAAAGTGGCAGGCAGCTGGAAAGTCTATGAACTACGAGAGAAACAGGTTGCAGGGGTCTACTCGGTGCAGTACCCTCCATCCCAGGTCCCCGATGTAGAGGGAGAGAATCCCTACGTAGAGGGACCCCCACTGAGGAACCCCCTCGCGTCTAGAAGGCAACATCAATCGCCACTTTCTAGACTCTTGGAGTGTGGTTTGTGGATACAGGGTTTGCATACACAGTGTTGTAAGGGATCATTGAATAAACTGTAGGCTTGGATCATTGTACCTTTCTAAATATTATAAACAGTGATGGGGCAACAATAAGAAGCATTTCCCAAAGAAGTTTATTAGCCACAGAATCTGTGTAAAACCTTACATTCAATGTCAGTTTAGTTTAGTTTAGAGATACATCACGGAAACAGGCCTTTCGGCCAACCGTCTGCACCGGCCAACGATCCCCGCGTATTAATACTACCCTACACACTAGGGAATATTTACATTTATACCCAACCAATTAACCTACAAACCTGTATATCTTTGGAGTGTGGGAGGAAACCGAAGGTCTCAGAGAAAACCCATGCAGGTCACCGGGAGAATGTACAAATGCCGTACAGACAAGCACCCATAGTCAGGAATATTTAAACATTGGTTCCTGAGATAACAGAAGTTAGGTCTGTTCCTAGATTGTGATCTTTGGTAGTTCATGTGTATTTCTGAGCCAAACTAATTGAGCATCTTGGCCTTCTTGATGTTAAATGGTGTTAAATGAGAAGCCCAAGTTAAGGTAAGCATGTGGGAAAATATCCAAGACAGACGGAAGATCATTCTTAGTGTGTGCAAAGACTAAGAAGATGATCATTCTTAGTGTGTGCAAAGATGGTACAACTGATTGAAGATCAGTAATGGATTCTGTGGAGATGCCAATTTTTGTGCAAGGACAACAAAGATGAGAGCCATATGTCCATTCAATATTGGACATTAATTCTAATTCCAGTCTTTAATGAGAGGAAGAATGGGAATTGGAGTACAATGTCGGACATTAACACAACATTGTTTATCCCATTTGGATAATGAATAAGTCTGTCTCTGGGAAATTAAAAATAACAAAGACAGTTATCTGATAATGAAGAGGTCTTAGAAAAATGGGACAATTTGGTGGGCAGCTGGAACCTCATTACCATTGCAAAACATCCTGAAGAAAACTAATATGATCTTCCTTGCCTATTATATCCAGGAAAATTACTAAGAACAAAATCAGAACTGATACAAAGCCCTTACTGATGTGACAACAAACTTTAACTGACTCAATCATGAAGCCTTGTGGAAGGTGCTGGCCAGACTTGAAGATAATCACATAAAAAATGCTAAATTTACGATTTTGTATGTGAAATTATTCACGCAACTTTTACTTCCATTGCCTTAATGTATCTCTGAAGCCTGAAACCTGACCTCTGCAGTAAGTCAGAAGCTTATTTTATTGCATTTCCCTTCATGTGAGGCTCAATTTAGCAACAGATTTCAGAATGCATCACCATTTCTTTGAACATGTTGTTTTCATTATTCACAATTCCTGAACTCCAATTTGAAACTGTTATTTTCCATTCAAACTGTTGCTGGGAGCCAGATGACAAATAGGAATGCTGACATGCTTAAAGCTGCAAGTCAGCTTGACAAATTATAAAAACATTCCTCAAAGAGTCAATGCCAGTTTGTTTTGATGACTGCATCTAGACTTGTAATCTTTGTGATTGCATCAATGAGCTGGACCCAGGTCAGATCTTCAGAGATATGCACACCCAGGAACTTGATATTGTTGGCTATGTCCACCGCTATCCCATCAATGAAGATAGGTTTATGGATCTTCTTCCTGAAGTAAACACACGTAATTCCAAAGAGGAGGCACAAGAAATGGCAGATGCTGGAATCTTGAGCAAAACATTAAGTGCTAGAGTAACTCAATGGGTCAGGCAATGTTTTGGGTTACCGCCTTCTTTAAATTATAAACTCTGCAAATGCATTATCGTTAACATAAAGAGCTTCTCAAAGCGAAAGATTACTATTATTTTTATTTCATAATCTTTTCAGCAATAATGACATTGATAGTTATTGCTTTCTTGCTTTAAATTATAGATAATCTCAGTCAAGATATTGGCAATTTCTGAGTATATGCTGCCAACAAATGAAGCTCCCTGCTCCAATTACAAACTCAGCAAATCATCATATTTAATCATGTTAGTAGCGTAATATATGAAAAGATTGATGACTTTTATAGTAAACTTCCAAGCATTATTATCCCTCCAACTATGTGATCCTGCTTTATTCCTCTAATTAGGAGACTATCGCTGCCTGTGGAGGCTTCCTTTAGCACATCAGTGAAATCGTGGGAGCTGCAAACTTCTTCAAAGATCACCGCAACAATGAATCGTTAGTGCAGTTCACTAAAAGCAAGGTGAAGACATTTTTCTCCATTGAACCAATTCACTTACATTTGATGTTCTGGCTGGTGATCCCCAAAATAAGCTGTCAAAATGTTTAGTGTAGTACTAGTTATCAACTGTAAATGCTGACTGCTCCACGATTCAAACATAAATCTTGATTTTTTTAAAATGGGAAGTCTCACTAAGTTTTTCAGATGATGCCATGTCAGCTCTAATACTTGAAATGTGTTCCAAATATACATTAAAATGTGCTTCAACATGTAAAGTACATTTTACAATCAAATGTGAGGTTATCCCAACCATATCTTCATGCAATTAGCAAGAACCAACCAGTCAAAATGTGCAAACTGTCAAAGCACAGAGTTGGAGATTCACCTACGCTTTGGCTTCTGCTGATGCAAAATCATGAGCTAATTAGGAAAATTTTGAGTGCTAATATCCTTGTTGCTAGTAATCTGATTTACTCTCATTGTATATAAAACCTAGTTGACCTATTGTTAATAGTGGGTTAGCTGAAGTGCTATAAATATTTTTCGGTGTGACATCCTTAATTCAAAACAATTGTAAAGTTGTGATATTTCAAGAGTTAAGGTGTTTTATTGTCATATCCCGGACGGGACAATGAAATTCTTACTTGCTGCAGCACAACAGAATATGTGAATATGTAACCATTGTATACAACGGGAAAAAAAAGAAAAAGTTAAATAAATAACAAATATAGTGCAAATAACAAATAATAGTAAGATTAAATGAGAACTTATCAGTTTGAAGTTTGATCATGGCAATGGAGCTCATCAATCGAGCATCACGATGGGTGGTCGGAGGGGAACGCTTGAAGTGGGCTGCGTCTTCCTCCATTCAGGGCGTAAATGGATGACATGACCACAATAACAACAACAAAAGCATGCACCAAACGCCTGCTGGATAAGCTCCAGGAAAATATCAAATGGGCACGAATGGAGATTAAACCCAGCAAATCCAGCAGTATTTCCATCGTCAAAGGCCGGCTCACTGATGAAAGGATCCGCATCAATAACGAGACAATACCAACTGTCCTGGAGAAGCCGGTCAAAGCCTCGGACAATGGTACACCACATACCTCAAGGATGCAGAGCAGATGGAACAGCTCAGGCAAGATACAATCAGTGGCCTCAAGCAAATCAACAGTACTGCTCTTCCAGGGAAGCTGAAGCTTTGGTGCCTGCAATTTGGTCTACCACCCCGACTCATGTGGCCAATTACCATCTACGGGTCACTTTATCCCATGCCAACCAGCTAGAGAGACTGGTGAACTCACAAGTGAGGAAGTGGCTTGGGCTACCGAGATGCCTCAGCAGCATAGGGCTCTATGGGAATGGAGCCCTCTCACTGCCAGTCTCAAGCCTGGTGGAGGAGTACAAATGTGCCAAAGTGAGGCTGGACATGACACTAACAGAATCCCGGGACCCAATAATAAGAGGTGTCGCTCCAACCCTAGCAACAGGTAGGAAATGGATTCCAGCAGCAGTGGTACTGGACGCAAAATCCGCCCTCCAACACCGGACATAGTGGGCCATGCCCAACAAGGCCGCGGGGGCTTTGGCCTGGGAGCAATTAAACCTACCTGGCAAAAGGCTACTCCAGCTGAACGTCGGCACCTGGTGGTAGAGGAGGTGCGCTACCAGGAAGAAGCAGCCAGGTGTACCAAAGCCATATCCCAAGCAAAACAAGGCCGCTGGATGACGTAGGATGGTGTCACATGGAGAGAGCTGTGGACCATGGAGTGAAATAAGTTGAGCTTCATTATCAGAGCCACATATGACGTCCTTCCCTCTTCCCTATGATTAAGATATCATCCAAATAAGCTATTACAATATGACTCTGAGCCCGGAGTAACCCCAGCATTGGTTTTAACAGTTTTGTAAGTAATCTGGGGGCTGAGGTTAACCCATTAGGGAATGCTTTAAATTGCCATAATTGCCTCATCCAGCTAAACATCAAATAACTCAGATGATCCTTATGAATAGGCACTGAATAATATGCATCTTTAAGATCTATACATGCCATATGTAGGCTGTGAAGAAAGCGAATGGTATGTTGGCATTCATAGCAAAAGGATTTGAGTACAAGAGCAGGGAGGTTCTACTGCAGTTGTAAAGGGTCTTGGTGAGGCCACACCTGGAGTATTGCGTACAGTTTTGGTCTCCTAATCTGAGGAAAGACATTCTTGCCATAGAGGGAGTACAGAGAAGATTCACCAGACTGATTCCTGGAATGGCACAACTTCCATATGAAGAAAGACTGGATAGACTCGGCTTGTACTCGCCGGAATTTAGAAGATTGAGGGGTGACTTACAAAATTCTTAAGGGGTTGGACAGGCTAGATGCAGGAAGATTGTTCCCGATGTTGGGGAAGTCCAGGACAAGGGGTCACAGTTTAAGGATAAGGGGGAAGTCTTTTAGGACTGAGATGAGAAAATCGTTTTTCACACAGAGAGTGGTGAATCTGTGGAATTCTCTGCCACAGAAGGTAGTTGAGGCCAGTTAATTGGCCATATTTAAGAGGGAATTGGATGTGGCCCTTGTGGCTGAAGGGATCAGGGGGTATGGAGAGAAGGCAGGTACAGGATATTGAGTTGGATGATCAGCCATGATCATATTGAATGACGTTGCAGACTCGAAGGGCCGAATGGCCTGCTCCTGCACATAATTTCTATGTTTCTATATAACATCCTCTGGAAATCAGTTGTTTGGCAGTAACAAAGGTTTCCATTTTGAAATGTTTATACTGCACAAAGGGATTAAGGCTCGTCAAGTCAAGCATGATTTGAAATCCCCCATCCTTCTTTGGCCTAGGAAAAATATTAGACACGAATTGATGAGATTGGCGAACCGCCTTCTCAATTAACCCTTTTTTGTATAACTTTTCAATTTCAGTTTGTACCTCCATATTCTCTTGTTGTGAAAAAACCAATGCCTGGCTTGGTGTATGCTGTGTGGGTAGACACAAATTGGGAAGGAATTCAATTCGAAACCCTTGTATACTGTGCAGTATAAACAAATCTGATATCCCATACCATTCCTTCAAGAACAAGTGTAATCTCCCCCCAATTTGTAGGTGATCCTCACTTAATATGTACCAACAAGAACCAGACCCACTTACCTCCGTGGTTATTGGTGGAATTTTCTGCCCCCAGTTTTTTGGCGGTAAGGTCATGTTCGCTCAAGCCCCTGTGGGAGTGCGCCAGCTGCGCATATTTGTGAATGGCCGGCTTGGTCCTTGACCTGAACCGGTTTCAGCAAACCGTTTGTAGGGGTACTGCCACCGAAGCAAGGTTTTGCTGGTCATCGGTGCTTTGGTGAGTTCGACCGTTCTTGCCTCGTCGTCCAGCTCCTTGACTCTTTTTGAGAGATCTTCAAAGAACAGCAGATTCGGTGGCTGGATATTGCTGGGTTTGCACAGAGCCGCAAACTTAGGGTTGATAGTAGGGTGGCACTCTTTCTCAGGCAATTTATCTCAAAATGTGCATTGCAAATGAGGGTCAGGGCATCCTGCTGTACATCAGACAGGTGCCCTCCATCCACCGACCTGGCAAACGCTGCAATGCCTGAGGCGAGCAGCTTCAGTATCCTCTGAAGCCTTATTTCATGAACTCTGATCCTTATGTCCATGTGACCCCAGATGGCGTGGTTAACTGCCGGCATTTTGAGCAGGATACAGTTTGCAGGGGTCTCATATTTTTTGGATGTTTCCTCCATAGCATGCTCTTGAAGCTGGTGTGAGGCCAGGTAATTTATATATGCGGCCAACTCCTCCCCCAGCGGTTCCCCTGTTTCTGTGGGGAAAGCAAATCTTGCTGCCAGGACTGGCACCTCTGGCTTGTGCCGTTCATCCCTTGGGGTATGCTCCACGGCTATACCCACGGACTTGGCGTCAGAATAAAACTGACCCTGCATGCTCTCCTCCCCCGAGATGGAGACATTAAGCAGCCCTGATACAGGTGCCGCTGGCGCCCCCCCCCCGAGGAGACCCGCGTTTACACAGCTCCTCCTGTTGGAGTGTATCTTGGTGGAGCATCCTGTCCATTAGGACCTCCATCCTGGACAACCATCCAGAGACGTTATCGATTATCGAAGGGGAACCCTCCCAGCCCGACTCATCCAAGTCTACAGGCTGTACAGACTTTATAGTGGCTTTCCGCCCCAATGGTGCAGCCACAGTACTCTCAGGCACCAAGTCTGCAGTCGCTCTCTCGTACCGCCAGCGACTCGGTAGGTGAGATAGGCGGCCGTCTGCAACCCGCACTCCCGCTGTCTTCCATAGCTACTCTGCCAGTGGCTCGCCTTGACTTCACCTTCGACGCCTTCTCCATACTAGACCTTGTTCCTGAAACAAGAATTACCAAGCGCAGAAAAAGACCTCTGACTAAGTTTTACACTTACCTGAAGGTTTTTAAACTTACCGCTGGAGGAGCGATGCGCCTCCCAGCCGGTCGCTGCACCATGCGTCAGACATGTGCATGCAAACTGGCAGGGTTCTTCACGGAATCACTCACGTGACTCAGAAGTAAAATAATATCTTCTTTTGCAGTTCAGAGCTCATAGCTTATTCGCTGTGTTTAATAGCCTGGTGGGTGTGGGGGAAAAGCTGTTCCTGAACTGGGACGTTACAGTCTTCAGGCTCCTGTACCTTCTTCCTGATGGCAGTTGTGAGATAAGTGTGTGGCCAGGATGGTGTGGGTCCTTGATGATTTTGGCTGCCTTTTTGAGGCAGCGACTACGATAGATCCCTTCGACGGGGGGGGAGGTCAAAGCCGGTGACGGACTGAGTAGTGGTCACAAATTCTTGTAGTCTTTTTTGCTCCTGGACGTGCAAGTTGCCAAACCAGGCCATGATGCAACCAGTCAGAAGGCCTCCACCGAGCACCTGTAGAAGATATTTATTCTATTAAGTCCTGGTAATAACCTCCAGAAGTGAATCTCCAAAGCAGTATAATTGTCCCCATATTTTAAAGATAATTGAAAAGAAAATATATATATATATTTACCTGACAGCTCCTCCAAGAAATGTCACAAAGTGTTTAATAACCAGTAAAATATAATTAGACTGAAGTAGATTTTTCTCATACAAGAAATGCAGGAAATGTAATTTGCTCAATGTTACATAACGAAGCAGCAAAATGATGATTAGCGGTTTTAGGAATGTTAAGTGACAGATAAAAGTTGACCAGAGGAGCGGACAGCACACCCGTCCGTCTGTTCTATGAGCGCCATGGAAACCTTTACATTCATTTGATGTAGAGGTTTGGTTTAACAGCTCATTGGAAAGATGTTAGTCATTAACAGATGATAATGCCTCCTTGTTCTGAGAATGCAAAATGTTCCCAATGTCCTGTAGGATAACCAGTCCTAAATCACTGTAGTTAATTTCGGAGGTATGCAGTAATCAGCACAAGTTCTGTCCTTCGTTATCGATCAGAAAAAGTGCTGTTCTTTATTTTGTGTAGCAGTAGCTCAACTTTAAGTGTGAAAGATGCTAATGAAAGGAAGTAATCAGATAAACCCACATTTATCATTACTTTAAACCCACATGAAACACTAGGGGCGCTGCATTGAAGGCGCCTCTGCCTACAGCCTGTCTGTTTTTTTCCCTTCTTTTTTTTATTTTAGTTTGTCTAAATTGTTTGTTTTGGGGTTACTTAAGCTTTTCTATGTGGGGGAGGGGGGGTAGGGGAAGGGAGAAACTGTTTCATAGTCGCTTCCTCGCGGCCTAACAGCTGGATTGGAGCGGCCTTTCCTACTGGAGACCGGGGACCGGACCAGAGCTGCTATAGCGGCGGCGCATCGCTGAATTCACCGCGGAGCGGGCGATACCTACCTGGATCGCCGTTTGGAGCTCCGGAGCGTTGGGCCTGCAGCATCGACACCATGGAGCTGTGGTTTGAGGAGCTCCCAACGCAGGCGGCGCTGACCGACATCGCAGAGTTCTGGGGCCCTTTGCCAAGTGCTGCCAGTGTTGAGTCGCCGCCCGGCGCGGCTTGGGAAATCAGGAGCTGCGGACTCCAGTGGGAAGCGGCCGTTTTGGTGTCCAAGCCGCTGAGGTTGGCCTTCAGTCCCGACGTTGGAAAGCCAACATCCCGGCGAGCGGGCCTGAGTGGCGGGCTGCCCGTAGCGGCGACTGCAGAGGTCTCCGGAGGTCCCAACCACGGGTGAACATCGAAAAAGATGACTGACTTTGATGCCTTCCCTCACAGTGGGAAACTTTTGATTCTGCGTGTGGGGATGTTTTATGTTTAAATCTATCATGTGTTGTGTTCTTTATTTTAATGTATGGCTGTATGGTGATCACATTTCACTGTACCATCTGGCACGTGACAAATAAATGTATCTTGTATCTTATAATGTGGAGTAGATATATATATATATATATATATATATATATATATATATATATATATAGCATACTTTTCTTGCAACACAAATCATCTATAGTCTACAATTCATTGTACAAATGAATGCTGTGTAATGTTGATGTGATCATGCCTCTTCTGTGTCTTTCAGTGCACATATATGAGCCTCACCATAGTATTGAAATTGAGTACAATTCTAAGTTGATATCACTTTCCCATGCTATTGTCTCTAAAAACAGATACTGTATCTGAACTAAAATGGAACACATTTATGAACCAACAACTCAAAAAGCAAATGTATTATATTTCACATATTATTGTATTTATTTTATGAGGGAGACCTTTGTCGTGTTATTGAAGAGCACAGCTAAAATTTCCAGCATCTTTCAGCATTTCTGTTTGTCAGGAATGACATCTAGCTCCTTCAGCTTTATGTATTGATTTATTATTTATTCCATTTATTCAATGGCAGTAGAATGTATCCAGTGCCAATTCAGGGTTATGGCATAGCAGAAGCACAGATGGCAGAGGGCTAAAGAAATGCAGTGTTAAGCTCATGGGATGCTTTTCATTCTGCACACCACTCCAGATCAAGATAATAGCATACACATCCAGACATTCCCCTTAGAGTAGTATTCTGAGACTCAACCTGATGAAAAAAATCTATCATCAATTTATATTATAAGGGAGTAGAAACTTTCCCAGTTTATCTATTAACATTATTATGTAAGCCAATAAGTTGAATTGTCTCAGCCAAACCTCTAGCGGTACACATAAATCATATATTTTGCAATCAAGATGACTAATTCCCGTCAACTGCAACAAAAGTCCACTTATGGATGTATACTTTTTTTTTAATGAGTCTCTGAGGTGCAACTCACGCATGAGTAAAACCAGCAATCTGATTAAAACATGCAAAACTCTGCAAAATGATAATAAATTATATACTGCAATTTAAGTATTAGGCTAGTAAAGAACAGTGAGTGAAGAATACGATACAAATACTGTGCATCACGTTAACATTTCTCTAAGCTGCTGCCTGATCTATTTCTAGTTTTATTTAATTAAAGTGAATGTTGACGTAGCTGTTTCCATGAATGAGCTGAAGACAGGTAGAACTAACAGCAAATGCTGTTGTTTTACGGTAAATAGGATTCATTTACTTAACAAATAGCATTCCAAGACCTCTCAGATAAGAATGTCTGCACACTGCAGCACAGTCAATTTATTCTGCAAAGAGAGTCGATGTAAGCAGATGCTCTCGGAACTAATGGAAACAAAATTTATGATTATAAAAAAACCCTTGCAGTTTCTGATAAAATCAGGATGATCTGTCCAGGAAAATGCAATGATTTATGGATTCAAAGAGATTCATAGTTTTCCAGCAGTAAAACTGGCCCATTAGTATAACTCATTCAAGCTGACCAAGTTGCCCATCCATGGTAATCCCTTTGCTTTTATTTGGCTCTTATACTACTAAACCTTTCATATCCTTGTACCAGTCAAAGTGTCATTTAAATGTTATACTTCTCTCATTTTTGCCAGATATGCTGCCTGACCCACTCAGTTTCTCCAGCACATTGTGTCTATCTTGTACATGTATCTGCCTCAATCTCCTTTTCTGGCAACTCATTCCATATAACCACCACCCTTAATATGAAAAACCTGCCCCTTAGATTCCTTTGGTTGGAACCCTTCTTCAGACTGCTTCTTTATTTTTCACCTAAACCTATGCAATCTTGTTTTAGACTACTCTAACTGAGAAAATGGTTATGACCATGGAGCATAGAACATAGACAATCTATCGTATTTATATAACTTGTAATTTGATACTTTTATAAAGTCATCTCTCTGTCTCATTCACTCTAGGGAAAGCAATCCTAGCTAATCCAAGAGATGGAGACATAATTTCTCCCACTATCCCAACCTACCCATTTACTCCCCCTTTTCCCCCACCCCCTTTCACCTATATCCCTCCCTGTGGCTTTTCATTTCACTTCTCTTCTCATCTTTCCTGGAACCCTGGCTCAGTTTCATCTCTAGCCTTTGCTCACCCATCTGCAAATCGAAACTCCCCCTCTCCCCCAATCCATCAATCATCTCCCAGACTTTGTCCTGCTGCTCACCTCTTTTCCAATTTCTCCCCCCACTCCAATCAGTCTGAAGAAGGGTCCCAACCAAAGTATCACCTGTCCATTCCCTACAGAGATGCAGCCTGACCCACTGAGTTACTCCAGCACTTTGTGCTTTACTCAGTTAATCCTATCTCTATGTCTGACTCAAGCCTACATCTATGTTCCCTGGTTATTTGCGCATGTAATATTATATTTGCTATTGTCACTTGAGACAATCACTGTCTACTATACCACCAAATCCATAAACTTATTTATCATGCTGACCCTTGAAGCACATCATTGGTTATAGGTCGCCAATTTGAAAAAAAAACCTTCCAATATCATCTTCCACTTCCTACCACCACATCAATTATGTATTGAACATGTGATCTCATCCTGGATACATTAATTACAATCTTCTGGACCTGGTTACCATGCTAATATTGTCGAAGACATTGGTAATGCCAGGTCTTGCGTTTAATCTAGTTTCTGTTCCTTATTGATTTTGAGTATTTGAGATTGCATTCTTGTTTTATTTTGGTGCCTCACATCTCCTCTTGTTTCAGGTGCCATTTCCTGTCAGGTCGTTTACCCTCATGTGATGTGTTTCACCTGTGTCTCGTTATCCCCTGTTAAGTCTGTATTTAAGCCTTTGTGGTTTAGGTTTCTTTGCCAGTTTGTTGTGTATGCTACCTGGTATCACTTTGTTCCAGCTCTAGAAATATTGTAACTTTGTGTACTTGACCGTGGCCTGTTTTTCGACCACTGTTTTTGCCTGCTCCTAGATTACTGTTGCATCAGTGTTTGCTTACCTGTGTACCGACTTGGACCGAATAAACTCTGAATACGGATCTGCCCTATGTCTGAGCCTGTATTTGTGTCCTCCTCCTCGTTCAGTTCTGACAGTATGAACTGGCCAACAATGGACTCAGTGGGCTCTGATCCTTTTTGTGCAGTGCTCCAGAAGCAAGAGGAGCGCATCTCGCATTATGAGGGTCAACTCACCTTGATCGTTGCCGGGTTCTGGACTCTTGGCGAGAGTCAGCAGGGGTTCAAGGCGGACATTGGTTCACAGGTGAACACTTTAAGTTCTCGGTTTGAACACCTGACTACTCAGCTGAATTCTTTGTTTACTGCTGCGGCTCCCGTGCCTGCCGAGTCTGTGTCTCCAGGGGCTCTGATGGCCACGGCTGCCGCAGTGTCTCCATTCGTCCACCTGGCAAGACTGGAACGCTTTTCAGGGGAATCGGAGAAGTGTAGACCTTTCTTGATTCAGTGCTGCATTTCGAACTTCAAGCGGCTTCCTTTCCATCAGAATGCTCAAAAGGTAGCCTTTATCATCACACACCTGTCGGGTAGAGCAGAGGCTTGGGCCACGGCGGAATGGTCTCAGAATTCTCCTGGTTGCCAGACGTCGGTCCTATTCATGGAAGCTCTGTCCCGCACGTTTGATCACTCCAATCCTGGCCGAGAGGCTTCACAGAACCTGGTCTCCATGAAACAAGGTAATCGCTCAGTTATGGATTTTGCTATTGAATTTCGAACTGTTGCTGCTAAGAGTGGATGGAATGAGTCTGCGTTGTTGGATGCTTTTTGCAATGGGCTGTCTGAAGCTATCAAGGATCAGTTGGCTCCACTAACCCTGCCTTCCGACTTTGAGTCCATGATTTCCCTGGCTGTCCAGATTGACGCTAAGCTGAGAGAAAGAGGGCGAGAGAGGAGATCGGCGGCAGTTCGGTCTTCTCCCAACAGTGGCAGCAGCGTTGCCCTTCGCCTTCCGGTTGGGACTTCATCCCTCTTGGCCGGTCCAGTCAGCCTACAGCGCCACCTGTCTCTTCAGAGGAGCCCATGCAGGTGAGACGAGCCAAACTCAGCCCGGAGGAATGGCAGCGCCGCCTAAGGGAGGTGAGGTGTTTTTACTGTGGGGAACTGGGACATTTGTTGAACAGCTGTTCAGTAAAAAGACAAGGCTCTTAATAAATGGTGGACTAGCACTACCAAATTTCCTATATTATTTCTGGGCAGTTCAGATTAAGAATATGAATTTTTGGTTGGTAAATTTAGATCATGAACCAAGCTGGCTAAAGATGGAAAAGGAAGACTGTTTGCCTTTTGATGTAGGTTCGATTCTTTTTGCACCAAGGGAAGTACAAAAAAAAAGTATGGTGACAACCCTATAATTCATATATAATACTATTTTGGATAAGGAAATCCCAACTTCGGAAATATATCGACAAACATGGGAAAATGAAATGGGTTTATCTATAACGAAGGAAACTTGGGAAGAAAGCCTACAATGTATACATCGTTGCTCATTAAATGCTAGACATATATTGATACAATTTAAGGTATTACACAGATTACATTATTCAAAAACGAAATTAAATAGAATTTATTCTAACATCTCTCCTATTTGTGATAAATGTCAGAACTTGGAAGCTAATTTAAAGCATAGTTTTGTAACATGTATAAAACTTAATTATTATTGGACAGAAATCTTTAGAGTTCTCTGAAGTTCTTAAAATTAAACTAGACCCAGATCCAAAATTAATAATATTAGGAGTTCCGGATTCAAATCTAATATTAACAGTAAACCAAAGAAATTTATTGGATTACTGTTTGATAATAGCGAAAAAAATAATATTGAAATTTTGGAAGGGAACATTATCCCCCACAATTAAAATGTGGACAGTGGAAATGTTGGAGACGTTGCATTTGGAAATAATCAGATTTGTCCTAATGGACAAATACGAACTCTTTGAACAGATATGGTCTCCATATACAGAATATTTGAAGGGGTAGCTGTTCTTGGCACCACAACTCAATGGGTACCCGGCAGGATTAGATGAAAATAACTGTTTTTCTTTTTGATTTGTATACATGTCTCCATTGATATCGCTATTTGAAATTGTGTTATTCACTATTAAGATGTATACTATAATCTCTCTTTTTTTATATAATACTTTATTTTAATTAAATACATATAACAAGAATACATACATATATATTTTTTTTCTCCTCTCTTTTCTCTTTCTCTTTCTTTATAATCAAAATTATTATTTAATCACCATTCTTGATTAAAATCTATTTTCTTTCTACTTTTTAAAAAAAAATAGAAGTTTATAAGAACTATTCGTAACATTCGTATACTTATTGAAATAAGTTGGTTGTGTATTTGAAAAGTTGTTATACTGTTGTTATGATGGATTCCTTTTAATAAAAATATTATTACACAAAGACAAGGCTCACCAATGAAAGAGAGGACATTGGTGAGCTGTACCACTCCTATGAGCCGTTCCTCTCGTCAACTCACAACTGTACAATTGTTGGTGCATTCCCAGTGGCACTCCCTGCAGGCTTTGGTTGATTCTGGGGCAGATGAGAACTTTATGGACATTCACTTGGCTGATGAATTGAAGCTGGAACGTGAACAGCTTCAAGATCCTCTGGAGGCTAGTGCACTGGATGGGCGCATAATGTACAGGGTGATTCACCGAACTCAACCTGTTCAACTTATCATGGCAGGTAATCACTTGGAGACCATCAGTTTTCATCTCCTCGACTGTTCTCTTATTTCTCTGGTTTTGGGGCTTCCTTGGCTGTCTTACCATAATCCTCACATGAACTGGGGTACTGGGGAAGTAATTTCTTGGGGTAATAACTGTAAACTCATCTATCTACAAGATTCCTCTCCTGAGTCTATGAAGGATCCATCAAGGAGCAGTTTGCTGGGATCTTCCAGGACCACCCTCCGGCAGCCTCCCCGTTCTAAGGAGGGGGATTTTCCAGATCTCACCAGGGTTCCCTCATGTTATCTAGACCTAAAGGTGGTGTTCAACAAGGCCAAGGCCACCTCTCTTCCGCCGCATAGACCATATGACTGCTGCATTGACCATCTGCCAGGTACAGCGCCTCCTAAGGGTCGTCTTTATTCCTTGTCTTCACCTGAGCGGCTCGCCATGGAAAAGTACATTGACGACGCCCTTGCTGCTGGGATCATCAGACCTTCCTCTTCACCTGCAGGAGCTGGATTCTTCTTTGTGGATAAGAAGGATGGAACACTTCGGCCCTGCATTGACTACAGAGGACTCAATGACATTACTGTTAAGAACATATACCATCTTCCTCTTATCTCCTCTTCATTTGAACTGTTAAAAGATGCTATAATATTCACTAAGATCTTTGAAATGCTTATCATCTGGTAAGAATAAGGGAGGGGGATGAATGGAAGACTGCGTTTAACACAGCCAGTTGTCATTATGAATATCGGGTCATGCCGTTTGGTTTTACTAATGCTCCAGCCATTTTTCAAGGCATGGTGAACGATGTATTACGGGACATACTGAACAAATTTGTGTTTGTGTATCTTGATGACATTTTGATTTTTTTTCTCAGATGGCAGATGAAACTTCCCATGTGCAGCATGTACACCAGGTGCTGGATCGTTTGCTCTCGAATGATCTGTTTGTGAAAGCTGAAAAAATGTGAATTTCATGTTAACACTGTTCAATTCCTTGGTTATGTTGTATCATCTGATGGGATACAGATGGATCCCGGCAAGGTCAGTGCTGTGGCCACCTGGCCTACACCCTCCAGTCGTAAGCGACTTCAGGGGTTCCTTGGGTTTGCTAATTTTTATAGGAAGTTTATCCGGAACTTTAGTGTTATTTCTGCACCTCTCCATGCTCTCACCTCACCCCACGTGCCTTTCTCTTGGTCCCCTCAAGCAGACACTGCATTTATGAGACTCGAGGAGTCTCCTCAGCCCCCATCCTGGTTCACCCTGACCCGTCACTCCAGTTCATGGTTGAGGTGGATGCCTCGGGCGTGGTCATCAGGGCCGTACTCTCCCAGAGATCCTCCAAGATGGTCGTCTACATCCCTGCGCTTTCCTCTCAAGAAAGTTTTCGCCTGCTGAGAGAAATTACGATGTGGGTAACCGTGAACTGTTAGTGGTTAAAGCAGCCTTGGAGGAATGGAGACATTGGTTGGAGGGTACCAAGCAGCCATTTCTAGTTTGGACAGACCACAAGAACCTGGAATATATCAAGTCAGCCAAACGCCTCAACTCGCGCCAAGCTAGGTGGGCTCTCTTCTTTAATCAATTTGATTTTGTACTGTCTTACCGCCCTGGTGCCAAGAATGGCAAACCTGATGCTCTCTCCAGACAGTTTGATCCTGATCCATCCCCAAGGTTTCAACTCCCATTCTGCCTGATTCCTGTTTTGTTGGGGCGGTTACTTGGGAGATTGAGAGGAGAGTTTCCGAGGCTACTGCTGGTGTTCAGTCTCCGCTGGGGTGTCCTTCTAATCGTCTGTTTGTTCCAGAGTCTCTTTGTTCACAGGTGATTCACTGGGCTCAAACGTCTCTGATCTCCTGTCATTCCGGTGTCTGTCGAACCCTGTTTGTGGCCAAACAGCGGTTTTGGTGGCCTTCCATGGAGAAGGGGATTAAGGAGTATGTCGCCGCCTGCAGTATTTGTGCTCAGAACAAGACCTCGCGTCGGCCCGCCTTTGGACTCCTGAATCCGCTGCCTGTCCCCTCACGCCCCTGGTCAGAGATCGCCATGGACTTTGTCACGGGCCTGCCCTCTTCCGAAGGTAACACCACAGTCATGACTGTGGTGGACAGATTTTCTAAGATGGTCCACTTCATTCCATTGCACAAGCTTCCCTCTGCCAGGAAGACTGCAGAGGTCATGTTGTCTCAAGTTTTTCGAATTCATGGATTTCCCAGAGACATTGTCTGACCGGGGGCCTCAGTTTGTGTCCAGGTTTTGGAAGGAATTTTGTTCTCTGTTGGACGCCACGGTCAGCCTTACATCTGGTTATCACCTGGAATCCAATGGACAAACTGAACGCCTTAACCAGGAGTTGGAGACAGGACTGCGGTGCTTGCTGGCACAGAATCCTTCAACTTGCACACAACACACTTCCTTGCTCATCCTTTGGTCTCTCTCCATTCCAGTGTGCCTATGGTTATCAACCGCCATTGTTCCCTGCTGTGGAGAAGGAGTCCAGCTTGCCTTCCGCTCAGGCTCTCATCCGTCGCTGTCGCAAGGTTTGGGATGGGGCTCGTCAGATGCTGTTGCGCAGTTCTGTGCGTTACAAGAGGATGGCTGATCGTGGAAGAATGCCGGCTCCAGTATACTCGCCGGGCCAAACAGGTGTGGCTCTCCACTCGAGACTTACCTCTGAGGATGGAATCCCGGAAGCTGGCTCCTCGTTTTATTGGTCCTTTCCCGATCTCAAAAATCATCAATCCTGTGGCGGTTCGTCTCAGACTCCCCCGTGCCATGAGGGTCCACCCCACTTTCCATGTCTCCCGACTGAAGCCAGTTAAGGAGAGTTCTTTGGTCCCTGTCTCCACACCCCCTCTGCCTCCCCCCCCCGGTTCCTTGATGGGGGTCCAGTGTTTACGATCAGCCGGTTGCTGGGGATGCGTCGGCGTGGTCGTGGTTGTCAGTATCTTGTGGATTGCGAGGGTTATGGACCTGAGGAGCGGTCCTGGGTGCCAGCTCGCAACATATGCGACCCAGAACTTATCAGGGTATATCGGCGCCAACATCCTGAGGCGGCCGTGGGGAGGGGGGAGAGTATTGTCAGGTATCCTGTTTAATCTAGTTTCTGTTCCTTATTGGTTTTGAGTATTTGAGGTTGCATTCTTGTTTTATTCTGGTGCCTCACATCTCCTCTTGTTTCAGGTGCCATTTCCTGTCAGGTTGTTTACCCTCATGTGATGTGTTTCACCTGTGTCTCGTTATCCCCTGTTAAGTCTGTATTTAAGCCTTTGTGTTTAAGGTTTCTTTGCCAGTTCGTTGTGTATGCTACCTGGTATCACCTCGTTCCAGCTCTAGAAATATTGTGACTTTGTGTACTCGACCATGGCCTGTTTTTCGACCATTGTTTTTGCCTGCTGCTAGATTACTGTTGTTTCAGTGTTTGCTTACCTGTGTACCGACTTGGATCGATTAAACTCTAAATACAGATCTGCCCTATGTCTGAGCCTGCATTTGTGTCCTCCTCCTCGTTCAGTTCTGACAGGTAAAGTCAATGCCCACTGCCCTCTTCGTCACTTTCTCAAAACACTCAATCAAATTTGTGAGATATGACCTGCCACAAACAATGCAATTCCTTTCCAATGGGATTGTTAATAAACTGCATAAATTCATTCCAAGTCTCACATGACAAGAGGCTTTCATGTGCTTGGCAGTGAAATTCCTGGATCATCCTGGCCAAGAATAGTGGGATTGTAACAACGCTCCAAAATTTCAAGATTTGTGGGATTGGAACATTCGTCCAAACTTCATGGCTGATGTTAAAGAGAACAAATGAATTATTGGTAGAATTCAAGGTAAATACTGTTTTCAATTATCAATTATGTTCAATAATGACTTGATAACAATCTGCCATTGTGTAGTGACCGATAGTATGTAATATGAAATTGAAATTCACTGCTTGAAGCAAGAGTTCTGCATTTGCTCGCAGTGATAACAATAGAGGCTACCTCATTTCTGCTAAATTAGCAGCTTTCCAGAATGCAAAGCATGGTTAAGAATTAATTGCATACCTTTACATAATTCAGGGCAGAATATACCCAGGAAAAGCTTAGGTTTTGAATTATGGTAGTTATTACCAGTAAAAATAATATCAATTCTGCTATCTGAAATATTTAAATAATTGTTTCACATTAACTTTTCCTGCATGACCAGAATTACTCGGAGGCTAACATTGGTCAGTAAATAAGCATTTTTAATGCTCTGTTTAGCCATTGCATGTTTGCAAATATCATCAGTGCATTTATATGTGTATGAATATTTAATTGTGTATTTTGGATATACTTGACTGAGAACTGAGATTGAGCACAAGCAGAAGAATGTACTAAACTGCAAAGTTTTGACAGGAGCAAATAGAAATTATGAGATGCATTGAAACTCAGATACACTGCATGCCCAAAGATCAAATCAATCTTTTATGAGACACATTTTGGAATTTGTGAGGACATCTGGAAAAGATTATAGATTTTGGCTCTGCTTAGTAGTTCGCCAGTTAACTGTTTGAATTGCAGTGAAACCTTTCAATATTTTGCCTGAATTATTTAAAGGATGTGGAATCACTGTAAATCTGTCTGGTTTTTTTCTACCTGTTGATATCCTCTCACATGATAACAAACACAAAACTTCACTTTCCAAAATCTTATTAAGTAATGCAATGGACGGCACCAATACTTATTCAACTCATTAGTGAATCCTATGTTTGATTTGACAAATTCTGGTATCATCAAAGGAAAACCCTATTAATATTTCACTACTTTTTGACCTTTGCTAATACTAGACCGGTTGGTCGAAGTACTATTTTGGGTATTTTTACATTTATGTGGGACTGTTTATTAATGGTGATGTTTAGTTAAGTAATAAAGATAGGATACTGTTGTAGCATGAGTTACAAATAATATTGCAAACAGATAGAAAATGTTTGCAGGGATATGGGACAAGTACAAACAAGTGCGACTAGCTCGATTAGGCAACTTGCACATCATGGATGAGTTACATTTATAACTCTATAGCATATTTTGCATAATCATTGTCTTTGTTCATTCCCATGTTAAGGGCCTTTCCCATTGCGGCGCCCTAATTGGCGAGTTTAGAAGAGTTTCGGTGAGTTTGAAAAAGTGTCGTGTTGAAGACCTCCATCGACTATGTTGAAGACTAGCTTCGGGAAAATTGGACACCGAATAGTGGAGAGTCAAGACTACCTCCTTCGACCTCCCTTCAACTATATTGAAGACTATCTACAACTACCTTTGATTACCTACAACTACCCTCGATTACCTATGAATAACATGCCAAATTACTACGACCTACTTCGACTAAACCTACGAGTATAAAAATATATATTTTTTCCATCATGACCTTTTTTTACTCACAGGCATTTTTCAGCATGTTGAAATATATGCCGCGACCTAGCTAAAGCCTCGAGTACGCGGGGACTACTCTTGAGCATGAATGAAAGTTACAAAGACCTCCTAGGACCTTGTGTTAACCATACTGCGAGTATGAGTCGAGGGCAAACTCTTTTAAACTTGCCAATTAGGTCACTGCAGTGAGACAGCCCTTTTACATGGAACAACCAAGAATAGCTTGTTGTATAAAATATAACTTACACAGTCAACTCTAAATAATATTAATGACAGTTCTGATTCTTAATGAAGTTATTATTCCAAGAAAATCCGATGAAAAAACGGAATGGAATCTCAAGAACCTGATTTTTTTTAATCAACATTTTCAGCTGCTATTCATATTGTCTGTGATACAACACAAAAATAAAGCACTATTAAGTTAAATAGAAAATTAGTCAAAAAATTAACTAACTTTTTATTTTTTGCCAAATGGATGAATAAGATTAATTCCTTTGTTGCAAAGCAACATTTTTTCAGTTATACATTGAAAGGATATGAGGCATTTGCACCTGCACACACATTAGAGACAGTGAGGGGAGCTATAAGCCCAGAAATGATTGGTTTTGTGCTACCAATTATGTTACTTCCATTGTAAAACTTTGCTCTAATACATAATTAGAGATGATATATCTAATACAAAAAAAGTCACGGGGAAAAATGGGGAAAAGTGTCAATATCATAGTATGTTATTAATTAATCTCTCCTTCTGTGGACACTGGTGTGAACACAAAAATTAAGCAAAATAATTTGATTTAGATTTGATCATAAAATATACAGAACACCTTACTAAAAAATGTTCATTTGTGTGTCCAAATTATTCTTGCTCTAAATGACATTTTCTTAATTTACGATTGTGAAAATGAATGTTTAATTGCCAGTATGTCTAACATTGTTACCCTTTTATGAGCATTTGAAATATTTACTTCTGAAATCAACTAAAAATTGCCATTAAAGCAATAGCAGATTTTAAATTAGAAGGAAAGCAGTTTCGCATGACACCATACAGTGTGCTCACTAAAACATTACATTAACTGCAGTCAGTTTTTCTATATAATGACAGATCTATATGACTCTCATGCACACATAGTCATGTGTATGCAAATAATATAAAATGCTCTCAGATTAACCTTTCCAGGTAGCATTTGAATGGTTTTCTTATGGTTGCCACTGACAGCAACTTTTCTACAGCTGTGAATTAAAATTTCACAGGCATATTTAATCACTGTTAATATCTTTATGCAGTAATGAATATCTGGGTGAGTAAGCATGATGCATTAAGAACTCTGGTTATTGAATGATGAGACTAAAGATTGCGTCTGTCAATCTATAGCCTATTCTCAATGTCTGTGGACAGTTTAACAGATGAATTCCATTGTTGATGTTTAATCACGATTTAAAGATTTTAGGCCTGAATTCCCCCTTTGGCAATCACTGCCTCTGCATATGATAAAATAATATGTAAAGCAAGTGAGTGCGGATATGTGGTTGCACATAATATTACAGCCCTTTCTGTAATGTAGAACTGTGCAATGGTTTTGGTACCTAATAAACAAATTGATGTCGATATTATGCAATAACATGGTAGGCCGCATATAACCATATAACAATTACAGCACGGAAACAGGCCCTCTCGGCCCTTCCAGTCCGTGCCGACCATTTGTTTTCCCCTAGTCCCATCTACCTGCACTCAGACCATACCCCTCCATTCCCTTCACGTCCATATACCTATCTACTTTACTCTTAAATTTTAAAATCGATCCTGCCTCCACCACTTCTGCTGGAAGCTGATTCCACACAGCCACCACCCTCTGAGTAAAGAAGTTCTCCCTCACGTTACTACATTGCATGTAGTTGCAATTCCATTAAAAAAGATTGAGGCTGATAAAGCCTTATAGCAACACATCTAGTCAAGAAAATACATAATAAGGGTGAGGTAGAACAGTCCTATAGAGCAAATTGCGGCATGGATTGCCTAGGAAGGAGGCAGAGGCAGGACAAAGAACACGGCAATTATTTACATCAGGGCCTATTTGCCTTTATTCCGTTCATTACTGACAAACAGCCACCTCTTAAAAGCATATGTATTAATACCCTTGAGGTATGATTTAGAAACACATTTGTTCGTATTTTATGTCCTAATTATTATACATTTCCCTGCCTCCTGAGAAAAGTGTCTCCATCTGATATTTACGTGAATTTTTTCCATTAAGTGTATTATGTTCTGATATGAGCTTCATTCATTCATCATCGTTGAAAACATTAGCGACGCAGTGGTGCTGGTTTCTGATGGGAACGGTGACGGATGCACCCCATATCTCTGTCCACCAGTTCCTGCGGACTACCGCTGCTGGAAGTAGAGGATTTTGGTGTGTGTGCTTTATCATCATTCCTCACAATGCTATGCACGACATTGATCGCAACGTCCACTGAAGTGTGGATGGCCGTTGGCTTGCTAGAAGCTCATCCGTCCTTTGACAGGTCATGTTTTTGGTCCTGCTGGGGGACCCGCCCCCTGCTCACCTGGCAAACCAGGTGGGAGAGACAGTTTAGTCACCGACTATCCGACCATGGAGCAGGCAGCACGGGATTACATTGTACCCATGGCGGGGGGAACTCCTCTCAACCTGACCTGAACAAAGCGATAAGAGCTGATAAAACCTTAATGCAAAATAATAAATGATTCACATCCCTAAACTCGTCACCACATAAAAAACACATGCTCAACCTGGGCTGTCAGTTTATGGCCAAGCCAAGACCTTTTTTTCACCCAGTTTTTTCACTACCTGCAACCTCCGGCAACCACCTTCAACTAGCATCGCAACTGGCTTCGACTAAAAAATTACCGATTTTTAAAACTGCAACCTATTTTAAGTCGTGGCAGGTTTTGAATTTTTTTTAAATAATCGCCGGAACATACAAGAGGCGGAAACCACTTTCGACCATTAGGGAGACTGACAAAAACCTTCGGGAACCGCACGGAAACCGTGGGTGGGGCACAAAGTCTCCAGAGGTTTCCGTTCAGGTTTCCTATGTAGGACAGGGGCATAAGGTGGAGCTAGTGTTAGTACATTACGCTTATTGGTGCACATGCACTAACCAGTCTACAATGACCAAAGATATTTGGCATGTAGAAGTTGTAATTCAACCATCCTGACCACCATGCTTTCTACACTGCTGGCTGTACAATAGCATTTGTCTGCTCTCATTATATTCCTTCTTAATTGATCTAATATTCCCTGCATTATTGTTCACTCATGGCAAACCATTATTTTAATTAGAGCCATCCATGTAATGCAGTCTCTCAAACTTCTGTATTTATTATTCAAGTCATAATTCACAGATTTATCTAGAAGTAGTAACTTGCTGTTACAAAATGGCCCATTATTTTTTTTTACATTTCTTAACATTTGAGAAGCAAGGAGAGGGAAGAAATCAATTTAATAATTATAAAAAACTTATTCTTGATGTAATTGAATATTTCAATATATTCACTATCTATTGTTTAAAGTAAAAAAAAGACAACTCCAACTATTATCAAGGACTGTTAGGGTCCCTGGATGAAGTTGAGCAGGGAGGCATAGGGATAGGTGTTGCATCTTCAGCGTTTGCAGGGGAAAGTACCTGGGGAAGGGGTGGTTTGGGTGGGATAGATGAGTTAGCCAGGAAGTTGCGGAGGGAATAGTTTTTGCGTAAAGCAGAAAATGGGTGAAGTTGGGAAGATGTGACTAGTGTGGGATCCCATTGGAGGTGGCAAAAATGTTCGAAGTTCATGTGCTGTATGTGACGGGTGATGGGGTGAAGGGTGAGGACTAGGGGGCCTCTGTCCCTGTTGCGACTGCAAGGAGGGGGAGCAAGAGCGGGGCTCTGGGTGGAAATTATTTGGTTAATGTAGTACCCATATGAACTGTTGTGTAGTTGCTTGCATGTGCAAATAAGAGACCAGGCCATTAACAGATCCTTTACTGAATGCAAGAATACCATTCATTGATACCCTGACATTTACAAGCCCCATGTTGCTTTCAATATTAAAAGGAAATAAACGGATGTCAATGCTAGTATCTTAAAACACTACAAATACGTCCTAATGTAACCACTTAACAACCTATAAAATAATGAATTTAATTAATATGCTGATCATCTTTAAAGATCTTTACTTCTGTGAAGGTACATTGGTCATGCCTGAAATGTGCATTCAATTTCGGAATGTATCATTCACTTGGTTTCAAGGATCCTGTGGCTTGACTCACAATCTGAAAGAAATGTCTACATTTAAGACTCCATCTTGTTGGAGCATCCTGAATACTTACCTACCTACATGTAATGTACTTTTTGGATATCATGCCAAGATAACAAGGTAACCATGATGGCATGGTGGTGCAGGGGTTTGTACATTCTTCCCATGACCGCATGGGTTTTCTCCGAGATCTTCGGTTTCCTCCCACACTTTGTAGGTTAATTGGTATAAATTGTAAATTGTCCCTAGTATGATTTGTAGGATAGCGTTAATGTGTGGGGATCGCTGGTTTGCACAGACCCGGTGGGGCGAAGAGCCTGTTTCTGTGCTCTTCTAATTGCTCTAGTATCTCCAAACTAAAACAAATGATCAATGCAATCTGTTCAATTTCCGTCCCAATATTTCCACTTTCTCCTCACAGCTTCATCTGGAAAATCTTCTCTAATCTATTGTTTGCAGACCTGTTACAGAGTCTCCTATTATACACTGTGACACACAGGATGATGCAGCAGCTCCATTCTCACACTGCAGAGAGCCGCCTTTTATGCTGACCTCAGGAGCTTTTTATAACAGGAGTCTGTGCATTCTCCCAGTGTTCACATATGTGTGCAGGATGATCCAGATTCTTCCCAGATCACAAGGGTTAATGGACTACTGTAAATCACACAAGATAGACACAAAAAGCTGGAATAACTGGGACAGGCAACATCTCTGAAAAGAAGGAATGGGTCTCGACCCAAAATGTCACCCATTCCTCTGCAGAGATGCTGCTTGTCCCGCTGAGTTAATCCAGCTTTTTGTGTCAATCTTTGGTTTAAACCCGCATCTGCAGTTCCTTCTTACAGTCTGTAAATCACACCATCTGTGGTTGAGCAATGAATAAAATATCCAAGGGATTGACAGGCATTTGAGAAATAAGTTGCAGGGATACAAGGAAATAAGGCGAATGGTAATGGAATTAGAGGGGTTGATCTGCTGGGAGCTGACATGGAGCTAATGATCTGAATATCATTATTTTGTGCAGTATTAAGTAAATATTTTTTTGTCCGATATGAAATTCTCTCCACTGATCTTGTGACATGCACTAATCCTTCCGACACTATTTCAGTTTCATCCTCATTCCTTCAAATTTAGCTTGCACTTAAGTCACAATGACCACTGGCATCTCCGCTGCAATATCCTCTGATGGAGTCAGGCTTAGTCCTGTATGTAAGTGGAAACAATGTCAGCAACAAATTTCTCATATGCCTTTAGCTTCAGCAAGGGCAACAACGTCGACTTGCCTTTCTTCTGCTATGCCCATGGTTCCCCATTCTGTGTTTATCATGAGTTATTGCAACAACATTGTTCACTGTCTAGAACATTTCCATATTCCATATTCAGACCAAATTCTTGAGTCTTCGTATATATCTTGAGTTTGTAGATATATCTACCGTATCCACTGCCTGCCATCCTGCCTTCCCTTCTTGGAGAACACTCTTCTATATTTTCTTCACACTATATCACTGTCCAACTACTTTGTCAAACTGCAAAATTCCACCAACACACAATCCTGCTCAATACCAATGGGGTGTTAAGTAAAACAACAAAAAATGTTGGTAATGCTTAGTCAGGTAGACAGCATCCATGGAGGAAGAAACTGAGCTATTGCACTATTTCATTTCACGGACTCTCTATCAGTATATTGTCTGAAGACTCTTTATAAAAGTGCTTGCAAAAATAAAACAGATAAAGTTTTCATTAGGCTTTCCTTTAATGAAACCAAAAGCTCTAATTTAAATAGTAGTGGCTGTTTCAATTATTTATCAAGGTCCTACCATGTTGCTACTCAGTTTCTAAAGATACAATTATAAACACTATTTTCCAGGAGAAAAATACTTGCTTTTCCATCTTACATTTTTAACAGTAATTTTGTTTCACTATTATAAAACAAACATTTTCAGCCCCTTTTTGTTTATTCTTCCTTTGTCAAAGTCAAAGTCAAAATAATTTATTGTCATGTGTCCCTGACAGGACAATGAAATTCTTTCTTTGCATAGCACAACAGAACATGGTAGGCATTGACTACAATTATATACTTAAATACGCACATTAATTAATAAATTTATAAAGTGCAAATAACAGATGGTGGGGTATTAATGTTCAGAGTTTTGTCAGAGCCAGGTTTAATAGCCTGATGGCTGTGGGGAAGTAGCTAATCCTGAACCGGGTCGTTGCAGTTCTCAAGCTCCTGTAACTTCTACCCGAAGGTAGCAGGGAGATGAGTGGGTGGCCAGGGTGGTGTGGGTCCTTGATGATGCTGCCAGCCTTATTGAGGCAGCGACTGTAGTAGATCCCCTCGATGGAAGGAAGGTCAGAGCCGATGATGGACTGGGCAGTGTTTACTACTTTTTGCAGTCTTTTCCTCTCCAGGGCACTCAAGTTGCCGAACCAAGCCATGATGCAACCAGTCAGCAAGCTCTCTACTGTGCACCTGTAGAAGTTAGAGAGAGTCCTCCTTGACAGACCAACTCTCCGTAATCTTCTCAGGAAGTAGAGGCGCTGATGAGCTTTCTTAATAATTGCATCTGTGTTGTTGGACCAGGAAAAATCTTCACAGATGTGCACGCCCAGGAATTTGAAGCTCTTGACACTTTCAACCATCGACCCGTTGATATAAACAGGACTGTGGGTCCCCATCCTACTCCTTCCAAAATCCACAATCAGTTCCTTAGTTTTGCTGGTGTTGAGGGCCAGGTTATTGTGCTGGCACCATATGGACAGTTGCTCGATCTCTCTTCTGTACTCTGACTCATCCCCATCAGTGATACGTCCCACTACAGTGGTGTCGTCAGCGAACTTGATGATGGAGTTCGCACTATGACCGGCTACGCAGTCATGAGTATAGAGTGAGTGCAGCAGGGGGCTGAGCACGCAGCCTTGAGGTGCTCCCGTGCTGATTGTTATCATGTCTGACACATTTCCACCAATACGAACAGACTGTGGTCTGTGAATGAGGAAGTCGAGGATCCAATTGCAGAGGGATGCTTGGAAGCTCTTTTCGCATGTGTGCACATAACTGTTTGTATTTATATTGCATAAGCCCATTAATTAGCATATTAAAACATAGAAACATAGAAATTAGGTGCAGGAGTAGGCCATTCAGCCCTTCGAGCCTGCACCGCCATTCAATATGATCATGGCTGATCATCCAACTCAGTATCCCGTACCTGCCTTCTCTCCATACCCTCTGATCCCCTTAGCCACAAGGGCCACATCCAACTCACTCTTAAATATAGCCAATGAACTGGCCTCAACTACCCTCTGTGGCAGAGAGTTCCAGAGACTCACCACTCTCTGTGTGAAAAAAGTCTTTCTCATCTCGGTCTTAAAGGATTTCCCCCTTATCCTTAAGCTGTGACCCCTTGTCCTGGACTTCCCCAACATCGGGAACAATCTTCCTGCATCTAGCCTGTCCAACCCCTTAAGAATTTTGTAAGTTTCTATAAGATCCCCTCTCAATCTCCTAAATTCCAAAGAGTATAAACCGAGTCTATCCAGTCTTTCTTCATAAGACAGTCCTGACATCCCAGGAATCAGTCTGGTGAACCTTCTCTGCACTCCCTCTATGGCAATAATGTCCTTCCTCAGATTTGGAGACCAAAACTGTACGCAATACTCCAGGTGTGGTCTCACCAAGACCCTGTACAACTGAAGTAGAACCTCCCTGCTCCTGTACTCAAATCCTTTTGCTATGAAAGCTAACATACCATTCGCTTTTTTCACTGCCTGCTGCACCTGCATGCCTACTTTCAATGACTGGTGTACCATGACACCCAGGTCTCGCTGCATCTCCCCTTTTCCTAATCGGCCACCATTTAAATAATAGTCTGCTTTCCTGTTTTTGCCACCAAAGTGGATAACCTCACATTTATCCACATTATATTGCATCTGCCAAACATTTGCCCACTCACCCAGCCTATCCAAGTCACCTTCCAGTCTCCTAGCATCCTCCTCACAGCGAACACTGCCCCCCAGCTTAGTGTCATCCGCAAACTTGGAGATATTGCCTTCAATTCCCTCATCCAGATCATTAATATATATTGTAAATAGCTGGGGTCCCAGCACTGAGCCCTGCGGTACCCCACTAGTTACTGCCTGCCATTGTGAAAAGGACCCGTTTACTCCTACTCTTTGCTTCCTGTTTGCCAGCCAGTTCTCTATCCACGTCAATACTGAACCCCTAATACCGTATGCTTTAAGTTTGTATACTAATCTCTTATGTGGGACCTTGTCGAAAGCCTTCTGGAAGTCCAGATATGCCACATCCACTGGTTCTCCCTTATCCACGCTACTAGTTACATCCTCGAAAAATTCCACAAGATTCGTCAGACATGATTTACCTTTTGTAAATCCAAGCTGACTTTGTCAATGATGTCACCACTTTCCAAATGTGCTGCTATCCCATCTTTAATAACTGACTCTAGCAGTTTCCCCACTATCGATGTTAGACTAACTGGTCTGTAATTCCCCGTTTTTCTCTCTCCCTCCCTTCTTAAAAAGAGGGGTTACATTTGCTACCCGCCAATCCTCAGGAACTACTCCAGAATCTAAAGAGTTTTGAAAGATTATCACTAATGCATCCACTATTTCCTGAGCTACTTCCTTAAGTACTCTGGGATGCAGCCTATCTGGCCCTGGGGATTATCGGCCTTTAATCTATTCAATTTACCCAACACCACTTCCCGACTGACCTGGATTTCACTCAATTCCTCCTTTGACCCACAGTCCCCTGCTATTTCAGGCAGATTATTTATGTCTTCCTTAGTGAAGACGGAACCAAAGTAGTTATTCAATTGGTCCGCCATATCCTTGTTCCCCATGATCAACTCACCTGTTTCTGACTGCAAGGGACCTACATTTGTTTTAACTAACCTCTTTCTCTTCACATATCTATAAAAACTTTTGCAGTCAGTTTTTATGTTCCCTGCCAGTTTTCTTTCATAATCTATTTTTCCTTTCCTAATTAAGCCCTTTGTCCTCCTCTGCTGGTCTCTGAATTTCTCCCAGTCCTCTGGTATGCTGCTTTTTCTGGCTACTTTGTACGCATCATCCTTTGCTTTGATACTATCCCTGATTTCCCTTGTTATCCACGGATGCACTACCTTCCCCGATTTATTCTTTTGCCAAACTGGGATGAACAATTTTTGTAGTTCATCCATGCAGTCTTTAAATGTCTTCCATTGTATATCCACCGTCAACCCTTTTAGAATTAATTGCCAGTCAATCTTGGCCAATTCACGTCTCATACCCTCAAAGTTACCTATATTAATAATAACATTATATAATTTTCAACAAGCTTCACCGCAATGTTTAGAAAATTGCACAGAATAAACTGACCATGTGTGCCCTGAAAATAGAATGGAATATTTGATTATTTGCACAACATCTGCAGTCAGGCATGACTTTCGTCTCAGATATTCATTTCACAATATGAGGGAATTCAAGCCTTGTTGCGATCTACATACCGGCAGGCTTGGATATGGTAAAACATAGGGTCGCAGATAGTTTAGCTATTGATGCAAAGAAAATATTTTTGGCAGTCTGTGATGGAATAGAAGCTCTGACCATAATTTCTCAGTGCTTTTTAGATATAAGCAATGTGCCAGGGCACCGAAGGACTACAAATGTTACATCCATACTGAAAAAGAGGCAGAGGAATAAATATGATTGTAACAGAAAAAAACCATTAAAATCACTGGTGGATAAATGGTGGAGACAATTCTCAATGACAAAATTAAGTTGCATTTGAAGAAGCATGAGCTAAAAGAAAAAGCAAGCATGCGATGTTAAAAGAAAACTATGCCTGACTGAAGATATAATAAATAGAATTAGAGAAGGACCATTTATCCCCCCATGTCTCCAATTCAATAATATTGTGACTGACCTTTTGCTTTGGTGCTACTTTTCAATAATCCCATATCCCTTGATTCTCTTCAGATCCAAAGATTGATTAAAAATGCTCACCCCTTAGCTAGAGAAATTCCTTGGGTCCACGGCGACCAGCGATCCCCGCACTCCAATACTATCCTACACACACTAGGAATAATTTACAATTATATCATCCCAATTAACTTACAAACCTGTACGTCTTTGAAGTGTGGGTGGAAATCAGAGATCCCGGAGAAAACACACAATGGTCACGTGGGAGAACGTAAAACTCCGTACAGACAGACAGACGTAGTCAGGATCGAATAGGGTCTCTGGCACTGTAAGGCAGCAACTCTACCATTGCACCATTGTGCTGTCCATTAATTTTTTTTAATGGGCAACCCCTTTGTTGAATTATTACCTCTGGGCTGTAGACATTCCAGCCGGGGAACCATCATCTCTGTTTTCTGCCAAGTCCAAGCCCAAGCCCAAGAGAGTGTTGTATAATCCAATGAGAACTAGTTAAACCTGGTTCCCTTATTCCAAACCATTGATATAGCTTGTGAGCCACTTAGGTCCTAGTATTAATCCCTGTGAAACTACTCCTGTCATGGCGTTACAACCTAAAAATGGATTGTTTATTCCTACAATAGACACACAGTGCTGGAGCAACTCAGCGGGCAGGCAGCATCACTGGGGAAAAGAAAAAGGTGAAGCTTCGGGTCGGAACCCTTCTTCAGATTCAAAGTATACACAGACTTGAATAGGTAGTAAAGAAAGCAAACTCAATGCTAGCATTTATTTCAAGAATGCTTGTGTACAAAAACAGGGATGTAATGTCGAGGCTATATAAGGCGCTGGTAAGGCCGTATTTGGAATATTTTGAGCAATTTTGGGCACCATATCTGAGGAAGGACGTGCTGGCTCTTGAGGGAGCCGAGAGGAGGTTTACAGGAATGATCCAAGGAATGAGTAGGTTAACCTATGATGGGCATTTGTTGGTACTGGGCCTGTACTCGCTGGAGTTTAGAAGAATGAGGAGGGACCTCATTGAAACATACAGAATAGTGAAAGGCTTGGATAGAGTGGATGTGGAGAAGATATTTCCATTAGTGAGAGAGTCTAGAATTAGAGGTCATAGCCTCGGAATTAAAGGACGTTCTTTTAGGAAGGAGATGAGGAGAAATATCTTCAGTCAGAGGGTAGTGAATCTGTGGAATTCTTTGCCACAGAAGGCTGTGGAGGACAAGTCAGTGGATATTTTTAAGGCAGAGAGAGATAGATTCTTGATTAGTACAGGTGTCAGAGGTTATGGGGAGAAGGAAGGAACATGGGGTTAGGAGGGTGAAGTAGATTGGCCATGATTGAATGACAGAGTAGACTTGATGGGCTGAATGGCTTAACTCTACTCCTATTCCTTATGACCTTATAGGGGGGGAACTGGAGGCCGAAAAAGGCCAGAAGAAATGGGGCCAGCAACAGATGACCAAGGAAGTGTGGAACCCATAATAGCACATTGATCTGCTGGAGAATAAGTGATAATGAAGCGATACAGGGATGCGAACAGTGGAACTAGTATGATGACTATGGTGGGAGAGCGACGGAAAGAGGGAATACAGGACTTACTTGAAATTAGAGAAATCAACATTCATACTGCTGGATTGTAAGCTGCCCAGACAAAATATGAGGTGTTGTTCCTCCAATTTAAATGTGGCATCATTCTGGAGGAGCCCCAGGACAGAAAGTTCAGTATGGGAATGGGATGGGGATTTAAAATGTTTGGCAACCGGGAGATTGCGTAGGCCAAGGCGGAGTGAGGTACTGTATTTCTACCCACTGTTTTCTGTCTGTTAACCAAGCCTCATCTAATTCTGATGCATCATCCCAAACCTGTAAGATGTTTTTTAATTGTGTTAATTGAAGGCCTTCAAAAAATCCAAACACATAACTCCTGTTAAGTTATAGTTTCAACATTTTTTAACAAACTTATCTAAGTATACTGTTGCACTTCCCTAAGAGCAAATTATAATATGGCTGATAGAACTAGGGTTTTGTATCCTCCTTTATTGAATAGTTAGATTACATTTTTCAAGCAGTGAGTAACATTTTGGAACATAGAGAATGTTATTGTTATCATCTTCCAACTGCACTGCCACCATTTTCCATAGTTCAGGACAGGTCTTGAGGTCCTGTGGATTTATGGTTCTCAATCACATTCTTTTTTTTCCATTGCTGTCTTTGCAAACGTGCACATTTCTGTCACCTCTTTAATTGCTCCAGATCTGTGGTTCTCCACTGTTTCTAGGTGATTTTTTTTAATCTGTGAGAAGTATAAAAGATGTGTTTAATTTCTTTACCGTTTCCTTATTCCCTAATGTAATTTCTCCTGCTTCTGTCTGTAAGAGCCCCACATTAACCTTGTCTTCTTTTCAGACTTGTAAACATTTTTGCAGCCTGTTTTAATGTTTTTCGTGACATTAAATGTTCAAAAGTTCAAAGGTCTGTTTATTGTCACATGTACCAATTAAGGTGCTGTGAAACTCAAATTACCGGGGACTTCCAGCTCCTTAAAAATTGTATAAAAAACGGGGAAAAATGGGGTGATTTAAAGTCACTTACCAGAGGAGAACGGGTGAGAACGGCACCGCCTGCTTTAGAAAGGTGTGTGACGTCATCAGGCGCGCGACTTTACTGATAGCATGTCGATGCAGCATACCCCCCCCCCCTCCCCCCCCACCCCCAATAGAAAATACCAACACTGAAAAAAGAAGTAGGCCCGACTGGAGCCTCGGGCTCGAGTTTGACAGCCTCCCAGGAAGACATCTTAAGGAGGAAATCCAAGATGGAAGCACTTAAAAAAGCTGTTTCTGCAGAAACAAAAACTATTATGGGTGAGCTGAAAAAAATGAAAAAGGAATATAAAGATTATTTAAGGATCTTTAGAGAAGATTTTCAAGTGTTCAAAGAACAAGTGAAAGATGATTTAAGCAGAGAAATTGTACTTACAGTAAAGACTATGCTTGATGAATGGAAAACACAGGCAGATGCAGCTTTGCAGCAACATGCGGATGAGGTAAACCGTAAATTTGAGCTGATGGAGTTGAATGTTGATAATAAGCTAGATAATAAGCTAGAACCTATTTTACGATCACTTGATCAACAACAAGAGTCAGGACATGTCAGGACTGTCTTATGAAGAAAGACTGGATAGACTCGGTTTATACTCTCTGGAATTTAGGAGATTGAGAGGGGATCTTATAGAAACTTACAAAATTCTTAAGGGGTTGGACAGGCTAGATGCAGGAGGATTGTTCCCGATGTTGGGGAAGTCCAGGACAAGGGGTCACAGCTTAAGGATAAGGGGGAAATCCTTTAAGACCGAGATGAGAAAGACTTTTTTCACACAGAGAGTGGTGAGTCTCTGGAACTCTCTGCCACAGAGGGTAGTTGAGGCCAGTTCATTGGCTATATTTAAGAGTGAGTTGGATGTGGCCCTTGTGGCTAAGGGGATCAGAGGGTATGGAGAGAAGGCAGGTACGGGATACTGAGTTGGATGATCAGCCATGATCATATTGAATGGCGGTGCAGGCTCGAAGGGCTGAATGGCCTACTCCTGCACCTAATTTCTATGTAAGAGGCAATTAATGAATTGTCTAATATTGCCGGTACAATTGTTAAGGCGAATGAGAAACTTCGCAAACTTTACAAACTTAAAGCACACGGTATTGGTGGTTCAGTATTGATGTGGATAGAAAACTGGCTGGCAGACAGGAAGCAAGGAGTAGGAGTGAACGGGTTCTTTTCAGGATGGCAGACAGTGACTAGTGGGGTGCCACAAGACTCACTGCTGGGACCCCAGCTATTTACAATATACATTAATGATTTGGACGAGGAAATTAAATGCAACATCTCGAAGTTTGCGGATGACACGAAGCTGGGGGCAGTGTTAGCTGTGAGGAGAATGCTAGGAGGCTGCAACATGACTCGGATAGACTGGGTGAGTGGGCAAATGCATGGCAGATGCAGTATAATGTGGATAAATGTGAGGTTATCCACTTTGGTGGCAAAAACAGGAAGGTAGATTATTATTTGAATGGTGACCGTTTAGGAAAAGGGGAGATGCAGCGAGACCTGGGTGTCATGGTACACCAGTCATTGAAAGTAGGCATGCAGGTGCAGCAGGCTGTGAAGAAAGCGAATGGTATGTTGGCATTCATAGCAAAAGGATTTGAGTACAAGAGCAGGGAGGTTCTATTGCAGTTGTAAAGGGTCTTGGTGAGGCCACACCTGGAGTATTGCGTACAGTTTTGGTCTCCTAATCTGCTGAAAGACATTCTTGCCATAGAGGGAGTACAGAGAAGGTTCACCAGACTGATTCCTGGGATGGCACGACTTCCATATGAAGAAAGACTGGATAGACTCGGCTTGTACTCGCTGGAATTTAGAAGATTGAGGGGTGATCTCATAGAGACTTACAAATTTCTTAAGGGGTTGGACAGGCTAGATGCAGGAAGATTGTTCCCGATGTTGGGGAAGTCCAGGACAAGGGGTCACAGTTTAAGGATAAGGGGGAAGTCTTTTAGGACCGAGATGAGAAAATCGTTTTTCACACAGAGAGTGGTGAATCTGTGGAAATCTCTGCCACAGAAGGTAGTTGAGGCCAGTTCGTTGGCCATATTTAAGAGGGAGTTGGATGTGGCCCTTGTGGATGAAGGGATAAGGGGGTATGGAGAGAAGGCAGGTACAGGATATTGAGTTGGATGATCAGCCATGATCATATTGAACGGCGGTGCAGGCTCGAAGGGCCGAATGGCCTGCTCCTGCACCTAATTTCTATGTTTCTATGTTTCTCTCCGAGAACAAACGTTTATCAGATTTATTACACAAAATAACTGTGAAATATATTGACTTGGAGGGACTGCAAAGGCGCTAGAACTTGCGAATTGTTGGATTGAGTGAAGGTAAAGAGGGAGATCAAGACCCTCGCAAATTCGCTGCAAATCTCTTAAAAACTGTTTTGAATCTGGATCAAGAGCCCATCCTTGGTCGGGCACACAGGGCACTGAGACGCCGTCCACAGAGGGGCGTGCCACCAAGACAATTGATTGTGAAAGTGGTTTATGATCACGTCTTGGAGGATATGATGAAGATAATAATTCATAAGAGAAACCTCATCTACGATGGAGATAAGATTAGCATATTCAGAGACTACCCTGCGGAAGTCGCCAAGAGAAGAGCTCTATTTACAGAAACAAGAGGCATTCTTAAGAAGATAGAAGGTCTGAGATATGGTCTGATGTATCCTGCAACGTTAAGAGTAACCTATGATAACAAAGAGCATCACTTCATCAAGCACACAGAGGCACTTGAATTCGTTCGGAACATCGAGAAGAAGGAGGAAGAGGTAGAAGAGGGAGAAGCAGACGAGGAAGAAGAATCGTGAATTTGAACTGTATCTAATATTTACCTGATGATATTGAATATCCATAGAGAAGGAGGAAGAATAATGGACTCTTAAATACACTAAAACATATAATAGGAATAGTCTAATATTAACTATCACTTAAAATTGGATGCTATTCCACCCAAAACAGTTATGATACTATTAAAAATTCATATAAGTGTTCATAATCTATAATCATTACAATTTAGCACCCCCACCCCTATATAAATAGCCCTTAAGGCAATTAAAAATTTTCCATTAAGGAAAATCTGGAACTGGAACGATTAATATCTTTTTTTAATAACGGAAGTCGTTAGATTGATAGCCACACTGGTGTGGCTAACAATAACTACACTTAAAATAGCTGTAGTTACCCTTTACCCACCGCACATTACTAATGACAAACCCGGAATTTCAGCATCACTTCTTTGGGACATATTTAAAGCCTTTATGCGTGCTGTTATAATATCTGCGCAAGCATACCTTAATAAGGAAAACCGAAAGATGCAACAAACTTTAGAAAATGAAATAAAGCAATTAGATATTGAAAATGCAATATCTCCATCTAAGGTGATACATAATAAAATTGCAATATTAAAATATAAGCTAAATAAAATATACTCAAATCATGTTATAAAACTTTTTCAACAGACTAAACAAGTACATTTTGAAGGTACACAAAAAGCTGGAGAAACTCAGCGGGTGCAACAGCATCTAAGGAGCGAAAGAGATAGGCGACGTTTCGGGTCGAGACCCTTCTTCAGACCCTAAGTACATTTTGAATTTGGCGACAAACCACAAAAATTATTGTCACGGCAGCTAAGAAAATCAAATGAGGAAAAAAATGATATATAAAATCAGATCAAAACAAGGTGAAATATTAACTTTGCCAAAAGATATTAATGACAGCTTTCTGCATTACTATCAAAAACTTTATTCAACCAAACTGACGGGGCAATCAGATGGAATGGAAGCATTCCTACATGAATGTCATATCAAAGGTTTAGATCAGGAAGGCAAAGACTTGTTAGATGCTGAAATATCAGTAAAAGACATTGAGGAATCAATCAGATCGTTGAAAAATGGAAAAGCCGCTGGCCGTAAAGGCTTAAGTGCTGAATTTTATAAGAAGTTTCACGGCTTGATTTCCCCACGTTTACAAGCGATATATAAATATGCTTACGAACAAAGAAAGTTACCAGAAACTCTAAATGAGTCCACAATCATACTCATTCCTAAAGTAGATAAGGATCTGGAAGATCCTGGATCATATAGAGCAATTGCCCTTCTAAATACTGATCAAAAAATATTAACTAAAATTTTATCCCAAAGGTTAAGGTTAGTGATTAATGAACTACTACATCATGATCAAACAGGCTTTATTCCCAAATGTTACTCCACTTATAACTTGAGACGACTATTCAATATCATATATTCAAAAAGAGTTAATGATATTGAATTAGCTGTCATTTAATTAGATGCGGAAAAAGCATTCGACCAGGTTGAATGGCCCTACATATTTAAGATAATGCAGACATTTCAACTGGGCGATAGATTTTGTAAATGGGTTAAAATTTTGTACTCCAACCCTACAGCAAAAATACTAACAAACCAAATGTTATCAGCTAAATTTAATCTTTCTAGGGGTTGTAGACAAGGATGCCCGTTATCACCTTTATTATTTGCTCTCGCAATCGAGCGATTAGCCGAAAGGATTAGATCAGATCCAGAAATATATGGATACAATACTAATACCACAATGAATAAAATATCTTTATATGCAGACGATGTTTTAATATATATCATAAAACCGGAGATCAGTATTCCTAACTTACTTAACTGGAATAAAAGTAAATATATTACACCAATTTCCGTTTAAAATAGTTACGGATAAATTTAAATTCCTAGGAATTAATGTATCTAAATCTTATAATCTATTATTCAAATTAAATTATCCTCAGTTATTGGATAAACTAAAAAAGAATATTTTATACAGGAAAACACTACCAATATCAATGATTGGCAGAATAAATGCTATAAAAATCGTCTTTTTACCACAATTACTATATTTATTTCAAGCTATCCCTTTATATCTCCCAAAAAAATAAAATCTATTATTAACAGCTTTATTTGGGATTATAAAAATCACGGAATAAGTAAAAAACATTTATGTAAATCCAAGATAAATGGAGAATTAGCGTTACCTAATGTTTTATATTATTTTTTGGCGGTTCAGATTAAGAATATGAATTTTTGGCTGGTAAAAATGGACCAGGAACCAGCTTGGCTAAAGATGGAAATGGTAGACTGTTTACCATTTGATATAAGTTCGATTATTCTTGCTCCAAGTGAAGTACAAAAAAAAACTTGCGGGGATAACCCCATAATTTTAGCCCAAAAGCACTCACAATCAGAGAATCATCTCGTAATTTCCATCACCTCCAATACAATGCTTCTCTTCCCCTTGCCTTTCACCATTCCAAAGGGACTATTCCTATTAATTTTCTAGTTCCCCTTTCCATCTCCACCAATAAACATTATTTTTTTTTACCTGTCCGGATAATCACATAACAGTACATCTATTGTTTTTTAATCCCTCCGCTTCCCTCAAAACAAGGATTCAAATTGTCCCATACTTCCTTTGTTCCCTTGATTTGGAGAAGCAATTTAATAGGATGAGACTTAATAAGGCTTGGGTTAGCATGAGGACATTTCCTGTTTCCATTTTCATTTGGACTGCAAAGTCTTGGCTGTCACTGACTATCTTTTTGTGAGCATGACCATTTTCCACCGTGACTGACAACACACCTTCTTCCTGAATTACAATTTTATTGATACCTTTAGTTATTTCCAGTCTGATGTGATACCATGAGAAATTGCCACTAGAAATTCCAGGGTCAAATGATAATGAACAGAGGATCATTTGGGCAGCTGTTTTATAGTTTGTAGATGGAGTTACATAGAAACAGAGAAAATAGATGCAGGAGGAGGACATTTGGCCCTTCGAGCCAGCACCGCCATTCATTGTAATCATGGCTGATCGTCCCCAATCAATAACCCATGCCTGTTTTGGGCCTGTTAGATTTATCTCCAGATTCTCAAGATCATTGTTTGTTCAAAAAGAAAAAATAATGTACCATTATTCTCTGTAAATGATGAGTAAGCATCTTAATGCTAGACTCTCAATATAGAATTTGCTTGAGAGGAGGACAGAATAGAAAATAAAATGCAAAGTTTGATGTGTTTTGCAGTGGGCATACGATTGTTCACATCAGTGGGAAAAAAATACAATCTTACAACACATCTTCACAAACTGTCTTAACTTTAATTAACTATTTTTGAATTGCAATTTCACTGGACTTTCAATTAAATTCACAGCAAATGAGGCGAATAACCAGACAACAAATGGCATAGATTAATAGAAACAATATTGGCCAATAGTACTAATAAATTCATTTGAACACTTATTAATTTTATATAAAACTTGACCAAGTGGGACCCGTTGGGCCCTGTTCCCCCAACGCAAGAATCCACCACTCACATAGAAACATAGATAGAAACATACAAAATAGGTGCAGCAGGAGGCCATTCGGCCCTTCGGCCCTTCGAGCCAGCACCGCCATTCATTGTGATCATGGCTGATCGTCACCTGCCTGTAATTCAATAACCCGTGCCTGCCTTCTCCCCATATCCCTTGATTCCACTAACCCCTAGAGCTCTATCTAACTCTCTTAAATCCATCCAGTGATTTGGCCTCCACTGCCCTCTGTGGCAGGGAATTCCACAAATTCACAAATCTCTGGGTGAAAAGTTTTTTCTCACCTCAGTCTTAAATGGCCTCCCTTTATTCTAAGATTGTGGTCCCTGGTTCTGATCTAGCCCAACATTGGGAGCATTTTTCCTGCATCTTGATGGAAGGCTTCACCATTGCTCAGACCACTATGGACAGAATGTCACTCTGCGATAACAACACGTCAACTGTTCACGGCACTGAAACTGATAGGGCTTTGCTCAACATTCAGCATGTGTTTCACCTATGAGAATTCAGCATAGCAACAGTGAGGAAATTAAACTCCAACAATAGCAACCAGTTTTTATGTTGTGCTTTTCACGTAGGAAAATACAGAAGGCGTCTCAAGTGCATCCAGCATAATTTGACAAAGAGCCTCATAAGAAAAAGAGATTGTAGAAACAGATAGCGAAAGAAATAAAGAGTAGAGATGAAAAGCTAAAAAGATTGAGAGAAAAAGAGAAAGTAGAGAGAAGAGAAATTAGGAGAGATATACCTATTTCGTATTTTTGCCCATCCGTCACCCGATTCTGAAACATTTAATTTGTAAGGTAGTGTTATGTTGCACCATATGTTTGTAAAAAGTTGATAAAAGGAGACCAAGTGTTTAAGAGATGGAGGCTGTCATGGTCCAGGGGTAAGTAGGAGGAGGTGTCCGAGAGTTGGCGCGTGGCCTCCGCTTTGTAGAGATTGACGCGCCAGACTACCACGGCACCTCCCTTGTCGGCGGGTTTGATAACCCAGTCTGGGTTGTTACGGAGCGAGTCGATGGCAGTACGTTCAGGGCTGGAGAGATTGGAGTGAGACAGGGGGGTGGAGAAGTCGAGGCGGTTGATGTCCCGACGGCAGTTCTGGATAAATAGTTCTACAGCCGGAAGGCTACGAGGGGGTACCACTGACGAACACCAGGCCACCATCTCGAGCACCATAACCAACTTCATCAGCTCCGGCTCCCTACCCCCCCGAGCCTCCGACCTCATCGTTTCCCAGCCCCGCACGGCCCGATTTTACCTTCTCCCCAAAATCCACAAACCCAACTGCCCTGGCAGACCCATTGTCTCTGCCTGTTCGTGCCCCACCGAACACATTTCCACATACCTTGACGCCATCCTATCCCCCTTTGTTAAATCCCTCCCCACCTATGTTCAAGACACCTCAGACACTCTCCATCGGCTCCGTGCATTCCATTCTCCAGGCCCCCATCCTCTCATCTTTACCATGGACGTCCAGTCACTCTACACCTCCATCCCCCACCAGGACGGTCTCAAAGCCCTCCGGTTCTTCCTCGACCAGAGGAGCAACCCATACCCGTCCACTGACACCCTCCTCCGCTTAGCAGAGTTGGTCCTCACCCTCAATAACTTCTCTTTTGATTCCTCCCATTTCCTCCAAACACAAGGCGTAGCTATGGGCACACGCATGGGCCCCAGCTACGCTTGCCTCTTTGTTGGGTACGTCGAACAATCCTTGTTCTCGGCGTACCGGGGCCCCATCCCCGACCTCTACCTCTGTTACATCGACGACTGCTTTGGTGTCACCTCCTGCAACCACACACAACTGACTGACTTCATTCATTTCACCACCAACTTCCATCCGGCACTCAAATACACTTGGACCATTTCCGACACTTCCCTACCATTCCTTGACCTCACCATCTCTATTGCAGGTGATACGCTCCTGACCGACATCCACTACAAACCTACTGACTCCCACAGCTACCTGGACTACTCTTCCTCCCACCCTGCTTCCTGTAAGGACTCCATCCCCTATTCCCAATTCCTCAGTCTACGCCGCATCTGCTCCCAGGATGAGGTGTTCCGCACCAGGTCATCACAAATGGCCTCATTCTTCAGAGAACGGGGATTCCCCTCCCCCACTATTGATGAGGCTCGCACCAGGGTCTCCTCCATACCCCGCAACACTGCCCTCGCTCCCCATTCCCCCACTCGCAAACAGGGCAGAGTCCCCCTGGTCCTCACCTTTCACCCCACCAGCCGGCAAATACAACATATAGTCCTCCGCCAGTTTCGCCACCTCCAACGTGACCCCTCCACCCGCCACATCTTCCCATCTCCCCCCTGTCTGCCTTCCACAAAGACCGCTCCCTCCGCAACTCCCTTGTCAATTCTTCCCTCCCCTCCCACTCTACCCCTTCCCCGGGCACTTTCCCTTGCAACCGCAAGAAATGCAACACTTGTCCCTTCACCTCCCCCCTCCATTCCTTTCAGGGGCCCAAGCAGTCCTTCCAGGTCCGACAGAGGTTCACCTGCACCTCCTCCAACCTCATCTACGGCATCCGCTGCTCCAGATGCCAGATGATCTATATCGGTGAGACCAAGCGGAGGCTTGGCGATCGTTTCGCCGAACACCTCCGCTCGGTCCGCAATAACCAACCCGACCTCCCGGTGGCTCAGCACTTCAACTCCCCCTCCCATTCCACATCCGACCTCTCGGTCCTGGGCCTCCTCCACGGCCAGAGTGAGCAACATTGCAAGCTGGAGGAACAGCACCTCATATTCCGCTTGGGGAGTCTGCATCCTTTGGGCTTGAATATTGAATCTTCTCAATTCTGTTAACCCTTGCTGTCTCCTCCCCTTCCCACCTCTCCCTCAGCCCTCGGGCCCTGGCATTCCCTCTATCTCTATCTCCCTCCCCCACCCCAGTCGCACCAGCTTCTCATTTTCACACCACAAACAGCTTACAATGGCTTGTTCCCTTTATCATCGATACTTTTTTGCATATCTTTCACTCATTGTTCCTTATCTCTCCACATCACCGTCTATATCTCTCGTTTCCCTGATCCCTGACCAGTCTGAAGAAGGGTCTCGACCTGAAACGTCGCCTATCTCCTTCGCTCCTTAGATGCTGCTGCACCCGCTGAGTTTCTCCAGCTTTTTGTGTACCCAAGTGTTTAAGAATTGGTCGACTTTGCCTAGTAGGAGGAATCTCATTTCTTCAAGATGTAGCGTTTCCGACATATTTGAAACCCACATTTTGAACGTTGGTGTGGTTGCGTTTTCCAGAATTTGAGTATATTTTTTGCTGTTATTAAATCATAATTAAGAAGAGCTTCTTGGAATATAGTTAATTTACTTCCCTCTTTTGCTATCTGTTTCTACTCGCTTGTCTATCTATTTCAACACTCTTTATTTATTTTTTCTTTCACTGTTATATTATTATTAAATTAAAAATACGAAGTTGTACAAGAATGGTAATGTGTATGTATGTATTAGGTACTCAAGTACCACACTACTGTACTTACTTCTAACAAAAAAAAAAAGAAAAATAAATTGTGACCATAAACTTGAATAAAGGATAGGATATAATATTATCTCGGAGGAGGGATGAGAGATAGGGGCACTTAGGAAAGGAATTACAGAGGTATGTTTTTCTGAATTGAAAATGTGACTGTCACATGTTAGAGCAATGGAACTTGGGAAAGATTAACAGCTGGAACTGGTGGAATATATACAGGAGGAATTATAGGCTGCAGGTAATTGACCATTTGGAGTGGGCTGTGATTGTGATGTCTTTTTTGTCTTGTGACAATATAGAGCTTTGAATACAATTGTTGAAGCATTTTTATTTGGCAAATACAGGAACGAGTTATGTTACACATTTAATAACTCAGATTGTAGAATTTTGAAAGACATCAAGCTCACAGTTTAAGGGCAGTCAGAGTCATTAAAAAATGTGTAGATAAGAGCAACTGCTTAATCTGAGCTCAGACAGGTTGCAGGTGAGATTATCTAATTATCTAATGAGGGTGAGGACTGTGGAAATCCCTCTCAGCTAATTAAAACATTGAGATGTAAGATGTGATGTTAATTGACATCAGTATCTACCTTCTTTGCACACTTTCCACCAGAATTACTATCATGAACACTGCTCCCAGTTGCAATTTCTTGCACCTGCAGATAATGTGTTACATTACTAATTAATTCCTATGTTATTAATCAATGTGAGTTTCAGCGGAGTATATTTGCCTGGATAAGCCCAAAGTCACTTTCCTGGACGGAGATGCGTCTTTTCTCCATGTCGCATCTTCACCCCCCTTGCGGCCTACCAAGAATTACCATCTTGGAGCCTGGGATCCTGCTGAGGATTACCAGTGTTGGAGCTCCGTCCAGTGGGGCCTGCTGACTTTAACACTGTGGAGCTGTGGTCTGCGGAGCTTCTAGCCACGGGTGCAGTGCTAACTTTAACATCACGGAGCCTGGAATCTTTTGCCGAGGACTGCCAGTGTTGGAGCTTCATCCATCACCGTGAGAAACGTTGATTCCGCTGTGGTGGATATTTATTTTAAATTCAATTGTGTTTTGTGTTCTTTTTATTCGTATGTTGTATGTTAACTAAAAATGTCACTGTACCAATTGGTACACGTTACAATAAATGTGAACTTGAACTTGAAGTTCTACAAAGAAACTGCAAAACACAATTTAGCTGCACAGGTCATTTGCAGCATAAACTATGCCATTTTTACCCTGCTAAACTATTGAGATAAATCCATCAATAATCGCTGTTCATTTGAAGCACATCCCGGTAATATTTCAAGAAACAGCCGTCTCTTAAAGCTCCCTCCACTTCTGAAGCAGTACACACCTACAGTGGGTGCTGGAGTGTTCTGGAAGTTATTCTGAGCTGTGACGCATTGCCAAGCACAACACAGGGGAGAGTTTATTATTTCACATTCAAATTATTCATTGATACGTTGGCAGAGGAGGTAAGAGTAAGAGAGAACTCCTGAAGAATATGAATGAATGAATATTCTTGGCCAAGTATGAACACATACAAGGAATTTGCTTTGTTGCTCCGCTCGCAAGTAACAACACGACATGCAGTAACAATTAAGAATGACACATAAAACATTAAACATTAATAATAAAACATTATAGTTTAAACATGTGAATGAAATAAAATACCAGGGCAAAAGGAGGCTACAGAGTTTAGGTTATTGAGTACAGCTACTCGTGGAAAAAAGCTATTTTTATGTCTGGCTATGGCAGCTTTGACAGTCCAGCGTCGCATTCCTGAAGGAAGTGGTTCAAAGAGTTTGTGGCCAGGGTGAGAGGGGTCAGAGATGATCTTACCCACTCGCTTCCTGGCCCTTGCAATGTACAGTTCGTCAATGGGGGAAGGATGCAGCCAACAATCTTCTCAGCTGATCGGACGATTCGCTGCATCCTCCGGAATATACAAATACTATCAATAAATCATCTGGAGAGATTTATATGGAGGTCACTGCTCGAAGCAGAGCCCTCTTGCTCTTCGTCCATCTCCACTGGGCAGAACTAATTTCCATAATTTGGTTCACATGGCACAAGGGCCTGCTCTTGTTCTGATTTTTCTATATCTCTATGTTCCCAAATGTTCTGCAAAAGGAAAGAGATGGGATTTCATAAAGCTTAAAGATCAGGAATATTAATGAAAGATGTTTGAAGCTTTTAAACGGTGTGATACATTAACTAAGGGAGAATCGTGAATGTCCTTGTGCCTGATAGTTCAATGCAGAGAGGATCATGAATGCCCTTGTGTCTAATGTATTAATGCAGGTAGGATTGTGAATGTCCTTGTCTCTGATTCATTAACGGAGAGGATTGTAATTGTCCTTGTGTCTGATATATTAACAGAGGGAGGATTGTGAACGTCCTTGTGTCTGATACATTGATGAAAGGAGGAGTGTGAATGTCCTTGTTTGGATTTCATTCCTAGAATTTTCAATGGTCCAAGCATGACCTACACTATTTACATGACTTTAAAGTGGCCTGGCTGAGCAGTTCCGGTCCAGCAGTTCCACCTCGCAAATTCATGTTTGTAAATCACGAGAGCAGAATTCGGCCATTTAGAGCCATTCATTAGGCCAAACTTTCAAGAGAGACCTTGATAGGGCTCTTAAAGATAGCGGAGTCAGGGGATATGGGGAGAAGGCAGGAACGGGGTACTGATTGTGGATGATCAGCCATGATCACATTGAATGGCGGTGCTATTGTCTATTGTCTATTCTCAGCCCATCAAGTCTACTCTGCGATTCGATCATGACTGATCTATCTTTCCCTCTCAACCCCATTCTCCAGCCTTCTCCCCATGACTTTTGGCATCCTTACTAAACAAGAATATGTCAATTTCTACCTTCAAAAATACACAATGACGGCCTCCACAACTGCCTGTGACAATGAATTCCATAGATTCACCATGCTCTGGCGCAATAAATTCCTCCTTGTCTCCTTTCTAAAGGTATGTCCTTTTATTCCGAGGCTGTTGCTTCTGATCTTAGACTCTACCATGTAGAAACATCCTTGCCACATCCATTCAAACCAGACCTCTCACCTTTTGATAAGTTTCAATGAGGACCCCTCTCATAATTCTAAACTCAAGCTAGCAGAGGCCCAGTGCCATCAAATATTCATCATAGGGGGGCGCCGTCCTGTATGGGTATGGCTGCCCAGCCCGCAGCTGTCCATTTTTCACTTTTTTTTTTAATTTTTAGTTAGTTGAGTTTTTGTTTTTCGGAGCTCTAGTCTTTTTTATGTGGGGGGTGGAGGGGGGAGAAGGGGGAAACTACTCTTCAGGGTCCCTACCTGGTCGGAGAAGCAGCTTTCTCCAGGCTGCACCTTTGACCCGTCCTCGCGGCCTACCAGCGGGCCTGGAGTGGTGTTTCCCAAGGGGACCGCCCAGAGGCTCGGCTTCGGCGGCGGCACAGCGCTGGATTGCTATCATGGAGCGGAGCGTGCGATGCCTTGCCTGGATCGCCGCGCTGGAACTCCGGTGAGCTGAGACGACAGGTGAACATCGCGGAACTGCGGGACTGTGGAGCGGCCAGATGCGGGCAGCCGTGCTGAAATTTGGCATCGGCGAGATCGCCAGTGGTGGAGCTCCATCCGGCGCGGTCTGTCGGCTTCGGTAGCCGCGGCCTCGAGTAAGGAAGCAGCTGTTCCAGGTGTCCCAAGCCAAGCCGCTGTGAGGATTCTCTTGACGCCGGAGCAACATCATCCGGCGAGAACGGCCTGGAACATCGGGCCACCGTAGCGGCGACTGCGGAGGCCTCAATAGGCCCGACTATGGGTGGACATGGGGATGGGGACTGGACTTTGTGCCTTCCCTCACAGTGAGAACCATTGTGGGGGGATGTTTCTATGTTTATTGTTAAATTCTTAGTGTGGTGTCTTATCTTTATCTGTGTGCTGCATGGCAAGTCAAATGTCACTACACCAATTGGTGTATGTGACAATAAATGTCGTTTGTCCTTTGTCCTTTGATCATACGTTAAGCCAATCATCCACAGGATTAATCTCGTGAAACTTTTCTGGACCCTCTCCAGCACCAGCATATCCTTCCTAAGATATGGAGCCGATTACTGCTCAAAATATTCTAAATTCAGCCTGACCAGTGCCTTACAAAGCCTTAGCATTCCATCCTTGTTTTTTGATATTCTAGTCCTCTCCAAATAAATGCCAACATTGTATTAGCCTTCCTAACTACCGATTCAATTTACAGATTAACCTTTTGGGAATCCTGCACCAGCACTTTCAAAAGCCTCAGAGAGACACAAAATACAGGAGTAACTCAGCGGGACGCAGCATCTCTGGAGAGAAGGGATGGGTGGCACCCTACTTCAGATTGAGTCAGGGGAGAGGGAGACTAGAGATATGTGGAAAGGTAAGTTGTGAAAACGACAGATCAAAGCAGACAAAGCTCAAGGAAATGTAGAATGGATCATTGTTAGCTAAGGGGAGGGTGAAAATGAGGCATGCAATCAGCACAATTAATTAGGAGGACAGTAAAACTAGTCAGAGAACTAGGGTAGGGGAGGGACGGAGTGAGGGGGAAAGCAAGGGTTATTTGAAGTTAGAGAAATCAATACACTGGGTTGTAAGCTTCCCGTGTTCTCCAGTCCAGAGCTAAGTCATTTACCAGCAGCAGGCACACAAAAATGTTTGTGAACAACACAAATAAAGTAGCTTTAGAAGTCATTATCATCGAGGTATACAGCACCAAAATGGGTTCTCTAATTCACTACATCCATGATAAGCTTTGTTCCCATCTACACATCTATAGAAATGTGAACGAAATTCTCAGCATATACTTTCCTGCGCATGATGGAAGTTTAAACATATTGGATGAAACCTTTTGATTTTATCTGATAAGTGGTTCAATAATCAAAAGTCAAAGATATAAAATAGTTGATAAAAATAAAACTGGACTGGGTAGGAATTATCTTCTCACTCTTTCTTTATAAGTAACAGAGTGAACCATAATCGATCTTAACAAAACAAGGGTGCATGACCCAAAGTGCATCCTCACTCATGAAAATTAAACATGCTCTTTTTCCCAGGATAGAACTGTCTAAAACTAGAGAACATGGGTTTAAGGTGTGAGGGGAAGGATATAAAAGTGATCTGCAGTGCAAGTTTTTTGCAGAGGGGGTAGTATTTATATAGAATGAACTACCAGAGGGAATTATATAGAATGAACTACCAGATGAGGAGGTAGAGGTAGGTACAATGATAACGCTTAAAATATTTTTAGATAGATACATGGATAGGAAAAGGTTAGATACACAATAGACTAAGTGGGACCTGTTGGGTCCCATGTTCACATGGAAGGGCTGGTCCCCCAACGCAATATTCCACCTCTCCACCAATTCCAATATTGGTGGCCAGTGGGAGGGGGGTTGGGGGGGGGGGGGGGGTTTCTGGAGCGCTAGTATGGGTGTTGTGGGCTGACGGGACTGGTTTCCAGAGGGCTAGTATGAACATTGTGGGCCAAATGGATTATTGAGCTAGCATCTACCTGCACTCAGACCATACCCCTCCATTCCCTTCACGTCCATATACCTATCCACTTTACTTTTAAATGTTAAAATTGATCCTGCCTCCACCACTTCTGCTGGAAGCTCATTCCACACAGCCACCACCCTCTGAGTAAAGAGGTTCCCCCTCACGTTACCCCTAAACTTCTGTCCCTTAATTCTCATGTCATGCCCTCTTGTTTGAATCTTCCCTATCCTCAATGGGAAAAACGTATCCACGTCAACTCTGTCTATCCCTTTCATCATTTTAAAGACCTCAATCAAATCCCCCCTTAACCTTCTGCGCTCCAAAGAATAAAGACCTAACTTGTTCAACCTTTCTCTGTAACATAGTTGCTGGAACCCTGGCAACATTCTAGTAAATCTCCTCTGTACTCTCTCTATTTTGTTGACATCCTTCCTATAATTAGGCGACCAAAATTGTACACCATACTCCAGAATTGGTCTTACCAATGCCTTGTACAATTTTAACATTACTTCCCTACTCCTATATTCAATGCTCTGATTTATAAAGGCCAGCACACCAAAGGCTTTCTTTACCACCCTATCTACATGCGATTCCACCTTCAGGGAACTATGCACGGTTATTCCTAGATCCCTCTGTTCCACAGCATTTCTCAATTCCCTACCATTTACCATGTAAATGTTGTGTAAGAAGGAACTGCAGATGCTTGTTTATACTGAAGATAGACACAAAATGCTGGAGTCTCTCAGCGGGCCAGGCTGCATCACTGGAGGGAAGGAATAGATGATGTTTCGGGTTGAGACCCTTAATTAGCCTGAGCAAAATCTGATGAAGGTTCTCAACCTGAATCGTCCCTTATTCCTTTTCTCCCTGTATTTTTGTGCTTTTCAACCTGGACAAACATCAGCTACACAGCAATAAGAGAGGAAGCATGAAAACACTCATCAACACAGCTGACAACCTGTAAACTATCACCACATGGCTTTGCAAGGGCAAAGAAAAAGGGTAGGCAAGGTGCCAGTGCCTTGATACAAGGATGTGCACAAATTCTGCTACAAAGGAATTGAAAGCAATAGCAATGGGTTATCATGTATATGAAGATTCATGGATATGCACAATTAATAGATTGCTTGGTTATAGCACATTGCTGGCAAACACGTGCACAATGCCAAGGAACATACATGAATCTGGAACCTACCGTGCACAAGTTAATTCCAGACAGAAACCATCAAACATCTGAGTGCTGCAGTGGGAGCTGAGACTGTTGCCATGGAAGCTTTTGTTGCTGTTGCTTGTCAGCCTGCGAGTCACGTAAGCACAGTATGCTGTCACCATGGCACCGCTTACCAATGTTCAAAGGGCCCTTAATAATATTATAGCATTCCAGTGATTTATCTTCCAAAAGGTTTGCTGGGGATTCTCTTCGGAAGAGTGGCAGTGTCTCCAAGGAGCACAAATCTGCTGACTTTTCTCATGAATATAACATTCCCGATGTGTTCCTGTTATTTTTATTACCCAACCAAGCCTGATGTTGCAATCCAAAGCCAAGCTATCTCGGTTATCAAAAGCGATTTTGGCCACCCGCTACAAATGAGCAGGAGCCATCGAGTTTGCTGTGACTGTCCTTCCATAAAAATGATTGTGTGATCCATCAACCAAAGTACACTGTCGGTAACATGATACTAAAATTGTGGGCACAAGGAAATGCAGATACTAGAATCATGTGTGCAACACAAGTGCTGGAGTAATTTAGTGAGTCAGGTAGCATCTCTGGAGAAGATGGATATTGCCTGACCCTCTGAGTTACTCCAGCACTTTGTGTTCAATACAAAATTGTGATTAGTTAATGTTTTATTGTTACATACATACAGACGGAATGTTGAAGAGAGACACAAAAAGCTGGAATAACTCGATGGGTGAGCTAGCATCTATGGAAAAAAAGAATAGGTGATGTTTCAGGTCGAGTCCCTTCTTCGGACCCAAAACCACCTATTCATTTTCTCCAGAGATGCTGCCTGACCGCTGAGTTACTTTTTGGGTCTATCGTTGGTGTAAACCAGCATCTGCAGTTCCTTCCTACACAGATGGGATATTGATTTGATACTGAATGTTAGACCTTGTGGACATACTAAAGCATGGATGAACAGTAAAAGACAGGCACAATAAAGGCACAATAAAATAGTGAATTTGGATTTTGCCTTGCTGCATGACTATGGAGCCTTAATGAAAATCAGCATTTGCTCACAAATAACGTACTTGGTTAATGCAGCAAGGCACAGACAATAGTCAGGCTTGAATGATGTAGGGCCAGCAACATCGATAAGATAGGAGTTATGACTATTGCCAACAGGATAAAAGTTAAGTAGTTCACTTTCACTTCAACAAATGTCATCAAAAGTTAGAAATGTCACTGAGCCAGACAAATTTAAAAACAACATTTCTACAAAAATGTTGTACACTTCTCAAACCCACTACCTCTGCACCCATAGGGACAGTAAATGTATGGGTAAAGTATGTCCTGCAAGTATTCCTCCTGACTTGGAGGCTTATTTCCATTCCTTCTTTGTTAATGGACTAAATAGTGAAATGCCCTACTGTATCTTTAGTAAACAGATTTCATTGAGTTATTTCATTAATTCACCATATTCTCAAGGTCAATCAAGGAAAAACATGAAATGCTGGATTTTCCAATGTTGCCTAGGTACCTAGAAGGAGTTACCCGTATTTCCCGGCAATGAAGATGCTATTTATTACCCAAAAGTAAGGCACGAAAATGTACCTGCATCTTGGAGGCCGAAGATTAGGTTGTTAGCCAAGAAGGATGGACTTGGCTATCCTTCAGTGCAGCAACATCAAAAACGATGTTGCTGTACTGAGGGAAAGCCAAGTCTATCCCTCATTGCTGAAAGCTGATGGGAAGCGGCTGTAAAATGGGAAGCGGCTGTAAAAGGACAGCGCCGCTGGCAGGGGAAGAGTTCCTTTCACAGTGTGTGGGGAGTCTGGCCCGGGTCTGCATGGCCTGAGCTGCAAAAATTGGCTGGGCCACCAGGGGTTAAGTTGCGTGGAGGGCAGGAGCGTTGAGAAGGAAGTGTTCGGGGATCATGCCAGCAACTCGATCACTGTTGCGCGGCGCTCCGAGCAAGGAGCAACCGCATTGTGGCCGGGGAGGGAGGTGGCTCGGGTGGCTGCGAGCGGCCGCCGGGACCAGACAGCGGAACCAGCCGCCACCTCAGCGCCTTCTGCCAGCCCACTCACCTCTGGCGGTGCTCTCCATCTGAACACCTCTCTCTTGCCTCGCTCATGTCAGCCGCTTCTCGCAAATCCTTAAATTCCGACTGCTGCCAGGAGCAGGACATGGCCTCACTTGCAGCGCTGGGTGACATTGTATGGTATTCACTGCCCGGTCCATGTCTTTCAATGTAAATTTTCATGGGAACATGCTTTGGAGTTGTGTGGTGGTTGTCGGTCAAGTGAGATTAACAGAGAGAATAAGAATGCTGCTGCTTTGTCAGCAGACGGGCACAAAAGCAGTTAGTATTAGTTTTCAAATTCTCGTTATCGCTATTTTTGACCTGGCTTGGAGACCAGACAGTGAGGGGACCAGCTCAAGAGCAAAGATCATAGCGCTTAGCGTGTCAGCGGGGAAGGGTGGTAAAGCTTACTCATGTGTCAGCACGAGTAACCTCAATTGGTCGCTTGAACTAGTATTGTCATTCAATAAGATCACAACAGATTCAGCTTGTCCCGCTTTTCCCACCATCTCTCCACCTGCCGTCACCCTGCACCGCTCACCCATTCAGTCATTCAGAATGGAGGAGATCTGGAAGCCTTGGGCAAATTGAATTGTTACTTTATTTATTTTTATTTTTATTTTTTATTTTTTGAGCGTGAGAAATTCTATGACCCGCCAGCCTTTTGTTCAAAATTTTGCAACTCAAAATGGTGGTGCATGTTCGACGCAGGTAAGACTTCACTGCCAGGAAATATGGTAAATATATATTTAAAATAATTGAAAAGAAGCTTGCCGAATAGGTATGGGGAAAAAGAATGGGGTACAGGAAAAGGAGGAGGTAGTGGGACATAGACGGGGATGCCAGAAGGCATTCAGAAAGACATAGAAACATAGAAATTTAGGTGCAGGTGTCGGCCATTTGGCCCTTCGAGCCAGCACCACCATTCAATATGATCATGGTTGATCATCAAATATTAGTACCCCATTCATGCTTTTTTTCCCATATCCCTTGATTTCTTTAGCCCTTAGAACTAAATCTCCCTCTTGAAAGAGAGACATTAAGAGAATGTGGTGGTGAGGTGATGTTTAGTAAAAAATAATGGAACTCGGATCAGAGATTGTGGAAAATAAAGCAGAGTTCAAAATGCATGAATGCAGCTGACAGAATGACTCATTGCCTACAAGGGTGATCGGAACAGATAGGAAGTAATTAACTGTGACTCATTTAGTTTTTTGTAATAAGTACTGTATGCATGCATTTACCTTATTTTGTTTTATCCTTTTGGTGTCATGATGAACATTGCTGAGTTCACCTTGGCCTTGGTATGTTTTCACAACTGCAAGATGCAGAGGGATTTGGCACGGGATAAACACGCTGTGGCAGGTCGGTTTCTTCTTGACCTAATAATATGCTTTCAATGCTATACATAAATCTTGCAAGGTCAGGCAGGGCATCACTCACAGAGGCAATTGTAGACTGTTCGTATTCCTGCTCTTATTGGGCCTGTCCCACTTATTCGACTTTTTAGGCAACTGCAGGAGACTATGCAGTTGCCACATGATCGCCCCATGTTTGCGGGTGGTTGTGGTCGAATTCGAGTCACGGCCTCATTAGCAGCGACTAGAATCAAGCCGCCATGGAGAGTAGCGAGAATTTGCGTGCCGTAGATGGGTCGCCAGGAGGTCCTGGTGGGTTGCCAGCAGGTCGAAGGTTCTCATAGGTTGTAGCTGGTGCTGACCGGTGAATTTAATTGGCTCATTGGGAAAAAAAACGTAAGCAGTTGTTTTCAGAACCAAGGATAACTTTAATGTTAATGTCCGCGAGCTTCACAGCCGTGTATCTCTGGCTTCTTAAAAGTTGTCTCCACTCCTTCTCCCCTCTTCGCCCCCTTCTCCCCCTTCTCCCCCCTCCTACCTCTAGGTCCCTCAGGTCGGCCGACATGGGGCTAATGATTATCCCACGATCCAGGTTTAAACTCAGGGGTGACCGCACTTTTACAGTTGCAGCACCTAGACTGTGGAGCAGCATCTCTCTTCTCATCAGAACTGCCCCCTCCATCGACTCCTTTAAGTCTAGACTTAAAATCTATTTCTACTCACAAGCATTTCTTGAAGTCCTCTGAGGGAGCGCTGTATGTATGTATTTATGTATGTATTGTTAGATCTATGTACCATTGTTCGTAGCACATTAGTACCCGTGCTGATGTAAAGCACTTTGGTCGACGAGAGTTGTTTTTAAATGTGTTATAGAAATAAAATTGCCTTGACCCTCGCCCCCCACTTTTAAAGGACTTACCGTACACTGTGCTAGCTGTCTTAATTGCAGCGCTAACCTTCCTGTTCATTGCATCTGTACCACCTTGGCTTTGCACCATGCGAATTTCACCAAGAAAGAAAGAGCTCCCCCTGCTTGCCCTTGTCCCCACCTGCATACAGGCTGGGGAAGGAAGCGATGTGTGTGTGCGTGTGTTCCACTCTGACAGTCGCCGTTCCAGTTGCCGTTTTTTCAGGCGACTGACGGCAACTTGACAATCGCAGGCAGTCATAGAAACATAGAAAATAGGTGCAGGAGGAGGGCATTTGGCCCTTCGAGCCAGTAAATTAATCCAGTGATTTGGCCTGCCCTCTGTGTCACTGCCCTCTGTGGCAGGGAATTCCAAAATTCACAACTCTCTGGGTGAAAATGTTTTGTCTTAAATGGCCTCCCCTTTATTCTAAGACTGTGGCCCATGGTTCTGGACTCGCCCAACACTGGGAACATTTTTGCTTCATCTAGCTTGTCCAGTCCTTTTATAATTTTATATGTTTCTACAAGATTCCCCCTCATCCTTCTAAACTCCAGTGAATACAAGCCTAGTCTTTTCAATATTCCCTCATATGACAGTCCCGCCATCCCAGGGATCAATCTTGTGAACCTATGCTGCACTGCCTCAATCACAAGGATGTCCTCCCTCAAATTAGGAGACCTAAACTGCACACAATACTCCAGATGTGGTCTTACAAGAGCCCTATACAACTGCAGAAGAATCTCTTTACTCCTATACTGAAATCCTATTGTTATGAAGACCAACATTCCATTAGCAATCACAAGGACACCCAGGTCTCGCTGTACCTCCCCCTTACCTAACCTAACCCCATTGAGATAATAATCTGCCCCCTTGTTTTTGCCGCCAAAGTGGATAACCTCACATGTACCTATATTATACTGCATCTGTCACGCATCTGCCCACTTACTCAACCAGTTAAGGTCACCCTGCAACCTGCTAACATCCTATTCACAGTTCACACTGCCACCCAGCTTTGTGTCATCCACAAACATGCTAGTGTTGCTCCTAATTCCCTTTTCCAAATCATTATTATATGGTAAAAAGTTGTGGCCCTAACACCGAACCTTGCGGCACTTCACTCGCCACTGCCTGCCATTCTGAAAAAGATCCGTTCACTCCTACTCTTTGCTTCCTGTCTGCCAACCAATTTTCTATCCATGTCAACACCCTACCCCCAATACCATGTACCTAAAAAATCATCTAATTGGGACCGGCCCATAAGGTTTAATTTTAGCATCAATAACTTGAATCAATTAAAATTTTTATAATTACACAAAATGCAAATTTTATAGTTATGTACTCAGATGGCTTGAGCTACCTGGTCATTAGATTATCCATGGATCAGACAGGTAGAGGATCAGTCTTGTTTGTTACAGCCTCCAACTATTTGATTAGACTACTTTATTCCTGAACTAGCTAGAGAGTCACCATGTCAGAGATTCCTGCTCTTTTACCTTATTTTAGTCATGCAGTATACTGTATGTAATCGATTACTGGATACAAAATGCTGGAGTAACTCAGCGGGACAGGCAGCATCGCTGGAGCGAAGGAATGGGTGACATTTTGGGTCGAGACCCTTCTTCAGATTAGTCAGAGGAAAGGGAAAGTAGAGATATAGGCGGTGATAAGAGATATAGAAAAGATAAATAAAAGATAAGCAAACAAGTAACGATGATAAAGGAACCATGGTATTGTTAGCTGCTTGCTAGGTGAGAAAGTGGAGGTAGTTGAGGCAGGGACTATCCCAACATTCAAGAAACATTTTAAATGTACATGGCAGGATAGATTTAGAGGGACACAAAAAGCTGGAGTAACTCAGCGGGACAGGCAGCATCTCTGGAGAGAAGGAATGGGTGATGTTTTCGGTCAAGATATGGGCCAAACACAGCAGGTGGGACGTGTAGATGGGGTATGTTGGTTGGTGTAGGTAAGCTGGGCCAAATAGCCTGTTCCATGCTGTATGCCTCTATGATGCTATGATTCTATGACTCTACGACATTGATGTTTCTGGGTGATTGAGTGGCTACTACATTTGTTCCACAATGAAAAGGAATACACTTCAAAAGTATTGCATGATCTCTTAAGCACATTGATTCATTTGAAGAGAATCAAAGTGCATTGTAAATACTAATCATTCTTTTTTTAAACACTTATCGTGCAGAAGGAGTCAATTTTACCCATTATGCCAATGCCTGATCTATCCAAAGTATTTGTTTATTAGTCCCGCTCACTTATGTCTTACCATTGGCATGCAATATCATCCTCTGTATTTATCCCACTCTTACATTATTATTTGTGCACATTGGAATTGTTAATTGTGCACGTTGGAATAGTTAATTCTAATATTCATTTGTTCATTCAATAAATCCACCGGTGTAGACCATGATCTGATCTGGATGCCCATTAATTAACACCATACTGGGAGCACTGGATCAATGATTACCCTTTCCGATTCTCACAAGAAGAGTATCTAGCATACAAGCTAACCAATTACCTCTGTTTGTATAGAGCTCTTGTCACTGAGAGCTGGAAAAAGCAAGCAGGCACTTTTAAATAATGTGATAGTTGACAACAGGCAATAAACTAAGGTCATACTGTAACTTGATTTAAACCAAACAACTGCATCTTTATTTCTCTAGTGGTGCTGATTAATGTTGAGAAACTGCTCTGGAAAGGTGTCCTCCTCAGGGAAGGAAAGCCTTGATTTCAGAGATTACACAGACAGTGTACAAACAGATGTCCACAATTGCACTCTTGAGTGTTCATTAGAGTTAAGGTTTGCAGACAGTTTTGCTAACATTGGCAAAGCATCATTGTGTCAACCCGACTCTCCACATTCTTTTAATTCATTACACACATATTAGTGTCAAGTATTTGTTTGTATTGCATTGAAATTTCCAAAATTATCTCCATCAGGCCAAATAATAAAGTTTAATGTAACATTTTGCTCTCACATTGAACAACGTTTCCTTCAACTCCACTCACATTCTCCAGATCAAAAGTGTAGCTTAAGGAAGCTGCATGAACCCAAACCAGATCAGCTGTCACATAGAGTAAACCTGCCCTCTTCCTCAACTATTCCTTCACATATCAATGACTGTATTGGTGCTGTTTTCCACACTCGAAAATGCCACCACGTTTGATGCAAATTTGTATCCTCCTCTTTCACATTCACATGTTCCACCTTTATCTCCTCCCTTCCCTATCTGGATCTCTCTGTCACCATCTGAGGGGATAGGCTAGCGAAAAACCATCCTTGCAAACCTTCCGATCTGCTTTTACCTCAAGGATTCCATTCTTCCATTTCCTTTCTATCCATCTTACTCGGACTGATGAAGAGACTATCTACGCCAATGCTTCTGAGATGTCCTGCTTTCTCTTGAGCCATGGCTAACACCACACCATAGTTTACAGAGCCATCAACCATATCTCATTTATTTCTTGCATCTCGACTCTTATCCTTAGACAACACCTTCCAGCTAGAAGAGCAAATGCAATAAAAACAAAAAAAATCGTCACCTGGAAGTTGCTCTCCAAGGGACACACCATTGTGACTTGAATATTTGTCACCACTCCCTCACGGTCACAGGGCCAAAATGCTGGAACTCCCTCCTTTACAGCAGTGACCTATATCCATGCCTCAAGGACAGCAGCAGCCCAGGAACACAGCTCACTACCATCCTGCGAAAGCCAATAACATGCTGGCTCAACCTGGAAAGCCCATATCCCTTGAATGAATATTACTTAAAAAATCCCCTCCAGAGGAAAGATAAAATTTTCATTGCCATCTCCTTCCTCCTCACCAGCTTATATATTCAGTGGATCATTGTTACATTGTGGGTGCATGGCATTTCTATGTAAAGCACTTTAGCAACAAAACACCTTTAGGCAGGTGCCTCAAAGACATCATGCACAAAGCAGTTGACCACTAAAGAAAATTGCCGCAGAATGTTTGTTCCATTAGTTCCATGACAGGGTCTATGAATCAGAGTGAAAGGGGTATTTATGAATGGTCAGGAGCTGAGAGAGGTATGCGGCTTCACTAGAGGGATCAGAAATGCTGAGAACATGGAGGGAAAATAAATATTAAGAAAATGGCATTGAATGAAGGGTCGTCTATGGTTGAACATACGATTGATTTATGGTCAGGTAAGGTGCAGTAGGAATAAATTGGAAATGTGATCAAGCATTGATCTGGTCACGAATAGAAGTTTGATCAGGGGGAATGAATATCATGAGCCTCAGGCTAGGTGGCAGAACAAATGTGAAGCAAATCCCTTTAGTGTACCGGTCTGGAAGAAAGTCCATTCTTGTTGTCTGCAGACATAAGCCTGATCAAGAGGATCCCTTTCACCAGTTAAGGTCAACTTTATAGTAAACCCAGTGTAAAGCTGCAATCAAAGAAATTGCTGGCAAAATGTATTTGTGCCCGGAGGTGTCTAGTTTATCACAGTTTGTATAGTAGGGGTATCAAAAACAAGAGGGCATAGGATTAAGGTAAGAAGAAGGAATTTAAAACCTGGTCTCAGGGGTAAGGTATTTTTACACAGAGGGGATTGATGTTTGAAATTTATTGCAAGAGGAGCTGGTGGAATCAAATACAATTATGATGTTTGTTTAAACAGACATAAGCAAGACAAAGAAGATTATGGTGCCAATGCAGTTTAATGAAATTAGTGTGGATGATCTGTAGAAAATGAAAACGGTTAACAAAGACATGGTGAGCCAAAGAGCCATTTTCTGTGTTGTATGAATCTATAGATTTATGATTTATATGCATGAAACTTTAGAAAATACTAGACTAAGTGGGAAGGCTGGTCCCCCAAAGCAATATTTCACCTCTCCACCAATTCCCATATCTGTAGCCAGTGGGGGGGCTTTCTCGAGCGCTAGTATGGGGGTTGTTGGCTGAAGGGACTGGTTTCCAGAGGGCTAGTATGGACATTGTGGGCCGAATGGATTCTTGGGTTGGCGGCTCAATCACTCAAGCCTGTTGTGCTGGCAGCTCACTCACTCACGGGTGGGCTGGCAATTGACTCACGGCTATTCCTTGAAGTTCCATTTTAAGCAGAGTGCAAGGCCAAAAAACTCAAGTGCAGTTTCTTACCAATTCAAGCAGGGTGCAAGGCCACTAAAGACAGCGAGTCGTGACCTCGCCCTCCTCCATCTTGCAGAGACTGAGCCACGCCCACATTTCTGGGTTTTATAGTCCCCCCCCCTCCCACCAGAAGGGGCGTGGCCTTCATGGCATGATTGACAGGAGAGAATTTCAACATTTTTTAAACATTAATAATTCTTTTATTTTTCATCGATGGGAAAAATCCTCGGCACCTGATGAGCAAAGTGGGACTCTGAATGAGATGGCCAAAAATCACAGCCGTACGTGGTAGCATTATTTCAAAAATCAATATAAAGCCCCAAGAGGAAGTGGTTAAGATTAGACTATTAATTATATAGAAGGCAAGGCAATTTTAATTCATCAAGGCAACTTTAATTAGGCAAGACAACTTTAATTAGGCAAGGCAACACAGCTTTAGCATTTCAAAACCAAAGGCAACATAGCTTTAGCATTTCCAAACCAAAGGGAACACAGCTTTGGTATTTCCAAAGCAAAGGCAATGCAGCTTTAGCATTTAAAAAACAAAGGCAACGCAGCTTTAGCATTTCAAAACCAAAGGCAACACAGCTTCAGCATTTCCAAACCAAAGCAACACATTTAGCATTTCCAAACTATATTTTCAAAGCACATTAAGGGCACTGACAGGTCAGTAAAACCACTCACAGTTTAGTAGACATGTGTTCAGTGTTATTCACAGCTCAGACTGAGAGACATGACCCTCTCGCTCCCCCATCTTGCGGAGACTGACTGAGACACTCAACACCTCTGGATTTTATAGTCTATCCGGAAGGGGCGTGGCCTTCAGGAGAGAGAATCACAACATTTTTTAAACACTAATATCTCTTTTATTTTTCATCGATGGGAAAAATCCTCTTGTCCTGCGCAGCGGAGGGGGGCTTGAGTAAGATGGCCAAAAATCACAGCCATAAGTGGCAGCATTTTTTTCTAAAATCAATATACATAACACCAGGATCAGACTTTTAGTAATATAGATACAACCCACATACCATAAAATCAATTCCATTTTTGTTTTAGCTTTAAGTATGATTTCTTTCAAAGCGTACACATATGTTGCACCAAATGATTTGTTGCAATATCTTAGTTTGTATAACATGAGTTGCTATCTCTTCATGGTTGCATGAATTTGCTCTTCCTTATCAAAAATATTGTATGCTCCATTCCAAAAGAAAATTTCATTTTTGAAACATTGTTGAAAGTTCAACAGAATCAAAAAAATAAGGTCTCCTAAAAAAACAACAAAGGGGTGTTAAAAAACCCCAAAGGGGTGTTAAAAAACCCCAAAATGTCAATGCTTCCTGTAACCAGACTCCTTGACATGAGGAAAGTCGGATTAACTGACATATTGTTGAAGCACATAGTAAGACAAAGTGCATTTTTGATCTAATAAAGTTAGACTTAGTTTAGATAACTGAGCTTAAAGTCTCACCATAATAATGGATAAACACTCCACTGTTGCTTTAAAGATGTTACAGGAACGACTCTGGGACTGCTTGGAGTCAGTAGACTGGGCAGTTCAAGGACTCGGTAATAGACCTGAATGAGCATGCCACAGTTGTTGCAGACTTCATAAAGAAATGTGTGGGGGACTGTGTTCCTACAAAAAAACCCATCTGAGTGTTTCCTAACCAGAACCCTAAAATAAAATAGGAGAACCAATTCTTCTGAGGACCAGATCCCGGGCATTCAGGTCTGGTGACGCAGTGGTCTATAAAAAGTCCAGATACGACCTTGACAAGGCCATCAAAAAGGCCAAAAGATCATTTCACTCTGGAGGATGAAGCGGATGTTCAGCAACTGTGGCAGGTCTTGAATACCATCACCTCCTACAAGGCGAAATAAGGGAGCAGCTCAAGCGACAGCGAAGCATCACCCCCTGAACGCTCAATGCGTTCTATGCTCACTTTGATAGGGAGAACACTGATGTGCCTTCCTGAGCCTCCATATGCCCTGATGGTATTGCAGTCACAGTTACAAAGCCCGACATCAGAACATCCTTCAGGGAGGTGAAGCCTCGGAAAACGTCTGAACCAGATGTTATACCTGGTTCAGTTCTCAAAACCTGTGCAGAGCAACTGGCTGGAGTTTTTGCGGGCATTTTTAACCTCTTATTACTGAGGTCTGAGGTTCCCATTTGCTTTAAGAGGGCATCAATAATACTAGTGCCCAAGAAGAGTAAGGTGATGTGCCTCAATGACTATCGACCAGTGCGTGGTGATGAAGTGCTTTGAGAAGTTGGTTATGGTGCATATCAGCTCCTACCTCAACAAGAACCTCGACCCTATACAGTTTGCCTACCATCACAACAGCTTAATGGATGCAATCTTACTGGCTTTCCACTCTGCAATGGAGCACTTGATAATAAAAACACTTACGTCGGGCTGTTATTCATAGATTACAGTGTTCAATACCATCATCCCCTCCAAGCAGGTTACCACGCGTGGTTCACAGACTCGCCAGCCGCATGCCACTTTTGCGGACTGGAAGAGTCTGTGTACCACGTGTACATGGGGTGTGTGAGGCTGCAGCCACTGTTTGAATACCTGAAGGGGCTGCTCCTTGCCTTCTGGCTGCATTTTTCACCCGCCATCCTCATTTTTGGACACCCTGTGCATAGGGGAGAGGGTAGGGCTGAAGATGTCCTGGTTGGGTTGCTCCTGGGCCTGGCCAAGCTGGCCATCCGCGAGTCAAGGCACCAGGAGGTGGAGGGCTTTACACGAGCCGGCTGTGTGCCCCTTTTCCGGGGATACGTCCATGCCCGGGTGCGGTTAGAGAGGGAATACGCCCTGTCCACGGGCACCCTGAGGGAGTTCCGTGACCGCTGGGCACCCCAGGGTGTTGAATGTATCCTCAATAAGGATTGTATCAGAGCTGTATAATAGTTCATTATGGATATATGTTTGTATTGTATTATGGTGGTGGGTTCTGGCTTGTTTTATTGTACTGTATATATTATTTTTTAATAATTGAATAAATGTTGTGATTAATTAAAAAAAAAATTTTTAAAAAAAAGCAGGTTACCACGTGTGGTTCACAGACTCGCCAGCCGCATGCCACTTGCGGGCTCGAAGAGTCTGTGTACCACGTGTACATGGAGTGCGTGAGGCTGCAGCCACTGTTTGAATACCTGAAGGGGCTGCTCCTTGCCTTCTGGCTGCATTTCTCACCTACAATCCTCATCTTTGGACACCCTGTGTGTAGGGGAGAGGGTAGGGCTGAAGTTGTCCTGGTTGGGTTGCTCCTGGGCCTGGCCAAGCTGACCAACTGCGAGTCAAGGTGCCAGGCAGTGGAGGGCTTTACCCGAGCCGGCTGCCCTACCCTTTTCCAGGGAGATGTCCATGCTCGGGTGTGGTTAGAGAGGGAATAGGCCCTGTCCAAGGGCACCCTGAGGGAGTTCCACGACCGCTGGGCACCGAAGGGTGTTGAATGTATCCCCAATAAGGATTGTATCATAGCTGTATAATAGTTCATTATGGATATATGTTTGAATTGTATTATGGTGGTGTGTTCTGCCTCGTTTTATTGCACTGTATATATTATTTTTTAATAATTGAATACATTTTTTGATTTAAAAACAAAACAAGCTGGTTACCACAACATCTGTTGATAGTCTGGAACCAGGTTGCCATCGACTGGACTTCCTCTCTGACGGCAGAGGGCGTGAGAGCAGCCGGTCCTTGTCCCGCCCCACCGGGTGTCAGGGGGGGTTCAAACGTGTGGAGTACCTGTGGTTGAGAAAGCCCCCGCTCAGCCAGAAGTATTCATCAGACCCAAGCGCCGTAATCCTTCCCGGGAGCCGGTCCACACAATTTAAGCCGCCTTTCCTCGACACCATTCATCTCCCTCCGAGACGCAGGGAAGCGTGTCCTATACAGGCTCCTCCTCCACACCATGCACTTCCTCGCCCTGGTCCACCATCCAGACGCCAAGTGGCGGTCGGTGTTGCCTTCCGGTCGCGAGGGGGGCCCCCAGTGGGGGTCTCTCTACGCAGGGATTCTCCCGGTCTACATTGGGGACCTGGGGTGGAGGGTCTGCATCGAGCTTTTTCCTGCAACCTGTTTCTCTCGCGGTTCACAGACTCGCCAGCCATCTGCCACCTTTGCTGGCTGGAAGAGTCTGTTTACCACGTGTATATGGAGTGTGTGAGGCTGCAGCCACTTTTTGAATACCTAAAGAGGCTGCTCCTTGCCTTCTGGCTGCATTTATCACCCAACATCCTCATCATTGGACACCCTGTGCATAGGGGAGAGGGTACGGCTGAAGATGTCCTGGTTGGGTTGCTACTAGGCCAGGCCAAGCTAGCCATCCGCGAGTCAAGGCGCCAGGCGGTGGAGGGCTCTACCCGAGCTGGCTGCCTGCCCCTTTTCTGGGTGTGGTTAGAAAGGGAATACGCCTTGAGCACCCTGAGGGAGCTCCGGGTCCGCTGGGCTCCGCAGGGTGTTGAATGTATCCTCAATAAGGATTGTATCATAGTTGTATAGTGGTTTATTATGGATATATGTTTGCATTGTATTATGGTGGTGGGTTCTGCCTTCTTTTATTGTAGTGTAGATATTATTTTTTAATAATTGAATAAATGTTTTGATTACAAAAAAAGAAAATCTGGTTACCAATCATCTGTTGAGAGTCTGGAAACTGGTTGACGTCGACCGGGCACCCCCTCCGCTGGCGTGTCGGGGGGGCTCAAACGTGTGGAGTAACTGGCGTTGAGCAAACCCCCACTCAGCCGGAAGTATTCATCGGACCCAGGCAGGGATTCTCCCCCTCTACATTGGGGACCTGGGGTGGAGGGTATTCCACCAAGGTGTTCCCTGCAACTTGTTTTATCTCGCAGTTCACAGACTCGCCAGCCGCCTGCAACTTTTGCGGGCTGGAAGAACCTATGCACATTAATTTATCCTCAATAAGGATTGTAACATAGTTGTATAGTAGTTTATTATGGAAATATGTTTGTATTGTATTATGGTGGTGGGTTCTGCCTTGTTTTATTGTAATTTAAATATATTTTTTAAATAATTGAATACATTTTTTGATTAAAAAAAACCACATAATCTGTTGAGAGTCTGGAACCTGGTTGCCGTCGACTGGGTCCCCCCCCTCACCGGCTTGTCGGGGGGGCTCAAACGTGTGGAGTACCTGTGGTTTACAAAATAAATTAAAAAATAAACTGGTTACCACATCATCTGTTGAGGACTCTGCAGGCGTTTGCGTTCGGACTGCACTTGTGGCCCAGATCCAGCTTTTTTACACCTCCACAGATTGCCTCGTCAAAGTAAAAGGATTCTTGACAGCCACAATTCCCTTCTGCAGAGGAGTGCGTCAGGGCTGCCCCATGTCAGGCCAACTGTACGCAATCTGCGTGAAGCCATTCCTTAGTCTGCTTCGGAGGAGGTTGATGGGCATTGTTCTACACGAGCCGGACATGGAGGTGGTCCTCTCGGTCTACGCCGATGATGTTTTCCTCATGGTCGCTGACCCCGTCGACCTGCAGAGGATGTGTGAGTGCCAACAAGTCTTCTCGGCTGCCTCCTCTGCCAGGATCGACTGAGGGAAATCTTCTGTACTCTTGGTTGGTCCCTGGCAGGTGGACTCCCTCCGGGAGGATATTAGGTATTTCACATGGAGTACCACGCACCTCCTCTACTTGGGAGTCTACCTGAGTCCCGTTGCGGAGACTTGGCTGGCTAACTCGCAGGAGCTGGAGATGAAAGTCATCACCAGGCTGGGACGCTGGTCGTGTCTCCTCAGAGTGCTTTCCTACTGGGGCAGGGTGTTGGTCATTAGCCAACTCATGACCTCCATGCTCTGGTACAGATTGACCACATTGGTTCAATCAGCCACCTTTGCTGGGATGATGCTGAAGAATTTGGTGGACTTCTTCTGGGGCAACGGAAAGCACTGGGTCACTGCAGCGGTCCTGAGTCACCCGATCGAGAAGGGCGGTCATTCGCTGGTGTGCATTCGCACCAATCTGGTGGCTCTCTGCTTCAAGATTCTGCAGAGATACATGTATCCAGGGTGTCCTCCCAGGTGGCACGTGCTGGTAACGCACTTTTTCCAACGGGGCTGCTGCCTTCAAGGAAGTATGTGGATTCCGATGGTGGGCATCAGCCGTGCCGTCCTGCTGGGGATGCCCAGCTTCTACAGGGACTTGCTGAGAGTCTTGATCCTGGTTGCCATCGACCTGGCCCCCCCTCCACCGGCGGAGGGCGACGCCCCGGGCATGAGAGCAGCCAATCGGAAGAGGTGGGGTCTGTTTTGTTTTATTGTGTTGTAAATACTATTTTAATGTTTGAATAAATATTTTTGATTAAAAGAAAAAGCTGGTTACCACATCGGGGACCTGTGGTGGAGGGTACTGCACCGAGGAGTCCCCTGCAAACTGTTTCTCTCGTGGTTCACTGACCCGCCAGCCATCTGCCACTTTTGCGGGCTGGAAGAGTCTGTGTACCACGTGTACATGGAGTGTGTGAGGCTGCAGCCACTGTTCCATTATCTAAAGGGGCTGCACCTTGCCTTCTGACTGCATTTCTCATCCACCATACTCATCTTTGGACACCCAGTGGGTAGGGGAGAGAGTACGGCCGAAGATGTCCTTGTTGGGTTGCTCCTGGGCCTGGCTAAGATGGCCATCCGCGAGTCATGTCACCAAGCAGAAGAGGGCTCTCCCCAAGCCAGCAACCTGCCTCTTTTCCGGGGTTACGTCCTCGTTGTGTGTATTTGTGAGTATGTGTATATATACACACTGGACATTTTTTTTCTCTCCTTTACTATATTGTTTACAGTGTACTATGTTTACATATTCTGTTGCGCTGCTCAAGTAAGAATTTCATTGTTCTATCTGGGACTCTTGAGTCTTGACTCTCTTGACTCTTGACTTTTGCAGTCTTTCTAACACCGACATGCAAGTTAGGGGCCAGGATTAAAACTAAGTTAGGTAGAGAAGAGTCAAGAGTCAAGAGACTATCAAGAGACAGGAGTGTTTTAATATAATGTGTCTCGAAACAGAGCAATGAAATTCTTGTAGCAGCGGCATAACAGATAATATAATAAACAAACAAAATAAGAACTTCAATAAATAAAAAAGACAATATAGTGTAAAAGCAAACAAATCCCAAAGTCACCAGTGCAACCCAGGCAGTTTGTAATTTGAATTTTAATTGGAGTTTGTGGTGTTCAATAGCCTGATGGTCGTTAGAAATAAGCTGTTCCTGAACATGGTTGTTACAGTTTTCAGACTCCTGTACCTTCTTCCTGATGGAAGGAGTGAAATGGGAGCATTACCAGAGTGGTGTTGGACCTTGATGATGCTGCCTGAGTTTTTGAGACATTGCCTCTGATAGATCCCTTGGATGGTGGGGAGGTCAGTATCCACGATGAGCCGGAGAGTGGTTAAAAAGTACCTTTTGTAATCTTCATTCCTGGCTGCTCAAGTTACCGAACTAGGCCATGATGCAAACAGTCAATATGCTCTCTACTGTACACCTGTAGAAGTACAGCTTGTGTTCATCCATATACCAGGAGGGTGACTGAGTGATAGGCATCCTTGATTGTCGTGTAGCAGTGGTCGAGGGTGTTTGGTCCTCTGGTGCTGCAGGAGACATGTTGGTGGAAGTTAGGGAGCGATTTCTTCATGTTGGCTTTGTTGAAATCCCCAGCTATGGTGGTAAATTCCTCAGGATAAGCAGTCTGGTACTTGTTGACTATGGCGTGAAGCTTCCCCAGTGCCAGATGGACATCTGCCTGGGGAGGGCTGTAGACTGCAGTCAGCATGATGGAGGTGAATTCCCTCGGTAGGTAGAAGGGACAGAACTTCACAACCAGGTGTTCCAGATGTGGAGAGCAGGAGTTGCCCGTCACGTGCTCGTTGCAAGTAGTCTTCATCTCCTAGATGTGAAGTGTGTATCTTTTCTTTCATGTCCCTTCTTAAGCTTATCAGTATGATCACGCACTTGCCCTTGAAGATCAAACCATCTTGGACTGCGAGCTCATCCCTATAGCTGAAATAAGGCCTGATCTGCTCTGGTAGCTTATCTCGTTCACTATGCCAACCACTGATGATGACACGTTTCTGCATCTGTAGTGTGTCTTCTTTCGCTGTTTCATCGCAAATGTGCTTGAGATGCTCATCTCGAATTGGCACGTGTGATACCATGTTTACCTCTTCGAATGCTTGCTCTCTGTTCGGAGTACCACTAACTGCACGCAACAGTAGCATTCCTTGAAGACGCTTCGGCGTGCTCACTAGCGGCTTCGTTGCTATCATTTCCAGCGGCTTGTGATCACTGATCACGCTGGTGAAACGACCAAATGTATATTGATGGAAACGCTCCTTTGCAAATACCATGGTGAGCATCTCCTTCTCAATCGAGGCATATTGCAATTCGGTATCAGTTATTGTTCTGGTCCCATATGCGATGGGACGTCCCTTTTGGAGCAAGGCTGCCCCCAGTCCCTTGTTGCTCACATCACACTGAATCATCAGCTCCTCCTTGGGATTGTAGTATGCTAAGATTGGTGCTTCAGATACCATCTCTCTGATCTTGGACATCGTTTTGCCCTGCTCAGCAGACCACTCCTATGCTATGTCTGTCTGAAGCTGTAACTAGGAAAATAGACAAGGGAGAGCCAGTGGATGTAGTGCACCTGGACTTTCAGAAAGTATTTGATAAGGTCCCACATAGGAGATTAGTGAGCAAAATTAGGGCACATGGTATAGGTGGTAGAGTGTTGACATGGATAGAGAAATGGTTGGCAACATTAGCAAATTTGCAGATGACACAAAGCTGGGTGGCAGTGTGAACTGTGAGGAGGATGCTATGAGAATACAGGGTGACTTGGACAGGTTGGGGGAATGGGCAGATGCATGGCAGATGAAGTTTAATGCAGATAAATGTGAGGTTATCCACTTTGGTAGCAAAAACAGTAACAGATTACTATCTAAGTGGTGTCAAGTTGGGAAAAGGGGAAGTACAACGGGATCAGAGGGTCCTTGAATATCAGTCTATGAAAGTAAGCATGCAGCTACAGCAGGCTGTGAAGAAAGCAAATGGCATGTTGGCCTTTATAAAAGAGGAATCGAATATAGGAGCAAAGAGGTCCTTCTGCAGTTGTACAGAGCCCGAGTGAGACCACACCTGGAGTATTGTGTGCAGTTTTAGTCCCTAATTTGAGGAAGGATATTCTTGCTATTGAGGGAGTGCAGCATAGGTTTACAAGGTTAATTCCTGAGTTGGCGAGACTGCATATGCTGAGAGAATGGAGCAGCTGGGCTTGTACACTGTGGAGTTTAGAAGGATGAGAGGGTATCTCATTGAAACATATAAGATTGTTAAGTGCTTGGACAAGCTACAGGCAGGAAACATGTTCCCGATGTTGGGGGAGTTCAGAACCAGGGGCCACAGTTTAAGAATAAGGAGTAAGCCATTTAGAACGGAGACGAGGAAACATTTATTCTCACAGAGAGTGGTGAGTGTGGAATTCTCTGCCTCAGAGGGCGGTGGAGGCAGGTTCTCTGGATGCTTTCAAGAGAGAGCGGAGTCAGGGGATATGGGGAGAAGGCAGGAACGGGGTACTGATTGGGGATGATCAGCCGTGATCACATTGAATGGCGGTGCTGGCTCGAAGGGCCAAATGGCCTACTCCTGCACTTATTGTCTATTGTCTATTGTCTATTGTCTCATCAGCTGTCTGATGGGCTCAAGGGTATAGAAACATAGAAACATAGAAATTAGGTGCAGGAGCAGGCCATTCGGCCCTTCGAGCCTGCACCGCCATTCAATATGATCATGGCTGATCATCCAACTCAATATCCTTTACCTGCCTTCTCTCCATACCCTCTGATCCCTTCAGTCACAAGGGCCACATCCAGGTCTCGCTGCATCTCCCCTTTTCCTAATCAGTCACCATTCAAATAATAGTCTACTTCCTGTTTTTGCCAGCAAAGTGGATAACCTCACATTTATCCACATTATACTGCATCTGCCATGCATTTGCCCACTCACCCAGTCTATCCAAGTCATCCTGCAGCCTCCTAGCATCCTCCTCACAGCTAACACTGCCCCCCAGCTTCGATTCATCCGCAAACTTCGAGATGTTGCATTTAATTCCCTCGTCCAAATCATTAATGTATGATGTATTTATAATGTCTGATGATAATGTATTTAATTCCCTCGTCCAAATCATTAATGTATAATGTATCAGACAGGCTGGGTAGAAACCAGCTTAGGTAGTTGACAAATCCAACTAGCCTCTGCACACCCTGTACATCTGAGGGTGCTGACATATTGACGACATCTGCACCCTTTTTGGGGTCTGGTTACAGTCCTGTACCAGTGATCACATGTCCCAAAAAGGGTATCTCAGTTGCTCTGAAGCCAGACTTGTCCTTGTTAAGTTTGATGTGTTGCTGTTCACATCGCTGAAGCAACTGCTCGAGCATCGAGTCACGGTCGATGACCCCGTCTTCCATCGCCTCTCCTTTACCATAGATGAGGATGTCGTCTGCAACGCAGATCATTCCAGGTAGCCCTTTGAGCGCTTGATGTAATCTTCACTGGAAGATTTCAGACGATACACTTAAACCGAATGGCAATCGGTGCCACCGGTAACACCTGAAAGGTGTGTTGAACGTTGTCAAATTGCATGATTCGTCGCCAAGTTTCACTTGCCAGAAAGCTGAGCTCATGTCTAGCTTACTGAAGATCTTCGCTTGGTCAAGATCTGGAAAGATGTCCTCAATAACTGGGAGCAGATAGTGTTTTCGCTTCAGCGCTTTGTTTAGCAGTCGAGGATCGATGTACACCCAGAAAACACCCCTGCATAGCGTTCTTTTGGCTTATCTGCTTTCTTCTTTACGACATTCGATGTGTGTACACAGTGAAAACTGTCGTCATTCACAGTGATCAAATTCATTTGCTGTCTAGCTTTGCTTCCTAGCAGTGGTGTGAAGCCATCACTGACCACAATGAACGCCACTGAATATTTCCGGTTTGTCTTGGGGTTGAGCAGCTTAACCCGGCAAACTCCTTCCGCGTCCATTGTAGTCTTATTCCACATCATGAACTTCTTTTGACATGGGGCTAGTGTGTGGTCTATGCCGTGTAAATATCTGAATGGCAAGATGTTCACGCTCGCTCCGCTCTCCACTTAGAAGTTGACCTGCTTCCCATTGACAAGCATCGATGCGGAGACATCATCTCAAGGCCGCACCATGTTAATTGTGAGCGTGATACTGTCGATATACTCAGTGCTCGTGTCACTTCCGGCCTGGTCGTCCACTTTAGTGTACTTTCTTCTTTCTGCACACATTGGCAAAGTCGTTGCGACTGGCGCATGCCCTACACATCTGTCGGTAGGCTGGACATTGCTGTTTGTCCATTGCATGCTCCTTGCCACAATACTTGCACACTTTCGCTTCTTGATTGTGCTTGCCTTGGCTTTTCTTAGGCTTAGCCCACTTGCTTTGCTTGTGTGGGTATTGCACAGCCGTGCCTCTCTTGCCGCTCTGCTGTCTGATTGTGTGGACTGCAGCAGCAGATCTGCTACTTCCGGTGAATGCTTGGAGATGTGACACAGCAGTCTCGGCACTTTTGCAGATATCGATACATCCGTTGAGAGTGAGCTTCCTTTCCTGCAGCAAACATCTCCTTGCCTGCGAGTCGCTAATGCCCAACACAATCTTGCCATGGAGCAAGCTGTCCGTCATGCACTGGCAGAAATTACAGGGCTTTGCTAGTGTTCTCAGGCTCGCGAGGAACAATTCAAAGTTCTCATCTGTTTCTTGCTGTCTCTTTATGAAGAGGTATTGTTCATACAACTCATTCATTTCGTCAATGGCGTAGCTCTCTGAAGCGTAAATGATATCGGCCAGTTCTTGGTTCTCCATGTCTTTGGCAAACACAAAACTGTCATAAATCTCCAGTCCTGACGGGCCACCTGTATGGAGAAACAATGCCATCTGGTATGCTGGTGTTTGCCTGTCTAGCTGTGCGACCATGCTGTAGTTTGCCTACATCCAACACCATGTTTTCCAACCCTGAATCACTCCGCGGTTGATGGTTAATGGGGTCGGTGGTCGTATATTGCTCACGGGAGGCGGACCGGCAGCATGCTGTGAAGTGCTACTGGTGGCCGTCTGCGTAGGCTGCTGGTCGCCCGTCTCCTCGCCCGCACTCGACTCGGCTTGCTGCTGAGCGGCCATCTGCACCACCCTTCGGGTAGCCATGTCGTTTTCCGGCAGTTTTAATATTTTCCGTGCCTTAAATGCTGTTCACTCACTAATCCCATGGCGCTTGACAGTTTCACTATTCCTCAGTTGCTAACTGCTCCAGACGGGAGCTTCAGGTTGTGGCAGAAAAATTATTATTTAAGGCTCTGCCGCTGCCTCCATGTTCAAGGACAAGCTTTTCCAGTAAGTAAAACTCCTACGCATGCCTGGAACCCCTCCGCATGTGTGGACTTTATTAAGTCGTTAAAGGCACATTACACATATCATAACAACATCAACCGGACAATGTGGCAGCTGGTGAAGAATGGCTTGCACCTTGTGGAAGATGTTGGTGACTCGGCCGGGTCAGCCAGGAGGTGCTCCCCACCACCTCCCTCCTTCTCACTCATCTCTCTAATGACAGTGGCCAGAACTGGCAAAGCAGCGAGCCCAGTCAATACTTTCATATCTATGAGGTGGACGAGAAGCCCTTGCCATCCTCCCGTTGCTAAATTTGTGTTTCTCACTTTTATGAAAGTCTCAGATCATGGCAAAAACCCACCTACCCCGCCTCTCTAAGCCTGCTCGGTCCACACTTGACAGCTGCAAACTGTCCACATCCCTTGGTGTTGCAAGCACAAGCTTGGCTGAACTCGCCTGATATTTCATTTAAAATTTCCCTTCAAAGTAGAGATGCCAAGGAAAAGGTTTCAGGAAGAATCAGTGCTTTCTCCATTTAGATTGCTCTGAAATGATTTTATAAATGCAATAACGCAGGTCATTTGGGAAGCTGGATCACTTATTGTGAATTGTTTACGTAGGTGCGAGTCTATGAAAGTCACCTATTACATAAATCTGGGAGTGCATGTATATGAATGCTCATGAGTGTGGAAAATGTGACTTTGTTTTGTTTCAAAAGGATAGCTCTTAACATGCTGCTGTGACATTAGCAAATACTCAGTGGCCACTCTTGAAATGTATTTTGTATTGTTTTAAATAGCATGAGTGTTATTTAGTATAATCTGGACTGCAATCAAATAAATGACAAAGTTTATGTTAAAATATAAAATGATACATTTTCTCCAGAACCTGATTTGATTGCAGAAATGAAAGAGATACATGTTCAGACAATTTCTTAAATTAAAAGCAATCAAGGTGGTGTCAGCATTTAATTGTAACTCATATAAAACACATAAAATAGTAAGATTAAACGAGAACTTACCAAGTTTGAAGGTTGATCTGTATTTTACGAGGAGTCACGGTGAGGGATTTCATGAAGACCCCGCCAGCACGCATGCGCGGCATCCTTCAAAGCAGAGGTGTGGAATCACAGAACCAAACCATGACTAAAAATAGAAAGATGAAAAACGTAGAACTACCTGGTTGACCTTATGATAGAGGGTGGGAGCGGTGGGCACGAAATCCCTCACCGCGACTCCTCGTAAAATACAGATCAACCTTCAAACTTGGTAAGTTCTCGTTTAATTATTTCATACTGGGCGTTGCATAGGAGTGCCAGTGCGTCTTGCTGATCGTTCGACACATTATCCCCGTCCAGGGTCCTAGCAAACGCCGTTATGCCCGTGGAGAGAACTTTTAATATACGCTGGAGGCGGACATCCTGCATCCTGGTGGCCGTACTCAGGTGTCCCCAGATCTGGGCGTTAACCAAGGGCACACTGAGGTTGATGCAGTTTTCGGGCGGTTTTATTTTCTCCAAGGTATCATTGATAACCTGACTCTGGAGTTGGTGCGTAGTCAGGTAATCAATGGTGCCCGCCAATTTGTGGTGCAGAGGTTCACCTGTCTGGGTGGTAGCGGCAAACTTACTCACCACTTCCAGCATATCCTCCTCATGCTCTGGCTCAGCGGTTACTGGCTGCCCCGGGTCGTCTTCGAACACAGCAGCTGGGAAATCCCTCATGCTTCCTGCTGGAGACGATGAGATGCTGAGTGGAGTCCTCGCATGACTGGTAGATGCCCGTGAGTCCCGCTCTTCTCGTTCCCGGTCCCGCTGGAGGAGTTGCTCCACTAAGAACTCCAACCGCTCTATGCGACCGTCCCTGCTATGTGCAGCGGACAAGCTGACTTCCCCAGGCCGTGCAAACTCATTGGGGCTTCCACCATCGGACCACACCTCCTTAAGGTGCTGTCTAGGGTCCAATGGCAGGTCGTCGTGACCTACAGCCCAAGTAGGATCATACGACTCCCGCACGGACTCTCCGCTAGTCTGTCTTCTCCCAGACTGTGGCGGCCCACCTGTCTGATAAGAAGGCAGGTGAGTTGAATCGGCGCCGGCCCCCGGAACCTGGCCTCCCGGAGTCCGTGCAGGCTTACCTCCACACTTGCCCATCTTTTGGCGTGGAGGCGCATGGTCGGCTGCTCCCAGAGCTGAGCTGACCGACCGCTTCCTGATGCCACCTCCGCCCTTGACCACAGCCTGACGGGGTGTGTTGTCAGCGGTATCTGCTCCAGCAGGCCTACTCGACGCAGCAGTGATATTGCCAGGCTGCACTACGGCAGATTTCCCTGGCTGCAGTACGTTTTTGCACTTTGCAAGGCTCCCCTGTCGTGCGGCTGTCCCCCGGCCCAGCCCCCTCGGGTCTTCTGGAGCTTGGCGAGGGGTTGCTTGTAAAAAGCGAGACCCCTTGCCACGTACCTGTTTCCCCCCTCTTTTCTTGGGGGAAGGGGGCTCCAAGTCTGGATCCGATGCATCCAGCTCCGGAGCGGTAAACCATTCAGGTGTGTTGGCCCCTGAATCAGCGGGAGCATCCGTCTTCCGCATTCCTGCCCCCACACGCCTTGAAGCTGCTGGTGTTGCTTGCAGCTCCGGAGACAAGGGCCGTTGGCTGGTCGAAGCTCGACTTCTCGACAGCGCCTTTCTCTTGCCCTTGTCCATCCTGTAGGGTAAAAGTAATACTTACCTGCCGGCCTTTATGAAGGAGCCCGAGGAGAGAGCGCACTCCCCCCCCCCAGCCTGCCGATGCAAATGCGCGTGACGCAACATTTATTTTGTCACCGCTTGATTTTGAAATGTTCATAATCTTTTGGCGACACTGATATGACGCCGGCAAAATCGCCAAGTGGGACAAGCCCTTAACATTTTTTTTCCACATACCATCATATATATCGTTCTGTTTATTAGTTTAAAGTATCAAAATGTTTTTTTTTAATTAACCAACTTTTGATAATTTAAACTGTATAATTTCCACTATTGCTTAGTTTTTTTTTCCATGGCTTTTCGGTGTGAGCCGTGATGATGAATGGATTATTGACCATTCCTTTCAATCTGCCTCTAATTGTGCATTTCTAAACATGGCTTGTTTTATCCTTATTTCAGGTACATCTTCTTCAACAATCTAACTGCTACAGTAATCTATCCTTAATTTGTGCTTAATAGGGAGCACTGAAAACTAAATTTGGTGAGCCAGATGCTGATTTATCAGTATTTCAAATCATCTATCTGATTATCAGGGTTTTACTCTATGACTTTATATCCAACAAGTACCCACAGCACAATGGCAATTCGCTATAGAGGCTGAATTTCAAAAAATGATGTGCCCCTCTAACTGTGACAATTGAGTGGTTGATGTGGCAATATCACGTTGTTGCTTGCACAATAATCTGCAAAAAAAAAATTGAAATCAACTCTCAGAAATGTTATCAATCCAATAGCACTCAAAACTGTACTGGAAGAGTCAGAGAGGAAACTTAGAAGCAGAACATATGGCCCAACTCATCCATGCCGACCAAGATGAATACCTAAGCATGCCTGCAATTGGCCATTATCCCTACAAACCTTTCCTACAAATGTACCTGTCCAAATGTATTTTAAATGTTGTTGTTATACTTGCCTCAACTCTTTCCTCTCGCAGCTTGTTCCATGTGCCCACCATGCTCTCTGTGAAAAAGCTCTTACCAAATCTTTCCCCTCTGACCCTTTCCCAAATATTTCTCCTTTCCCCTCTGACACTCTGGTAGTTAGGATCACAGAGACATGGCTCCATGGTGACCAAGGCTGGGAGCTGAACATCCAGGGATATTCAATATTCAGAAGGGAAATTCAGAAAGGAAAAGGAGGTGGAGTAGCATTGCTGGTTAGAGAAGAGATTAACGCAATAGAAAGGAAGGACATTCGCTTCGAGGATGTGGAATCGATATGGGTACAGCTGCGTAACACTAAGGGGCAGAAAACGCTAGTGGGAGTTGTGTACAGGCCACCTAACAGTAGTATTGGATTTGGGGATGGCATCAAACATGAAATTAGAAATGCGTGCAACAAGGGTAAAACAGTTATATTGGGTGACTTCAATCTACATATGGATTGGGTGAATCAAATTGGCAGGGGTGCTGAGGAAGAGGATTTCTTGGAATGTATGCTGGATAGTTTTCTAAACCAACATGTAGAGGAACCAACGAGAGAGCACGCTATTCTAGACTGGGTACTGAGTAATGAGGGAGGGTTAGTTAGCAGTCTTGTTGTGCATGGCCCCGTGGGCAAGAGTGACCATAATATGGTTGAGTTCTTCATTAGGATGGAGAGTGACATTGTTAATTCAGAAACAAGTGTTCTGAACTTAAAGAAAGGTAACTTTGAGGGTATGAGACGTGAATTGGCCAAGATAGACTGGCAAGTGATTCTTAAAGGGTTGACGGTGGATATGCAATGGAAGGCATTTAAAGACTGCATGGATGAACTACAACAATTGTTCATCCCAGTCTGGCAAAAGAATAAATCAGGGAAGGTAGTGTATCCGTGGATAACAAAGGAAATCAGGGATAGTATCAAAACTAAAGATAAAACATACAAATTAGCCAGATAAAGTAGCCTACCGGAGGACTGGGAGAAATTCAGAGTCCAGCAGAGGAGGACAAAGTGCTTAATTAGGAAAGGGAAAATAGATTATGAAAGAAAAATGGCACGGAACATAACAACGGACTGCAAAAGTTTTTATAGATATGTGAAGAGAAAAGGGTTAGTTAAAACAAATGTAGGTCCCTCGCAGTCAGAAACTGGTGAATTGATAATGGGGAACAAGGGCATGGAAGACCAATTGAATAACTACTTTAGTTCTGTCTTCACAAAGGAAGACATAAATAATCTGCCGGAAATAACAGGGGACCGGGGGTCAAATGAGATGGAGGAACTGAGTGAAATCCAGGTTAGCCGGGAAGTGGTGTTAGGTAAATTGAATGGATTAAAGGCCCATAAATCCCCAGGGCCAGATATGTTGCATCCCAGAGTACTTAAGGAAGTAGCCCCAGAAATAGTGGATGCATTAGTGATAATTTTTCAAAATTCTTTAGATTCTGGAGTAGTTCCTGAGGATTGGAGGGTAGCTAATGTAACCCCACTTTTTGAAAAGGGAGAGAGAGAGAAAACGGGGAATTACATACCAGTTAGTCTAACATCGGTAGTGGTGAAAATGCTAGTCAGTTATTAAAGATGGGATGGCAGCACATTTGGAAAGCGGTGAAATCATTGGACAAAGTCAACATGGATTTATGAAAGGTAAATCATTTCTGACGAATCTTATAGAATTTTTTGAGGATGTAACTAGTAGACTGGATAAGGGAGAACCTGTGGATGTGTTATATCTGAACTTTCAGAAGGCTTTCGACAAAGCCCCACATAAGAGATTAGCATACAAACTTAAAGCACACGGTATTGGGGGTTCAGTATTGATGTGGATAGAAAACTGGCTGGCAGACAGGAAGCAGAGTAGGAGTAAACAGTTAATTGTAAGAATGGCAGGCAGTGACTAGTGGGGTACCGCAAGGCTCAGTGCTGGGACCCCAGCTATTTACAATACATATTAATGATCTGGATTAGGGAATTGAATGCAACATCTCCAAGTTTGCGAATGATACGAAGCTGGGGGCAGTGTTAGCTGTGAGGAGGATGCTAGGAGGCTGCAAGGTGACTTGGATAGTTTCGGTGAGTGGGCAAATGCATAGCAGATGCAGTATAATGTGGATAAATGTGAGGTTATCCACTTTGGCGACAAAAACAGGAGGGTAGATTATTATCTGAATGGTGGCCGATTAGGAAAAGTGGAGATGCAACGAGACCTGGGTGTCATGGTACAACACTCTATGAAAGTAGGCATGCAGGTGCAGCAGTCTGTGAAGAAAGCAAATGGTATGTTGGCATTCATAGCAAAAGGATTTGAGTACAAGAGCAGGCTAGATGCAGGAAGATTGTTCCCGATGTTGGGGAACTCCAGAACAAGCGGTCACAGTTTAAGGATAAGGGGGAAATCTTTTAGGACCGAGATGAGAAGATTTTTCACACAGAGAGTGGTGAGTCTGTGGAATTCTCTGCCACAGAAGGTTATTGAGGCCAGTTCATTGGCTATATTTAAGAGGGAGTTAGATGTGGCCCTTGTGGCTAAAGGGTTCGGGGTATGGAGAGAAGGATACTGAGTTGGATGATCAGCCATGATCATATTGAATGGCGGTGCAGGCTCGAATGGCCGAATGGTCTACTCCTGCACCTATTTTCTATGATTCTATGATTCTATGACCTTAAATCTTTGTCCTCTAGTTGTTAATTCCCCTACCTTGGGGAAAAGACTCTGTGTTCACCCTACCTATTTTCTCGGGATTTTATGAGGAGTTACGATGAGCGATTACGTAAAGAAGGCCATCAGTCGTCATGCACGTCACTCTTCAAAGCAACGGTGTGGAATCACAGATAAAGAAGTTGACCTAAAGGTAGTAAGATTTGGAGAACTAGAACTACCAAATGACCTGATAATATGAGGGTCGGGAGTGGTGGGCACGTATTCGCTCATCGTAACTCCTCATAAAATCAAGATCAAACTTCAAACTGGTAAGTTCTCATTTAATCTTACTATTTTATTTCAAAGCTCTTTGATTTCACGCCGGTTCGAATCCAGGCGTCACACTCTGAATGGATTGATCATGGGTGAGTGAGAATATATTAACGCATTCAGACATAACATAGTTAGGTAACAATACTGATGCTTTAATGTAACACAAAAATGATAGTGACTCTGCTCTACCTGGGGGGAAACTATAAACAGAATTCAAAATGGTATGTGCAAACACCCCCGGTCCGGCAATGGGTTTATTATGAAACCAGCGGAACATTCTTTCATTGGCCCATCCTGCCACCGCTAGGATGCTGTCAAGGGGCACGTCCATAGCCCTTGCTGCCAACGTTGATGCAGCCCTGGTGGAGTGAGATTTCTAAATGTCAGTATCCACTCCTGCAACTGCCAGTACCTCTTTTAGCCATCTGGAAATGGTTTGTGTTGACACCCTATGGTGTGGTTTTTTGTGGCTGATTAGAACAGCTAATTCTGAGCCTCTGAGGCTCCTGGTGACTGTAATATACTGGTGCAAGTGAGCGACTATACATAGTCGTGGATCTTCGGGGTATGCCAGCAACTCAAGCCTGGGCCCGGGTAACCCCAGCCTGCTCTGTTTAACTAAATCATAAATGACGAAAGTTATGCTGTTGGCAGTGGTGTTCATGTTGTCGATTCGCAGTTCCTTGCAATACAACAATGCCAAAGGAGGTTTGCCAATTTATCACATGATTCAGATTTTCTTCCACTCATGTGAATGACATACACCACTGCCGTGGTGTTGTCCATCTGTAGTTGAACATGCACATGATGCATACTGCTGCAATAAGCCTTTAAGCCATAGAGTGCTCCCAACAACTCTAAGTAGTTGATGCCATATTGCTGTAGTACTAAGGATTCCTGCACATTCCATCTGCCCCCGCAGCTGGAGCTGGTGTCTGTTGCTCCCCAGCCCAGGCCACTCGCATCGGTTTGTATTATTACCGATGGTGTGTCAATTTGAATTTTCTTGTAGCAGTGATGTATATTGATAGCCCACCAGTGTAATTCCGCAATGGCGTCTGGTGGTAAGTGCATGTGTTTCCTGAATTGGCCTGCGTAAGCTTTGAGGGCCCGTTCCTTTGCACGTTGTAAATTTTGATAGTGCAAAGGTCCGAAGCATACAGCTGGAAAGGCTGCCACAAGCTTGCCAATTATACTTGCTATTTGTCTGATTGTTGGCTGCTGGTTTGCTATTAGCTTATTGCAGGCTTCCATCAAATCTGATTGCTTGCCACCTGGCAGAGTAACCAACATTTGAATGAGTTAATTGTAAACCCTAGGTTATCCATTACCCTAATTCGAGTCAATTTTGACTTAAGTGGATGTATTAAGAATCCCAACCTCTCAAACACGAGTTTGGTAGTTGAAACAGATGCTATTGCTGATTCCTTTGTGTCCCCAATTATTAGAATGGCATCCAAATAAGCCATCACGATGTGGTTCTGTGCTCGTAGCAGTCTCAGAACTGGTTTTAGTAATTTTGTAAAAAGTCTGGGAGCTGAAGTCTGAGTGCAGGTAGATGGGACTAGGGGAAAACAAATGGTCGGCACGGACTGGAAGGGCCGAGAGGGCCTGTTTCCGTGCTGTAATTGTTATATGGTTATATATGGTTATATGAAGTCAGCCCATTTGGCAACGCCTTGAATTGCCACATCAGCCCCATCCAGTTAAATTTCAAATATCTCCAGTGCTCCCTATGTATAGGTACCGAGTAGTATGCATCTTTTAGATCTATGCAAGCCATATGCCATCCTTTGGAAACCAGCTGGATAGCTGTACCAAAGTTTTCCATTATTAAATGTTTATACTGCACATGGGTATTGAGTTCCATCAGGTTTCGGATAATACGACTTCCTCCATCCTTCAATACAAATTGGTGTGATTCCTGGCGGGACCTCTGAATCACCCCTTTTGTGTGTAAAGCCTGAATTTCAGCTTATATCTCAAATCTTTCCTGTTGTGGAAACACAAATGTGTGGTTTGGTAAATTTTGTGTGGGTGGTGATGAATCAAGAAGGAACTCAATTTTAAACCCTTGTACACTGTGCAGTATGAACGGGTCTGCTGTGATCCAATTCCATTCATTCAAAAAATGTTGTAGCCTCCCCCCAACTTGCAAGTTAGAGGTGTGTAAATTGTCCCACAAGGAACTAGAATCTCCTACCTTGGGCATTACTGCCTGTGTGCTCCTGGCCTCCGTCCTCTCACCTTGGGACAGCTGGAGTCTGCCTCCTGTCCCTGAGCCCCTAGGCTGGTTGCGCCTGATGTGGAAGGCGGCATAGGGGTGGCCCCGTAGTGATGAGCCCCTGGATATAGTTGGGGCTCGGCTCATGAGGCGTATTGTCTTGGCCTCGTCATCCAGCTCTCGGACCTGCTTCGGCAGGTCTGCCCCAAAGAGGTAGTTGGCTGGCTGTACATTGCTGGCCTTGCACAGCACTGCAAATTTCGGGTTCAGTGCTGGCCGTATTGCGCTCTTGCATAGACAGTTAATCTTGTACAGGTCATTACAGAGGAGCCCCACAGCATCCTACTGTGTCTCCGTCAGTGACCCGCCATCTATGGACCTGGCAAAAGCCGCTACCCCTGAGGCCAGCAGTTTTAAAATGTTTTGGTGTTTTACTTCCTGGGCTCTTATCCCGAATATGGCCCCAGATGGTGTGATTGACGGCCGGCACACTGAGGGAGGCACAGTTGGCAGGTGTACTGTAGCGGCCGGTGGTCTCCTCCATAACCTGGTTCTTGAGCTGGTGCGAGGCCAGGTAATTAATGGTGGTGGCCAGCTCTTCATCCAAGGGCTCTCCGGTTGGGGTAGGTATGGCAAATTTTTACGCCAATAGAGATGCTGCGGCCCCTTGCTCCCTAGAGTGTTCCCCTGATGTGCCTCCCTGCTCTGAGTCAGGATAGAACTGACTCCGTGTACTCCCCTCTCCAGAGAGGGAGACATATCGCAGCCCTGTGTAAGGTGCTGCTAGCATGGGCTCCCGTGGAGACCCGGGCTGATACTGCTCCCTCCTCTGGAGCAGATCAGTCTGGAGGCACCTCTCCAATAGGTGCGCCATCTGGGAAAGGTGCTCGCAGACGCTTCCCAATGTGGGAGGTGATTCCTCTGGCCCGGACTCATCTGAGTCTACGGGTCTGTCAGACTTGTGGGTGGCTTTGCGCCCCGGCGGGACTGCCACGGTGCTCTCCTGTAGCACCAAGTCTGCTGCCGCTGGTTCCAACACCGGTGGCCTGGAATGTGACTCGGGCAGCCGACCGCTACCCGCAGCACTGCTGCCTTCCGTAGCTGGCTTCGCAGACCGTCTCCGCACCTTCGAGATGGTAGGTTCGTTCTGTTGGTAGAAAGCTAACAACCGAACCTGTCAAACAACGACCGTAAGTAACTTTTTAAAAACACTTACCTCGGTTTTTAACACTTACCGCTGGAGCGACGCAACGCGCCTGCCAGTCAGTCGTTGGCGCATGCTTCAGACGTAATGACGTGCATGACGACTGACGGCCTTCTTCACGTAGTCAATCACGTGACTCCGAAGTAAAATGAGTACTGTAGGCTCGGAGTCGTAAGTTGAACTAACTGACATGGCTGCCCGCATGCCACTAGGTGGTAGTGTGGAAACCTGACATGGATTATGGATCAGGTCGCCATCAGCAAACCAGACATGGATCAAATCAGCAATACTCTTTGATCTACAGTTCACCCTTCATTATTATTACAAGGAATAAAGTCCTAGCCTGCTCAACCTCTCCCTATAGTTCAGCCCTCAAGTCCTGGCAACATTCTTAAAAAACCTCTCTGCAATTTTTCCGGCTTAATGGAAACTCCCCAACAGCAGGATAACCAAAAGTGAACACAATATTTCAAGTGTCACCTCATCAATATGTTGTGCAACTGTAACATAACATACTCAATTGGTTGACAGATGAAAGCCTGCATGCCAAAAGCTTTCTTAATTACCCTTTCTACCTGCAATGCCACTTTCAAGGAACAATGTACTCCTAAATTCCAGTACTCTGCAACAGAGACACCCTACCATTCACTGTTAACAACCTGCCCTGATCTGCCTTCCCAAATGCAATACCTCACACTTATCCGAATTAAACTCCATTAACCATTCCTTAGCCCACTTGCCCACTAAGCAAAATACCGCCATAATTCCTGTTGGCTATCTTCATGGTCTTCGAGAACACCTATTTTAGTGTCAGCTGCAAACTAAATATTCATGCCTTATACTCCATTATCCAGTTTGTTGTTATAGATGGCAAACATAGGCCCATAATCATCCCCTGAGGTCCGCTTCCAGTCGCAGGCCTCCATTTGAGAAATTACCTTCTATCATTACCCAATGCTTCCTACAATGAAGCCATTGGTGTATCCAGTAAGCTAGCTCTTCCTGGATCGCATGCATTCTAACTTTCCAGAGCGGCCTACCATGTGAAACTTTAACAAAGGCCTTGCTGTAGTCCATATTGATTATGGTCACAATCTTGCCCGAATCTACCTTTTTGCTTATTTCTTCAAATAATCAATTATGTTTGCCACAGGGCTGTGTGATCAGTCCTCTCCTCTACTCTCTCTTCACCCATGACTGCATCCCTAAGTATGGCTCCAACGCCATCATAAAATTTGCCGACGACACCACGGTGGTAGGACTGATCAGCGACAACGACGGGTCAGCCTACAGGGAGGAGGTCCAGCACCTGACAACCTGGTGTGCCGATAATAACCTCGTCCCCAACTCCCAGAAGACGAAGGAAATCATTGTCGACCAGAAGAACAGAGGGGGCAGACATACCCCCATCCATATAAAATGGACTGAGGTATAGCGGGTCTCCAACTACAAATTCCTCGGGGTACACATCTCGGAGGATCTGTCCTGGCCCCTCAACACCTCCAAGCTGATCAAAAAAGCGCAGCAGCGCCTTTACTTCCTGAGGAGGCTCAAAAAAGCCCACCTGTCCCCCCAGATCCTGACCAACTTTTACCGCTGTACCATTGAAAGCATCCTGACCACCTGCTTTACGGTATGGTACAGCAGTTGCACCGTAGCAGACAGGAAGGCACTACAACGGGTGGTGAAAACCGCCCAGCACATCATCGGTGCCCCGCTCCCTGCCATGGATGCCCTCCACCGAAAACGGTGTCTGAGACGGGCTGGGAAGATCATCAAGGACCCCTCCCACCCTAACCATGGACTGTTTGCCCTCCTACCATCGGGGAGGCGGTACAGGAACCTCAGGTCCTGCACCAGCAGGATGAGGAATAGCTTCTATAACAATATCACACTGCTGAACTCGGAGTCCCGCCGATAGATTTCCACATCTGTATTTATTTATCTGTATTTATCTATATATTGCTATCTCTTCGTACTGTCACTAAACTGCATTTTGTTGTACCCATAATTGTATCTGTGCAATGATATTAAAGTTGAATTGAATTGAATTTATGTTTGTGAAACACCTTCCATGCATAAAACCATGCTGACTGTCCCTAATCCACCCTTGCCTTTCTAAATACATGTATATTTAATCATTCTGAATCCTCTCCAGTAACTTTCCTAACACGGATCTTAGGCTTGTTGGTCTAAAGTTCCCAGTTCTTTCATTTTAGCCCTTCTTAAATACGCACACAACACCAATCTTCTGGCACCCCACTGTGTTTAATGACCATTCATATACCTCAGCCAGAACCCTTGAAATTTCTTCTTTGGGTTCACACAGTGTCCTTGGATATATTTAATCAGGCCTGGGAGATTTATTTACCTTCACACATCTTCAGAAATTCAGCATCTCTTCAACTGTAATATAAACTGTTCTCAAGACATCACCATTAACTTTCCAAAGTTTCCTAGTTCTCATGTTTTTTATCGCAGTAAAAATAGAGAAAATGTGTAGGGGTTAAAAATGTGTAAGAGTGGGTAATCTGTCACAAAAATGAAAAAAAAAACCATAAATTAAAAATGAATAGATATTTTAATGGGGATTTCAGTACAGGAGTAAAGAGGTTCTTCTGCAGTTGCATAGAGCTGTGGTGAGACCACATCTGGAGTATTGTGTACAGTTTTGGTCTCCTAATTTGAGGAAGGACATCCTTGTGATTGAGGCAGTGCAGCGTAGGTTCAAGAGATTGATTCCTGGGATGGCGGGACTGTCATATGAGGAAAGATTGAAAAGACTAGGCTTGTATTCACTGTACTTTAGAAGGATGAGGGGGGATCTTATAGAAACATGTAACATTATAAAAGGACTGGACAAGCTAGATGCAGAAAAAATGTTCCCAATGTTGTGTGAGTCCAGAACCAGGGGCCACAGTCTTAGAATAAAGGGGAGGTAGTTTAAGACTGAGTTGAGAAAAAACTTTTTTACCCAGAGAGTTGTGAATTTATAGAATTCCCTGCCACAGAGGGCAGTGGAGGCCAAATCACTGGATGGATTTAAGAGAGAGTTGGATAGAGCTCTAGGGGCTAGTGGAGTCAAAGGATATGGGGAGAAGGCAGGCACGGGTTATTGATAGCGGACGATCAGCCATGATCACAATGAATGGCGGTGCTGGCTCGAAGAACCGAATGGCCTCCTCCTGCACCTATTTTCTATCTATGTAATGTTAAAACATAAAGGAATAAATATATAATAATCAATATGTATTATACAAAACATACATGCATCAATTGCATTTTCACAGTGTTAGTTATTTCTGCTGACTTGGACGCCGCATTAAAAGTCTTAAGGAAAATATGTTTTCTTGGAATTTTAATTGCACATGGTTGCCAACATGGCTGTCCAGTGCATCATTTATTTTGGGACATAACCGGGAAACATGGACCACCCATGGAACATGGACCACCTGTGTTTGGCCAGTCCTGGGAGAAACTTCTTCCCAGACCAACATCATTTTAGGCTACCTCCTGGTAAGTCAAATGATACCTCCTTATGCATATGGCTCTCCACACTGAGCACTGTGCTGACCATATCAACAACTGGCATTTTTGTCTCCAGTGATGGATCTCAAAAAGCAGTCTCCATTGACCACCTCTCTGATCACTGAAGATGAAAACTTATCTACGATCACCCCCAAAATCCTAATCTCAGTATACAGACATTTCTATTTTGATCTTCAATTCAAAGTGCTTCTATCCTCCTCTTCCCCCTCCTTCACCCTTTGATTGACCTCTTTTTCAGCTTGTTTTTTAGTTCCAAAAATATACAATGCTTGGAATGTACAGATCAGGATCTTAAATATTGGTTTCATAGAAGTTTCATGTGGTTGTCCAACATTCAAAACAATTGTTAACCTTTGACAATTGCCCTGTAATAGCACATTTTAACTGATGCTAGACTAAGTGGGACCGGTTGGGTCCCATGTTCACATGGGAGGGTTGGTCCCCCAACGCAATATTCCACCTCTCAACCAATTCCAATATTGGTGGCCAGTGGGGGGTGGGGGGGAGGGGCTTTCTCAGGCGGTAGTATGGGTGTTGTGGGCCGAAAGGAATGGTTTCCAGAGGGCTAGTATGGACATTGTGGGCCGAATGGATTATTGGTCTAGCAGCTCTGTCGCTCAGGCCTGGTGGGCTGGCAGCTCAGTCACTCAGGATTGGTGGGCTGGCAGTTCAGTCACTCAGGTCCGGTTGGCTGGCAGCTCAGTCACTCAGGGCTGGTGGGTTGGAAGTTCACTCATGGCTATTCCTTGAAATTCCATTCCAAGCAGAGTGCAGGCCATCAAATTTAATTTCATAGCATTTCAAGCAGAGTGCAGGCCACCAAATTCAATTTCATAGCATTTCGAGCAGAGTGCAGGCCACCAAATTCAATTTCATAGCATAGTGCAGGCCACCAAATTCAATTTCATAGCATTTCAAGCAAAGTGCAGGCCGCCACCAAACTCAATTTCACAGCATTCCAGGCAGAGTGCCAGCCATCGAACTCAATTTCACAGCATTTTGGGCGGAGTGCAGGCCACCAAACGCAATTTCACAGCATTTCAGACAGAGTGCAGGCCACCAAATTCAATTTCACAGCATTTCAGGCAGAGTGCAGGCCACCAAACTCAATTTCACAGCATTTCGGGCAGAGTTTAGGCCCATTAACTCAATTTCACAGCATTTTTGGCAGAGGGCAGTCCATCAAACTCAATTTCACAGCATTTTGGGCAGACTGCAGGCCACCAAACTCAATTTCACAGCATTTCAGGCAGAGTGCAGGCCACCAAACTCAATTTCACGATATTTCCGGCAGAGTGCAGGCCACCGAACTCAATTTCACAGCATTTCGTGCAGAGTGCAGGCCACCAAACTCAATTTCACAGCATTTCGAGCAGAGTTTTAGGCCCATTAACTCAATTTCACAGCATTTTTGGCAGAGTGCAGTCCATCAAACTCAATTTCACAACATTTCTTGCAGAGTGCGGGTCACAAAACTCAATTTCACAGCATTTCGGGCAGAGTTTAGGCCCATTAACTCAATTTCACAGCATTTTTGGCAGAGGGCAGTCCATCAAACTCAATTTCACAGCATTTTGGGCAGACTGCAGGCCACCAAACTCAATTTCACAGCATTTCAGGCAGAGTGCAGGCCACCAAACTCAATTTCACGATATTTCCGGCAGAGTGCAGGCCACCGAACTCAATTTCACAGCATTTCGTGCAGAGTGCAGGCCACCAAACTCAATTTCACAGCATTTCGAGCAGAGTTTAGGCCCATTAACTCAATTTCACAGCATTTTTGGCAGAGTGCAGTCCATCAAACTCAATTTCACAACATTTCTTGCAGAGTGCGGGTCACCAAACTCAATTTCACAGCATTTCTGGCAGAGTGCAGGCCACCAAACTCAATTTCACAGCATTTCTGGAAGAGTGCGGGCCACCAAACTCAATTTCACAGCATTTTGGGCAGAGTGCAGGTCACCAAACTCAATTTCACAGCATTTCAGGCAGAGTGCAGGCTTCCAAACTCAATTTCACAGCATTTCAGGCATTTCATGCCACCAAATTCAATTTCACTGCATTTCAAGCAGAGTACAGGCCAACAAATTGCCAAAAAAACTAATTGCATTGTCATTAAGGGCTAACAAATCATTTATTGCATGTACATTGCAGACTCACAGTTCAGTTGATTCACTGATTAGAATCACAGTTGTGGACTCTCCCTCACGATCTTCCAGAGTGACTGACTCATGTCCAGGCATCTGCGGGTGTATAGTCCTCCCCCCACCCTTCGGAAGGGGTGTTACCTAAATTGTGGTGATTGACAGGCAAGAGGACCAATCAGCTGATCTCAAGATTTTTTAAACACTCATAACTTTTTTTTTCATCGATCGGAAAAATCCTCGGGGCTGCCTCAGCGGAGGACGACTGTGAGTAAGATGGTAAAAAATCATAGCAATATATGGTAGCGTTTATTCTAAAATCAATATGCAGCGCAGACAGGAAGTAGTCAAGATGAGACATTTAGTTATCTCGATTCTCGAATAACTCCTATAGTTTAGAGACACATCATGGAAACAGGCTCATTGGCCTACCATGTCCACGCCGACTATTGACCACTCCTACACTAGTTCAATGTCCTGGACACTAGTGGCAATTTACAAAGGCCAACTAACCTAAAAACCTGCATTTTTTTTGGAATGTCAGAGGATATCGGAGCAGCCTGAGAAAACGTATGCAGTCACAGCGATTTTGTAAAATCTTCACCCAGACAGCACCCATAGTCAGGATCGATCCAAGGTTTCTGGCAATGTGAGGCAACAGCTCTACGGCTGCAGCTCTGTGGAACAGTGGAAAATAATTTTTTCAGTGAAAACACAAAGTGCTAAATAATTCAGCAGGTCAGGCAGCATCTGTGTTTTGGGTCGTGACCATTCTTTAGTCCAAAGAATGGTCCAATCCGAAACGTTACATACCCATTCCATCCACAGATGCTGCTTCACCTGCTGATTTATTCCAAAACTGTGTTTTACTCAATATTCAAGCATTTGCAGTTCCTAGTGTCTCAATTTTTCTGCACGAAGTGGAGTGCTATAAATGTCATGCCCTACACCAGCAGGTACACAAAACAAATGACCCTGAACATTTGACACCTATCTAAATTAAAAGGTTTCATTTTTCCACATGCATTTACTTATTTTTATTGTTATTGGTGGATGTGATTGATGTGAATGTCTGCTATATTACAATTTATCTTACTTTCCCAAACACATCTATATCATTGAAGGAACACAAGGACACAATAGAATGAGGAGTCACTTTAGTTCAAGACTTACAAATCTCAATGTGTTCAGTGACTTCAATCCGATTTGCAAGCATGAGAACCCCTTGTCATCAATCAGCACTTAATAATATGTAACCAGAGGCAAAATGTATGAGATTTATCCCAGGAGAAATATTTCCGTGTAATGGTGCAAAACTACTAATAGGCATGTCCTCAGCAATAACATTCTGATTCTTGATGGAGCTCTTTTGGGCAACAACAACATATTTAAAGTGTTTTCAGCTCAGGGAAATCGCATAGTGTGATTCACAACAGTTATTAAACAAAATTTGCAATGTCACAAAAAGTGTTCACAGGTTTCAAAGGTCTTTTATTGTCACATATACCAGTTTTGGTACAGCGATATATGAATTACCATACAGCCATTCAAAATAAAAAGTAACAAGACACACAACTAATAAAAGTTAACATAAACATCCACCACAGCGGATTCCCCACATTCTTCACTGTGATGGAAGGCAAAAAAGTCCAATCTTCTTCCTCTTTATTCTCCCGTGGTGGGGGCGATCGAAGTTCCTGCATCTGGGCGATCGAAGTTCCTGCGTTAGGGTGTAAATTCTCGTTTCTAAGCTTTCACCCAGTCTGATTTCCGTAAAAACACTGAATCGAGCACTTGAAACAACAACGTTTTATTTTAACAAAAGCGCATTACAGTTCAACTACTGTACCTATCCCACCACAGGTTCGATCCTCGTATCTATCTGTTCACGCCCTCTAGGCCTCGCTCAGACAGAGACAATCCAGAAAGTCACACAGTCCCAAGCGCTCTCCAAGAAGATCGACGCTGGACCTCGTGGTAGCGGACTTTTATATGTCCCGGGAACTCGAGGGGCCGGACCACATGGTGGTGGTCTCTTAATAATCCAATTACATATATTGATTAATCCCATACATAAAAGATATTTCCCTAACCCAATAATACAGCAGCTCAATACATTGTGTTCAAACCGGACTTCGCAAGGAAGCCAACTTAGAAACATTTACCCTGATCTGCAAGAAACCCAAACAAGCCTCAATACCTTATCCAATCAACACTTCGACAAAGTTGAACTCTGCAACATTATTTACAATTATTTACAAGGTGTATGTCTGGTTTGCAGCCATCCAATCCATTCTATGCATTTTGCACCTAATTGACAGGGCCTGCAGATGTTCCTATTTTTTGCATGCAAATTGTATTTAGGTTGTAGACACACTGGCACTACTCCACAGCTTGTCCGGGCTCTGCATAGAGGAATTCCAAATTGACCAAATCTCCCAGCAGCCCTGAAGCTTTTACCCCATTTTGAAGTCGTAGCCTCTCCAATTTGGCCAAGATGAACATTGGTGGTCGAAGCTCCCGCATCGGGGCAATCGAACCTCTCGCATCGGGGCGGTCAAGATCCTGCGGCTTGGAGGTCCCGAAGTCGGTCTTTGACCAGAGACCACGAGCTCCACAATGCTATGTCCACAAGCACCCATGGATGGAGCTCCGAGGATGGAGCTTGGAGGTAGATCCCTGGCAAAGGGATCGCGAGCTCCATGATGTTAAAGTCCGGTAGGCCCCTCACGTTGGAGCTCTCAAAAGGCCTCCAGCAAAGGCCATCAACTCCTCGATGTTAGGCCACAATGTGGAAGGAGTTATGATATGGAAAAAATTGCATCTCGACGAGGTAAGAGATTAGAAACGGTTTTTCCCAACCCCCACCCCCCATATAAACCAAGCAAAAACATACATATCACACATACAATTAAAACACAAAGAAGGAAAGGACAGACAGATTGTTGGTGAGGCAGCCATTGCTGGTGCCACCCAGTGGTTCGGGCAGATGAATACTTGTCATCTTGGGCCAAGATGTAGGCTATAAGGAATAAAGACACAATGTGCTGGAGTAACTTAGTCCGTCAGGAAGGATCTCTGGAGAACATGGACAGGTGACCTTTGGGTCGGTACATTTCTTACAGACACCTGTAAACCAACATCACCAAGTTCCTTGTTTCTAGGCTTTAAGGAATGTGTGAAGGTGGATCAATGTGCACATGTTGACAGATTGCATTTAGAAAATCAGAGTCGATGCTGCTGAAATTGCAACTGTCAATCAAGAATTGATTAAAATGTGGAGTTTCAAGGGTCAACCCACAATAAGGAATCTTTATCAAAGCAGGAAATCAACTCTCAAGTGGGTACTTTCAAAACAGAACTATTTGGCTGGAACCAGAAATAGGTCACAGGATATGTATCAAGCCAAGTAAAACTGACATTTAACATTTCCGAATCATTGGAAAGAAGTATCCCATCTCAAGCCGTACCCTATCCACATTCTCCAGAGATGCTGCCTGACCCCATGAGTTACTACAGCACTTTGTACTTTTTGTGTAAATTAGCAGCTATAGTTCCTTGTGTCTCGAAAATGCAATTTTCTCTAAGAATGGGATGAGGCATTTGATCCATATATTGCAGTATCTCAAAATTAATTTATCAGGGCAATGCAGTGCATCTTTACGCAAACTAAGCAAGAAAAAATAAATAACATCTTGCAAGGTCAAATAAACATAGATTCCATTTTAATGCAGATTTCAGATGTGTTTTAAGCTAAAATAATTGTCATGTCTCCTCTCAGTGAGCAGTAGTGCCTCCATCAGTCATCACATAGTTTCTGACAGCATTTGGAATGATTCAGACATAGGCATCTTTCTTTGCGAAAGGTAATTCAATCCTAATTCAGAATGTCTTGTATGAAAACATAAATATGTTCACATATTGGTACGCACGTTGTTTAAATAAAATCAGTATTGGCCTGAAACTGACTGGTCTGGACCTGCTGCCAACAGTCACCTCCCTCAAGCATCATTCTCCTGAATTTGAGGACATAAAAGACTGCAGATGCTGGAATCTGGAGCATATATTCTGTTACATATTCTGTTGTGCTGCTGCAAGTTAGAATTTCATTGTTCTGTATTGGACATAGGACAATAAAACACTCTTGACTCTTGAAAAAAAGAAGTGCTGGAAGAAACTCAACGGCCAGACAGCATCTGTGGAGAGAAATGGACATAAGATGTATCGGGTCAAGTTCATTCCTCTCAGTCCAATATGCCAACTGTCCATTTTTCTACATAAATTTTGGCTAAACAACTGATTCTCCAGTTTGCTGTTTATTCTCCTGTCTTTACTTACTGTATGCCAAATGCCGAGTACATATTTTGTTGGCTGAAAGTATCCCGGATTTCATCAACAAGTCTCTAAAAACATACAATGGAGAAACCTGCTCCTGAAACCGAGAGGGCTTGTCTCACTTGAGTGCAATTTGCGCGTCATTTACGCAAAAGGCTGGTAGTGACTGACGAGCGACAGTTGCGCAAAAATCGTCTAGCAGTACAACAGTCGCACGCCAAGTGCCCCTGAGGGCCCTTCCCCCTTTTGGAGCCATTTGCGATGTAGTTTGTACATAGTCCGATATCCGTGGCAAGGATTTTCCCAGCGAAAATCAAAGATACTATGGTGAAATTTTTTCAAAACTACATGCGCCTTATACCCGGGTGGTCACGTGGTGCGGCGCTCACATGATGCGCAAATGGCGCGCTGACAGCGTACGGGCAGTGCATGGTTACGGACGTTGATGCTCGGTGACGCATAATAAATTAGCATAGGCAACTTTCGTGCAACACCGTGCATAATCATGCGTCACTATGCGCTACATGTACGCCGTCAGTACATCAGCGTACACCATCAGTACGTCAGCGTGTGCAAGAGATCCGTCACGAAGGTGGCGCGCGAGGATTTTGAGCCTCATAAAATCCTGGGGCGCTGCGCGTCACGCGCGCATCATGATGCGCCAACCAATTTTTAGGATGTCTCGTAAATGACGCGCAAATGATGCCCAAGTGGGCAGGCCCTTGCCTGACCACTTTTACAACAACAAAAACGTATCCAAACTTTGCCAGCTGCCAGATCAATCGGGTTTGTGATTCTTTTTTTTACTTAAAAGGTAAACATAACATTATTCGTTTGCAGCTAAAAGAAACTGAAAAATACCATTAAATAACGAAAAACATTAAATAAATCACTACTAATTAAAATTTTACTCACCTTCGCATATCCAGCAACCCCTAATGAAATTAATGGTGTTATGGCTCATGCACCATGTCTGGCCTGCAGACATTTAATTGCACAACTTAAATGCTGAGAAATGTAGCAAGATTAATTTGTTCCATGGCATTGAAAGATATATCACCAATTACTGATGAGCAAATTGGATCTTTCATATTTAACTAAGCCATGCCTGCAGCTTTGTTCTGGACAGTTGGCATTTACCATCATATTCATGGATATTATCTCCCTGGACAATGAGTGGGTTGAGCATTTCACATTATCTGAACAACAGCAATTGGAAGCAAAATTCTCGGTTTGGGAAGAAAGGCAGACCCAGGAATTCAACAGCTGTTGAAAGCCAAGGCTGCCTTACACATTGTTGCCAATGCTGCCCTACACTTACCAAACAGCCACAGTGATGGAAAGAAAACCACATAAACATCAGCTCGTACCTTTCCTTGGGTTTTTCTTGTGTATTTCTCCATAGATCATAGTCACAAATGATTGGTCTCATATATATGTAGATCATTGATATCAATTTCTAAAATAGGCCCAAGAGTAAGTCAAGCCTGTAATTTTTCTGATCTATGCTTGCTGCAGTAAAACTTCTGTATTATATTGTGATGACCGATTTAAGAGTTAAATCTATTCATAACTAAAACTCTGATCTTGTTATCTTCCGGTTTGGGCTAAATTTGCGCAAAAATAGTTCGCGATTGCGCTACAATTTTTCACCAGTTCACTCACCGTTCTCCTGGGCACCTTCACACACCCCGCCGCACACACACACACACATCTGCCCCCATACACCTCACCCCCACAACCACCCACAACGCCCCCTACCCCGCAGCCCACCCCTTCCCCGCAACCCCCTCCGCCACAACCCCCACTTCCCCACAACTCCCCTCCCCATAACCCCTCCCACCCCCACAACTACTCCCAGCTGCTCCCACACCCCCCCTGCCCCCGCAGCCCCCCGCCCCACAAACCCCCCCTGCCCAACAAGTCCCCCCCCCGCCCCCACAACCCCTCCGCCCACACAGACCCCACACTGCCCACACCCATCCCCCCAACACACACCCCCACATACCTCTCCCACATCCCTCCACCCTCTCCCACATCCCTCCACCCTCTCCCACATCCCTCCCACCCACATACACACCTCCCCCACCCCAACCAACCCCAACCCACCCCCCCGCCACAACCCCCCTCCCCCACATCACCCTCTCCCCCCCTCATACACGTCCCCATCCACACACACTCCTCCTCCCCTCCCACCCCTCACCCCCTCCCCCTGCCCCCCACACCCAACTTCCCTCCCCTCCCACACATGAAGAGGAGGGGGAATGAGTGCTCGGGGATGAGGGGAAGTGAGCCGCGCCTGCGCAGTTAAGGGCTATGGGTGAGTGGTGGAATATTGCATTGGGGGAACAGGTGAGTGGTGGAATATTGCGTTGGGGAATGGGTTGCGTTGGGAGACCAGGCCTCCCATGTGACTGGGACCCAATGGGTCCCACTTAGTCTAGTGTTTACTTAAAATGTCTGTAACAAGATTAGAAAAACACTCATGGAGGATAATAATCATATCCTTCCCCGTTCTTGAATACAAATACGTTCTCACAAATGATTGATGACTCTATACAAAGGTAAAGAAGGCATACCTCTTAGTGCACTTGGCAAATTTGATCAAAGAATAATACATTTACCTGTGGACTTTTAAACAGATTGCCATTCAATATTCAAATGTAAAATATTCCTATCTTATATTTTACTTAAAAAGCATTAATGTTCACATGGAGATATTATTTTAGAAATAGCAATGGGACTTAGAATGGTCACCTTTCTCCCCCATTAATCCTGCAGAATGACTTGACTACATGTCTGGTTCCCTTAACTAAAGAAGGAATACAACCATGGTTTCCGGATTGATTCCCAAGATTGTGGGGGTGGGGGGGGGGGGGGGGGGGGGGGGGGGGGGGGGGGGGGGGGGGGGTGAGGGGGGGGGGGGGGAGATTTTATATGATTAAAGATTTATAGAGTTTTGGAAAGAATGAGAGGTCAAATGGAAAAAATACAGAATTCATTATAGGGGCCTATGGACAGTAAGAGCAATATGTTCTGCCTAAAATAATTAGATTCAATGGTAGAAGTCTTAAAATAAGAGGACTGCCAATCAGAATTAAGATTAAAATAAATGCCTTTAAAGGGCAGAAAAAAACTTTGCATTCTTCACTCAAGACGGCTGTAGAGACTCAACCACTGACTATCGACAAGACAGAGACAGAGAAACAGGCTTTTGGCTTTTAATGAATCAAGGGACTGGGGTACATCAAGTAAGTGTTGCTGATGTAAAACAACAGTAATGATCATTTTGAATGGAGGACGAGGCATAGGGAACTGCAGGGCCTTGTTCTGCTATTTCTTCTGCCATTTAAAAAAAAATCTGAATCAGTGAAGGCGATTATTTATCAATCAGATAATTCTGGCTTGTGCACACTTCAGTAATAATACATCTTTATGACACAGCCATTTGCAAAAAAATAATCGCTTCAATTATCTTTTTAATTCAGGTGATGAACTAGAAAGCTGAGATATTATTTCAAGGAGTTGATATTAATTATACATATGTGTACATGTGATTAAAGACGAGTAGCACCTCTGCCACAGCACTTGGCAACATACAGCACATTTAGCTGTCTTTAATTTATTCTCCTATAAAAAGGTGAAAAACTTCACAGTTAAACACACTTTACCTAATAAAGATAAATATCAAGTCTGCATTCCTTAATGTTTTTAGTGAATTTATTGTTTGGTAACACAGTTGAATTTTACTGCATTATCCGAACTGTTGAAATAGGTTCCCTTATAAAGAACTAATTTCTAGAGCGTTCTCTACCCTCAAAATAAATTTAAAGTCATGTTGTTTTGCGCAATAACAATGGAGTTTCAAATTCAACTTTATAAAAGCAATATTTATTTTAACTTTAAAAAACTGTAATTTTATGACCTGTGATTCATTGATTGTGAGGAAATGAACTTGATCTATTACTGAAAATGTAATCTGTGTACATTTTCAATCGTGGAAATCAATAATTTTGATCACAGAATAACAAGTATCCAAGTTGCCATTTACTTCTGTGAGATTAGAATGGCTGGATCAATGTTAATTGCTTATTTGCCTGCATTTTGTACAAATCTTCCCAGAAACACAAAATGCTTGCCATTCCTAAAATCCACTATATTTCAGCATAATAAATTGTAATAGTAGTTAATATTATTTGATTGGTTAATCGAAAGATACAGTATGGAAACAGGTTCTTCTGCCCAGTGAGTCCATGGTAACCATTGATTACCCAATCACGCTAGTTCTATGTTTTCCTGCTTTCGCACCTACTCCCAACACACTAGGTGCAATTTACAGAGGCAATTCACTGAAAAACCTGCATATCTCTGAGATGCGGGAGGAAACCAGAGAACCCGGAGGAAATTCACAACTCTCTGGGTGAAAACGTTTTTTCTCAACTCAGTCTTAAATGACCCCCCTTTTATTCTAAGACTGTGGCCCCTGGTTCTGGACTCACCCCACATTGGGAATATTTTTCCTGCATCTAGCTTGTCCAGTCCTTTTATAATTTTATATGTTTCTATAAGATCCCCCCTCATCATTTTAGCTCCAGTGAATACAAGCCTAGTCTTTTCAATCTTTCTTCATATGACAGTCCCACCATCCCAGGGATCAATCTCGTGAACCTACGCTGCACTGCCTCAATCACAAGGATGTCCTTCCTCAAATTACGAGACCAAAACTGTGCACAATACTCCAGATGTGGTCTCACCTAAGCCCTATACAACTGCAGAAGAACCTCTTTACTCCTATACTAAAATGCTCTTGTTATGAAGGCCAAAATTTCATTAGCTTTCTTCACTGCCTGCTGCACTTGTAAGCCAACTTTCAGTGACCGGTGTACAGGGACACCCAGGTCTCGCTGCACCTCCCCCTTACCTAACCTAACTCCATTGAGATAATAATCTGCCCCTTTGTTTTTTGCCACCAAAGTGCGTAACCTCACATTTATCTATATTATACTGAATCTGCCACGCATCTGCCCACTCACTCAACCTGTCCAGAGCACCTTGCAACCTCCTAACATCCTCTTCACAGTTCACACTGCCACCCAGCTTTGTGTCATCTGCAAACTTGCTAGTGTTGCTCCTAATTTCCTCTTCCAAATCATTAATATATATGGTAAACAGTTGCGGCCCCAACACCGAGCCTTGTGGCACTCCACTCGCCATTGCCTGCCATTCTGAAAAGGACCAGGTCACTCCTACTCTTTGCTTCCGGTCTGCCAACCAATTTTCTATCCATGTCAACACCGTACCTCCAATACCATGTGGTCTAATTTTAGTCACCAGTCTCCCACGCGGGACCTTATCAAAAGCTTTCTGAAAGTCTAGATACACTACATCCACTGGCACCCCTTCATCCATTTTACTTGTCACATCCTCAAATAATTCCAGAAGATTAGTCAAGCATGATTTCCCTTTCGTAAATCCATGTTGACTTGGACTAATCCTTTCACTGCTGTCCAAATGCACCATTATTACCTCTGTAATAATTGACTGAAGCATCTTTCCCACCACCGAAGTCAGGCTAACTGGTCTGTAATTCCCCATTTTCTCTCTCGCTCCTTTCTTGAAAAGTGGGATAACATTAACTATCCTCCAATCCACAGGAACTGATCCTGAATCTATTGAACATTGGAAAATTATCACCAATGCGTCCACTATTTCTAGAGCCACCTCCCCGAGGATCCTGGGATGCAGACCATCAGACCCAGGGGATTTATCATCATTCAGTCCCATTAGCCTACCCAATACTATTTCTCGCCAAATTAAAATTTATTTCAGTACCTCTCCCCCCTTAGATCTTCTCTCCTCCAGTACATCTGGGAGATTGTTTGTGTCTTCCTTAGTGAAGACAGATCCGAAGGACCTGTTCAACTCTTCTGCCATTTCTTTGTTGCCCATAATAATTTCACCCGTGTCTGCCTTCAAGGAACCCACATTTGACTTTGCTACTCGTTTTCCCTTAACATATCTAAAGAAGCTTTTACTGTCCTTCTTTTATATTCCTGGCCAGTTTCCATTCGTACTTCATCTTTTCAGCCCATATTGCCCGTCTTGTTTCCTTCTGTTGTCCTATGAAAGTTTCCCAATCCTCTGGCTTCCGGCTACTCTTTGCCGTGTTATACAGCTTTTCTTTTAGTTTTATTCTATCCCTAAATTCTCTTGTCAGCCACGGATGCCTCCTACTCCCCTCAGAATCTTTCTTCCTTTTTGGAATGAAATGATCCTGCATCTTCCGGATTATGACCAGAAATTCCTGCCATTGCTGTTCCACCGTCATTACTGTTAGGATCTCTTTCCAGTCTACCTTGGCCAGCTCCCCTCTCTTGCCTTCATAGTCCCCATTGTTCAAATGCATCACTGATACTTCCGATTTAACCTTCTCCTTCTCAAATTGCAGATTAAAACTAATCATATTATGATCACTACCTCCAAGTGGTTCCTTTACCTCAAGTTCTCTTATCATATCTGGTTCATTGGACAACACTAAATCCAGAATTACCTTTTCACTGGTCGGCTCCATTACAAGCTGTTCTAAGAATCCATCTCGGAGGCACTCTACAAACTCTCTTTCTTTGGGTCCTGAACCAATCTGATTTTACCAGTTTACCTGCATATTGAAATCCCCCATCACCATGGTATCATTACCTTTGTTACATGCCAGTTTGAACTCCTGCTGCAACTTACACCCTACATCCGGGCTACTATTTTGGGGTCTGTTGATAACATCAATTAGTGTCTTCTTGCCTTTAAAATTCCTCAACTCAATCCACAGTGACTCTACCTCGTCAGTCCCTATGTCTTTCCTCGCAAGGCACTGAATTCCATCCCTCACCAGCCAAGCTAACCCCCCCCCCCCCCCTTCCCACCTGCCTGTCCTTTCTATAGGATGTATAACTCTGAATATTAAGTTCCCAGGCCCGATCCTCCTGCAGCCTCAGTAATCTCCACAATGTCATATCTACCAAGACAGCACAACATCCTCGAATCCCGTCTGTTCTTGCAGAAACCCCTGTCTGTACCTCTCACAATGGAGTCTCAAACTACAATGGCATTGCCTGATGTTGGCCTCAACAGCCCTTTTGGCTTAGCAAGCCAGTCTGCCGCTCAGTGTGATAACGTCTTCTGTCGCGACAGCCTCTAAGTGGGTGACAAGAGGTACAACACCTGGAGACGTTTGCATTCCATTATTCCCTCCCTTTCTCACCGTCACCCACCTTCTCTCTTCCAGTACCTTAGGTGTACAATCTTACAGTAGGACTTGTCAAGGAACGACTCAGTTTCTCAGACGAACCTGAGGTCATCCACTTGCTTCTCCAGTTCCCCAACACGGTCCTTCGGGAGCTGTACCTGAATGCACTTCTCACATTTGTAGCAGCCAAACATCCTCAAAAGCTGGCATTTTAAAATAACCCTGAATAGAATTGTCTGAAGTATAGCTTTACTGAAAGTATGCCAAGATGCTAAGATGAATGTTTAGCAAATGTTCCATCATTTAAATATTGGAGGATAGATGAAGCAGGGATTAGATGGACAGGGCGAAGCCAGCATAAAGAATTGTCTGAAGGAAAATATGAGTGTTCCAGATATGTGATTGCTATTTTAGGGTTCTTAGTTGGGTGTAATCTCCAAAAGTTGCATAATTTTAACAATTTTATTGGTGCATTTTCTGCCACTGACTACTATAATTGTGTTGTGAGTTGCTGAGCTGAAAAAAAAAAAACATTTGACTCATACTCAGCCTTACAAAGTTTCTGTGCCCCTGTTAACAGAAGGGGGATTAAAAATAGAATTGGATTCACCGATCTGTGCAGATATCCTCTCCAATTAGGAAAATTACTGAACCAAAGCATTGAAACAGAGCGACGAGCTCAGCAGAGCAAAGAAATTTGAATCCCAATTATTTTAGCCACAAGCAGAAACATTAGGCATGAAAACACAAAGGAGCTGTTTGGTGCTTAGTCAGAAAGCATTTAATCCCAAGGTGGAGTACAAAGAGAAGAAAATCAGGCAGTATGCAACACACTGCCTAAAAAATAATCAGCTCAATTTTTGGATTGTTAAAACATCATTCGGTTCTAGCATACCACTAAATCGCTTCTGTGCAGTGAGTAACAGTTGTCCTTTGAGTGGAGAATGATTATTTCATTAATGTCCTGTATGTTCAAAGATGTTTGTGTGCCACACAAAGAACCATGCCCACCTCGAGAAGGTGTGTGTGCTGGAAGGTTGTACTTTCACATTCCTTCCATCCTTCCCATCTTCCAACGCTGGGCAAAGCTCCTTGAAGTTGGCTTCTGCCTTATGGAGAATGTGGCACTGCTGAAGTTGATTGATCATTTATTGAACCTTGGTGATATGGAATAATAGCTGAGGAATCTGGAGAGCTACCACCAATGATGCCTCTAAAATATCTATCTGCAGGGACTACTAATTTGGCAACTTGTTTGACATGGAGGAGTTTGGCTGTAGGGCCTGTTTCTGTGCAGTGTAGCTCTATGAATTCCATGTTAAGAAGCAATGTGATCCCCATATTTGCCCTTGAATTTCAAACATAGAGGTAAGAAAGAGGGAGAAACAAGGTCAAAGATATTGTTGGTGGAAAAATCACATGAGCAGTGTGATGTTATGCACAGGAGAGAAGGGTGTTGGGAGTGAGGTCCAAGGATGGGAAGACAGAAGATCCCAAGGCCAACACCTATGAGTTGATGGTTGTAGATTGCAAATGTCCTTAACTTTAGGATTGACACACCAAAGAACAAGAGTCAAGAGTCAAGAGTAAAGTGTTTTATTGTCATATGTCCCGGATGAGACAATGAAATTCTTACTTGCCGCAGCACAACAGAATATGTGAATATGTAAACATAGTACATAACGGGGGAAGAGAAAAAAAGTTCAATAAATAACAAATATAGTACAGTAATAAGCCTTTTGCAGTTCAGAGCTCAGAGCTTATTTGTTGTTGTGTTTAATAGCCTTATGGCTGTAGGGAAAAAGTTGTTCCTGAAACTGGACGTCACAGTTTTCAGGCTCCTGTACCTCCATCCCGATGGCAATGGTGAAATGAGTGTGTGGCCAGGATGGTGTGGATCTTTGATAATTTTGGCTGCCTTTTCGAGGCAGCGACTGCAATAGATCCCTTCAACGGTGGGGAGGTCAAAGCCGGAGATGGTCTGGGCAGTGGTCACAACTTTTTGTAGTCTTTTCTGCTCCTGGACGTTCAAGTTGCCGAACCAGGCCACGATGTAACCAGTCAGTATGCTCTCTATCGTGCACCTGTAGAAGTTTAGGAGAATCCTCTTCGACATGCAAAATCTCCATAATCTTCTCAGGAAGTAGAGTCGCTGATGTGCCTTCTTTATAATTGCATCGGTGTGCCGGATCCAGGAAAGATCTTCGGAAATATGCACGCCCAGGAATTTGAAGTTTTTGACCCTCCACCATCGACCCATTGATGTAAACAGGATTGTGGGTCCTCATCCTTCCCCTACCAAAGCCCACAATCAGTTCCTTGGTCTTACTGATGTTGAGAGGCAGGTTATTGTGCTGCCACCATTTGGTCAATCATTTGATCGAAAGAGAACAAGGAATATTTCGGAGATAAAATACCATATCCCAGAATTTGGATCTAATAATGCTGGAGCTTTTTGTTTCAATGATAGGTTGAAAAGTAGATTTAACCTGGCATACATCACATTTCTGGGTAGAATTATGCCAAAAAGATAATTCAACTAAACACTCCCTATCATCTGAAAACCGGCCTTGACCCGAAACGTTACCCATTCCTTTTCTCCAGAGATGCTGGTTGACCCACTGAATTACTCCTGTTTTTTGTGTCTAATTTCCTATCATTATTTGGTTTGTAACAATGTGACTTCATGCTTGATGATATCCCTCTTGGAGAGTCTCTTTTGGATGATAGTGGGATCATGAACCCATACCATCTGGGTCATTTGACTCTCCAGCTTGACAATTTTCCTATTTCAGTGTATTAAAACAGAACACAAAGTTCCAGTGACCTCAGCAACATCTGAACAACTGAAAACATAATATTCAATTGCCTTACTGATGAAGGCCAGCATGCCAAAGTTTTCTTCACCAACCTATCTACCTGCAATGCCAGAATAATCAAATATGATCAAGGATGGTTACAGTGGGGACATCAGGTAGTCTTTCCTAGCATTCAAAGGAAAACAATTGTAGATAAGTTACACAACAAACAGACTGATTGTATTATGATTGTAAAGCCTATTGCTAGGAGCTTTGTGGTTTTGCTGATCATTGATGAAGGGATGGAAGAAATGTATAAGTAATGCGGAGCCCATATGGCTTTAAACATAGAAACATAGAAAATAGGTGCAGGAGAAGGCTATTTGGCCCTTCGAGCATGCACCGCCATACATTGTGATCATGGCTGATCATCCACAATCAGTAAACCGTGCCTGCCTTCTCCCCATAATCCCTTGAATCCGCTATTTAGACACAATAACAACCATGGAAATAACTGACATGACCTTTCCAATAGGTCCATATTGACATTTATCAAAATAACAAATGTTTTCTTGCACTTATCAGCAGCACTCAGAATGGATTGAAGTCAAATATTTCAATTTGTATGACAACAGAAGGTACATTTGAAGAGTTGATTTGGACACTTCTTGGACTAATTCCTGACATTGGTTTACAGTTCACGTTATTGGAGAGCTATATGTAATTAAAAGGCATCAATAGTCATCTATCCAGCTAGGCCTGGTGTCTTCCTTTCATTTACCTGTGCTTACAATGACCCAGCATTGAGTGTTTGTTAACTGTACAAACATTCAGTTCAGGGATTACATACATTATAAAAAAGCAAATGTTGTGGAAACATGCCTTTACTTGTGATCTTGTGAGACTACAGTAACTTTGTTGTAACTGTTCACACTACAATACCCTTTTCTTCCTTTTTTCTGACCTATGCCATTAGCCAAGCACTATATACGAAAAACTATCTTGGGCGTTAACCTGCCACTGATCCAATTAGACACCATATGACCAACCAAGTTGCCCTTGCTTGACTGTAGACCCTGATGGACTCTGTGAATATCTGCTAATGAATCACCAGGTCACCCTTCATTGATTGCAGTGCCTGGTGGCTGAGTGATTTAACTTAAAGGGTAAAACTTTGCTAACCATTAGCAACTGTATTTGCAGCTTCCTCTTTAATGTATCACTAGATTTGCTGTCCCAACAACTTTTTTCAACCTGATCAAATAACACTCTCTCCTTTCTTGCCTGTTATTTGTGTCTGCTAAGATAGTTCAATTGTTCAAAAGTTACTTAATTGTCGCATGTACCTAGATTAATTGAAATGGTTTGTTTTGCACACAATCCAGTAAAATAATAATACACGTAAGCACAGTCATATAGAAGTACAAGAGTGCAATGATTGTAGGGTAAAAAATAGTAAATTTCCTCTGAGACAGTACAGAAAAGAGTTGCCATGTTTGCAGCAATACATTGAACATTTCAAGTATCAACATTTAAAAATATTGAAATATTATCATAAGATCATCAAGAGTCAAGAGAATAGTGTTTTGTCATATTTCCCAGAAAGAACAATGACATTCTTACTTGCTGCAGCACAACAGAATATGTAATCATAAGAAATAATATAACAAAAGAAAAAAAGAACAAACAATAATAAATAATAATAATAATAATAATAATAATAATAATAACAATAATAATAATAGGCTATAATAGTTCATAGCTTATGAGGTTGTAGTGTTTAATAGCCTGATGGCTGTAGGGAAGTGGCTGTTCCTGAACCTGGAAGAGATAGGTGTAGAATTAGGCCATTTGATCCATCAAGTCTACTCCGCCATTCAATGATGGCTATCTAGCTCTCCCTCCTAACTCCAATCTTAGCCTTTAAGACCCGTTGTCCTGGCAGCTATACTGGATCAGTGATGTAGAAGTTGGCCAACCCTGGCGATACTCTTGATGTCTTCCTCTGCTGCTCCATGTTGGTCCAGGCCATGCCCAATCTGCACATTCATCAGTCTTCTTTGGTGCCTCCAGCAGTAATTACAAAGGGTACAAAGGGGATTCATTTGAAATGGGTTTAAACTTCAGGTAGAAAAATACAAATGTAAATATTTCAATGGTTCTTTCAATGGTTCTTTATTGTCATACATAATATTTCAATGGTTCTTTACAAGATACATCTACATTAAAGGCCCTGTCCCACTTACGTGTCCGTGGCATGCAAATTACGCGACCTCATCATCGCGTTGAGGCACACGGGCATCGTGTGGCCGCGTGGGGCCGGTCCCACTGTGAAGCGCAGTGGGGTATGTAGTTGAGCGCGATATCGCGTGCCGCTCCGAAATTTTGTAGTGAATGAAATCTTCGCGCGCCACTGGCCAGTCACGTAACTGAAGGCCAAAGTGGGACAGGCCCAAGACCCTGGTGCGATGCAACATCTCACCTGCAACAGCAGCAGAAGTAGGCAAACGATCATCGAACTCAGCCTGGGGCTCACGGCCATTGCAGATCTGGTCTGCCCCCACTTCTATTTCCAGAGCGGTGCCAAGAAAATTGAAGATAGACACAAAATGCAGGAGTAACTCAGCGGGACCTGCAGCATCTCTGGAGAGAAGGAATGGATGACGTTTCGGGTCAAGACCCTTCTTTCAGACTGAAGAAGGGTCACAACCTGAAACATCACCCATTGCTTCTCTCCAGAGATGCTGCGGGTCCTGCTGAGTTACTCCTGCATTTTGTGTACATCTTCAAATGACGTCATGCACTCCAGACGGCTGTGCGGATGCTTGAAGTCGTGTGCGACCTTCACGGGACCGTAGCGCCTCAACGCGACCACGAGGTTGCGTAATTAGCATGCCAAGGACACGTATGTGGGACAGGGGCTTAAGATTAAACATAGATTTTAACAGCCACCACAGAGCATGTGCGAAACCCCAGGGCACACAGCATAAGTGGAGGCACACAGCCATCAGTTCAATGTCTGGGCCACAAACATGCTCCTTCACCAGAGTTGTACCGACCAGAGTTGACCAGAGTTGTACCGACCGCTGTCACTCTCTCTGCAGTCCCTGTCCGCCTGAACAGTCAGAAAGTCATTCACAATTGCATTAGACTCCGGGATGTCCTCATGGAGCAAAGTCCCCGCAAACACGGAGATCACTGCACGCACGGCACTCCCTCCGAGTCCTCACCAATTCAGTCAGCGCGTCCATCTTGTTTTTCCGCCATCCTCACATTCCCCACTGTGATGGAAGGCCAATAACATAGACCTTCTTTCCTCCAAGCATCTGCATTCCCTTGAGCTCATTGTGTTGACATAAAATGTCATAATTAACCAACTATCCTTTAAAACAGGTTTCAATTGTGGTAGCTGTTTATTTAGCTGCATTTCTGAATTATTTTTCCATGATTTTTAAAAAAAACTGCCACTAATGATTAATATTTTCATAGGCTTTGTGTACAGAACCCAGACATTTGGAGCCCTATTTATTACTCTATTGTGAACTTCACAATCTTGTGGATAGTCAAAATCCAAAGGGGCATAATGCCTTTTAAAGAGCCTTTGGCTCTTTTACAGCAAACTGGGGTACATATAATACCATAACTAGTTTCCACTAGTGGAGAGTCTTGGACCAGAGGGCATATCATCAGAATAAAAAGATGTATCTTTAAAAAGGACATGAGGAAATTCTTTAGTCAGAGGCTGGGAAATCTATGAAATTCATGGTTGCTGGAGGCCATGTCATTGGGAATTTTTAAAGCAGAGATTGACAGATTCTTGATTGGCAAGGATTTTTCTTTAGTTTAGAGATACAGCGTGGCCCACCGAGTCCGCGCTGACCAGCAATTCGTACACATTTACTCTATCCTACACATACTTGAGACAATTTACAATATTACATAAGCCAATTAACCTACAAACCAACAAAGGGTGTCAAAAGTTATGGAAAAAAAGGCAGGAGAATGCGGTTGAGAAGGAAAGGCAGATCAACTATCAATGAATGACAGAGTAGACTCAATGGCCAAATGGCATAATTCTGCTCCTATGACATGAATTTATAGAACAATACAGCACAGGAACTGGTATTTAGGTTCACAGTGTCTATTCTGAACTTTGTGGCATTAAACCAATCTCCTGCTTGAGATTTATATCCCTCCATTCCCTGTACATTCATGCGTCCATCTATATAGAGAAAGAGAAGAGGAAAAAAAAGAAAAACCAAAAAAGATTATAGTATATATTATTCATCTTAATAGTGAATAACACAATTTCAAATAATGATGTCAATAGAGACATGCATACAAATCCAAAAAAAAAAAAAATTTTCATCTAATCCTGCCGGGTACCCATTGAGTTGTGATGCCAAGAACAACTACCCCTTCAAATATTCTGTATATGGAGACCATATCTGTTCAAAGAGTTAAATGACATATTTAGGTATTTACAAATTAGAAACTATATTAAGTCAAATACGCAAGACTATAAAAATAGAAAACCAGGATTATTTGACTGCAATCCCTAGATATCCTGTAACTCTTGAAATGAAAGAAATGTTCCTTTCTTGTAAAGGTGTTCTATCCTTTTAATTCCTAAATCATTCCAGTGTCTAAACCCCTTGTCCAATACTGACAAAGGATTATTCATAATTGGTGAACAAAGTGACAAATTATCCACATGTAGGGTCTTAACTAATTGTTTCCAAATACGGCTATTGCTATGAATTATAGGGTTATCACCATACTTTTTTTTTTGTACTTCCGTTGGTGCAAAAATAATCGAACCTACGTCAACAGTCTTCCTTTTCCATTTTTAGCCAGTTTGGCTCATCATCTAAATTTACCAACCAAAAATTCATATTTTTAATCTGAACTGCCCAGAAATAATATAAAAAAATTGGTAGTGCTAGTCCACCATTTATTTTAGATTTACATAGATGCTTTTTATTAATTAGATGATTTTTATAGTCCCAAATAAAACTATTAACCAAAGTATCTATTTTTTTAAAAAACATTTTAGGGAGATATAAAGGGATGGCTTGAAATAAATACAACAATTGTGGTAAAAAAAAAATTATAGCATTTATTCTACCGGTCATTGAAATAGGTAGTGTTTCCCAATATAAAATATATTTTTTTAGTTTATTTAACAATTGAGGGTAATTATATTTAAATAGACAGTTATAGGATTTAGATACATTAATTCCTAGATATTTAAATTTGTCCGTAACTATTTTAAGTGGGAAATGTTCTAGTATATTTGATTTTATTCCAGTTATAGGCATAATTTCACTTTTATTCCAGTTAATTCTATACCCAGAAAATGTGCCAAACTTAGTAATAACACTAAGTAGATTAGGAATACTAATTTCTGGTTTTGTAATATAAATTAAGATGTCATCTGAGTATAGAGATATTTTATTCGTTGAAATTTTATATCCATATATTTCTGGTTCTGATCTAATCATTTCGGCTAATGGTTCTATTACCAGAGCAAATAGTAATGGTGATAACGGGCATCCTTGTCTACAACCCCTAAAGAGATTAAATTTTGCTGATAACATTTGATTTGTTAATATTCTTAAAATTTGTTAATATTCAAAAAGTACGGGATGCACTTGAACCCGAGGGGGACCAATATCCTGGCAGGGAGATTGGCAAAGGCTACTGGGGAGACTTTAAACTAGAAAGGCTGGGTGAGGGACTCGGGTAGAGGGGGCTAGGGGTCAGGGTGTGGGGCAAGAGGCAGAGAAGGGAAGCACTCGGACCCAAAATGTAGGCGAGAAAGATGAAAAAGATAATAGACAGAGAATAAGGGATGGTGGGTTTCTAAAATGAGTATATTTTAATGCTAGGAGCATTGTAAGAAAGGTGGATGAACTTAGAGACTGGATTGATACCTGGAAATATGATGTTGTGGCAATCAGTGAAACATGGTTGCAGGAGGGCTGTGATTGGAAACTAAATATTCCAGGATTTCGTTGCTTCAGGTGTGATAGAATTGGAGGGACCAGAGGAGGAGGTGTTGCATTGCTTGTCAGAGAAGATATTACAGTAGTGCTTTGGCAGGATAGATTAGAGGGCTCGTCTAGGGAGGCTATTTGGGTGGAACTGAGAAGTGGGAACGGTGTAGCAACACTTTTAGGGGTGTATTATAGACCGCCAAATGGGGAGCGAGAATTGGAAGAGCAAATATGTAAGCAGATATTAGTAGTAAGCACAAGGTAGTGATTGTGGGAGATTTCAATTTTCCAAAAATAGACTGGGAAACACATTCTGTAAATGGGCTGGATGGTTTGGAGTTTGTAAAGTGTGTGCAGGATTGTTTTTTTGCAGCAGTTTAGAGAACACTGTCCGGTGAGCAAGAGCAGCATCAGCTCCGGGGCCAAACGGAGTACCATACAAGCTCTACAAGAATGCACCGGATGTGTTACGCTTTCTATGGAAGCTCATGAGGGTGGTGTGGAAGAAGCAAACAATACCTAAGGTGTGGCAAAGGGCCGGCGGCGTACTAATACCTAAAGAAAAGGATGCATCAGACATCAGCCAATTCCGGCCAATATGTCTCCTCAACGTTGAGGGAAAAATCTTTTTCAGCATTGTATCACAAAGGCTATCCACCTATCTGGTAACAAACAAGTACATTGATACATCTGTACAGAAAGCAGGAATTCCAGGTTTTTCGGGCTGCTTGGAGCACACAAGCATGATCTGGCACCAGATCCAAGCAGCTAAGGAAGAGACCTACATATGATCTTCCTCGATCTGGCGAATGCATTTGGTTCAGTTCCACATGAACTGCTTTGGGAATCTTTTGCCATTTTCCATGTACCAGAGCTCATCACCACACTGGTCAAGAACTATTTCCAAGACTTGCAGCTGTGCTTCACAACAGCTGAATTCAGTACAACATGGCAGCGCTTGGAAGTAGGCATCATGGCAGGCTGCACAGTCTCACCCTTGGCATTTTCAATGGCCATGGAAGTCATCATCATGGCCTCAAAATGGGTGGTGGGCGTTGAACGAACCAGTGCTGGGCTCCGTCTGCCGCCCATCAGGGCATACATGGACGATATGACAACAATAACCACTACTGCAGCATGCACCAAGCGGCTACTTGGAAAGCAGGAGAACATCAAGTGGGCCCGAATGAAAATCAAACCAAGTAAGTCTCGAAGCATCTCCATAGTTAAGGGGGTGCTTAGAGACACAAGGTTCTGCATCGGTGACAACCTAATACCAACAGTGTCTGAGCAGCCAGTAAAAAGCCTGGGCAGATGGTACAACGCAAGTCTCAAGGACAAAGAGCAGGTGCAACAACTAAGGCAAGAAATTGTCAACGGCCTGGAGATCATCAATCAGACCCTACTACCTGGGAAACTGAAGCTCTGGTGCCTACAGTTTGGACTCCTTCCTCGGACAATGTGGCCACTGACCGTTTATGAAGCTCCAATAACAACTGTGGAGAAGATGGAGCGAGCCATAACTTCATACGCGAAGAAATGGCTCGGTGTCCCACGATGTCTAACTAACATCGGCCTCTATGGCAAAGGGGTCCTGGAACTACCTCTCACTAGTCTAACAGAGGAATACAAGTGTTCCAAAGTAAGACTCCAGATGACACTGAGGGACTCTAGAGACAAGACCATCAGTGCTGTTGCGCCGCCCCTAGTAACGGGCCGGAAGTGGACACCATCTGATGCAGTACAGCAAGCTTCATCAGCCCTGAGGCACAAAGACATCGTGGGGCAAGTGCAGCAGGGAAGAGGAGGCTTTGGCCTTACGACAAGTAAACCAACTTGGCGAAAGGCCACAACATCAGAGCGGAGGACATTGGTGGTTGAGGAGGTGCGGCGACAGAAGGAGGCCGCAAGAAGTACAAAGGCGGTCTCTCTTGCCAAACAGGGGCAATGGATGCAGTGGGAAGGTGTGGAGCGGAGGAAGATCAGCTGGAAAGAACTATGGGAAATGGAATCAAGCAAGATCAGCTTCATCATCAGAGCGACATACGACGTCCTTCCATCACCAAAGAACCTCAATCAGTGGTACGGCGAGGATCCAACCTGTGCCCTCTGCCCAACTCCAGCGACCCTCAAACACATCATGGTAGGCTGCAAGACCAGCCTCACGCAAGGGAGATACACGTGGCAGCATAATCAGGTATTAAAAAGCCTGGCAACAGCCCTTGATAACAGGCTGTGTGCGACTAACTCCTTGCCTCCGAGAGCAAGAAACCCCTCCCACTTAAGGGCGACAACCTTTGTCCGAGAAGGACAGAAAACACCTAAACATCCTTCCACTAGATCAGAAGAAGGAAACCTATGCAGGGCCCGTGACTGGAGGATGCTGGTGGACATCGGCCGACAATTAATCTTTCCACCTGAAATTGCTTCAACCAACTTCAGGCCAGATTTGGTGTTCTGGTCCCTTTCACAGAAGACTGCTTACATCATAGAGCTCACAGTTCCATGGGAGAACTCTGTTGTGGAGGCCTATGAGCGTAAGAAGCTGCGCTACACAGAGCTTGCAGCAGAGGCAATGCAGCGTGGCTGGAACATCAACGTTTATCCAGTTGAAGTGGGATGCAGAGGATTTGTTGCGTCATCTACCATCAGACTGCTGAAGGAGCTTGGAATCCATGGTCAGGCTCTGCGGAAGACCATAAGATCACTCTCTGACGTGGCTGAAAGAAGCAGCTCTTGGATTTGGCTCAAGCGGAAAGACCCATGCTGGGCCCCAAATACGTTATGGTGAATCTTTGAGGCAGTTTGACACGGGACACGCGCTGAGGGCTGATCATCCTGCAGCGGGCCGCCCTTGTGGAGGGTGTATAGTGTTAAAAGGCCGAAACACCCAGTGATGCAAGGGTACACTACTGATGATGTGTCCTGTGCCCAACTGTCCTGAAGGTTACCCAGGCCAAGATATACGTATACGTACCCCCCCCCCCCCCCCCCCCCCCCCCCCCGATGTTGAGCGTCGACCACTCTCAGCAATCAATGAATGTCGTGAAATGCTCCCCACCTACTGGCACAAGGGACTTCTTAACATCTAGTCCTGTGTGTTTGATTCTAGGTTTTCTTACCTAAATTAATATTAGCAAATATTATTGAATTGATTTCAAAAGGAGAACAATCTTCTTTTTCCATATTTAACCAAATTGGTTGGTTATCTGTCTCTTCTAACCAAAAATTCATATTTTTAAAATTAACTGCCCAGTAATAAAACATAAAGTTTGATAGTGCTAAACCTCCATATATTTTTAATTTACATAAATGTTTTTTATTTATTCTATGGCTCTTATAATCCCAACTAAAGTTAGTAACTAGGGAGTCCACCTTCTTAAAGACATTTTTAGGAAGATATATCGGAATTAATTGGAAAAAATATAATAATTGTGGAAGAAAAATCATTTTCATTACATTAATTTTACCTAACATTGAAATGGGTAGAGTTTTCCAAAATAAAATGTTCTTTAATTTATTCAATAATAGTGGGAGGTTAGATTTAAATAAAGAATCAAATCTTTTTGTTACATAAATTCCAAGATATTTAATTTTTTCGTTTGTTATCTTAAATGGAAATTGTTGTAATATGTGTAAGTTATTTACTGTTATTGGCATAAGTTCACTTTTATTCCAATTGATACTATATCCTGAAAAAGATCCGAATTCAGTTATTAATTTTAACACATTTTGGATACTAATTTCTGGTTTTGTGATATAAAGTAATACATCATCTGCGTATAAGGACATTTTACTTTTAGTATCTCTAGTATCATACCCATATATTTCAGGATGTGATCTCACCCTTGAGCGAACGGTTCTATTGCAAGTGCAAACAGTAGAGGGGATAAAGGGCAACCTTGTCTACAGCCTCGAGATAAACTGGATTTAGTTGATAGCATTTGATTTGTTATTATTCTGGCTGTTGGGTTAATATACAATAATTTGATCCAAGTAATGAACTTCTCTCCCAATTTAAAAGTTTCCATAACCGAAAACAAATGGGACCATTCCACCTGATCGAAGGCTTTATCTGCATCTAACGAAATAACTACTAGATCTTTTTTAATACCTCTTTTCGAATATATAATATTGAATAACCGTCTCAAGTTATATGAGGAATATCGTTTTGGTATAAATCCTGTTTGATCGGGGTGAATTAATTCGTTAATAACTGTGCTTAGCCTTTGTGCTAATATTTTAGTTAATATCATTTGATCAGTATTTAAAAGAGCTATAGCTCTAAATGATCCTGGTTCATCCAGATCTTTGTTTATTTTAGGTATAAGTGTTATAATAGATTCATTTAACGTTTCTGGTAGTTTCTGCTGTGTATATATATATATATATATATATATTCATATAATGTTTTCAGACGTGGTACAATCTGATCATAAAATGTTTTATAAAATTCTGAGCCAATACCATCTGGTCCCGGTGTTTTACCATTTTTTAATGATCTAATAGATTCTTGGATTTCTTTTACTGAAATTTCAGCATTTAATGATTCTCTATTTTGTGAGTCCAACCCCTTCAGATTACTTTTTTTTAAATGCTTCTATTCCTATCTTGTTTTCTGTTGTTTTAGCAGTGTATAAGTTTTTATAATATTGCAGAAATCTCTCATTAATATCTTTAGGTCGTATTAAAAGTTCGCCATTATGTGATTTAATCCTGTGGATTTTTTTTTCTGCCTCCATCTTCCTTAATTGGCGAGCCAATAATTTTTGAGGTTTATCTCCAAATTCAAACTGTAATTGTTTAGTGTGTTGATAAAGTTTTACAACTTGATCTGAATATATTTTATTTAATTTATATTTCAGTGCTGCAATTTTATTATGTAATATTATGGATGGATTAGCTGCATTCTCTGTATCTAATTGTTTAATCTCCTTTTCCAGTTCTTGTTGATCCCTTCGATTCTTTTTATTATAAAATACTTGAGAGGAAATCATGATTCCCCGGAGATATGCTTTAAACGTTTCCCATAATAAGGAACAAGATATTTCCGGTTTGTCATTTATTTCAAAGAAAATCTTAATCTGTTCTGTAATATATTCCTGAGTTATTTTGTTTTTTAAAATTTGTGGATTAAATCTCCATTGTCCCCGTGTTTCTGTTTTACCATTTATTTTAATCTTAAATGTTAAAGGTGCATGATCTGAAATTATAATATTGTGATATTTAGAATTATAAGTGAGTGAAATAAGTTTGGCATCGACCAAAACGTAATTATTCTTGAGTAGGTTTTATGTACCGGCGAATAAAAGGAGTATTCTCGTCCAGTGGGATTTTCTACTCTCCAAACATCTTTAATATTAGTAGTTTCCATATATGCATTTAATAAGTCACTGAAATGGGATTTGATTTTCCTTTGTCTAGTAGATCTGTCTAAGTAAGGATCTAGTGTACAGTTTAAATCTCCTCCAATTATTAGGTTATATTGTGTTAATTCCAGGATATTGTTAAATATTTTCTTGAAAAACAATGGACTACCAAAGTTTGGTCCATATACATTAACAAAAATCATTTTTTTGTGCATTTAATTCTCCTATTACAATAATGTATCTGCCATCGTTATCAGTTATAGTTGATGTATGTTTGAATAAAATGCCTTTACAAAATAATATTGCTACGCCTCTTGATTTATGTGTAAAAGAAGAATGATACGTTTATCTATCCATTTAGCTTTCAGCCTATGCTCAGCATCTTTTTTTAAATGAGTTTCTTGAATAAAAATTACATCAGCTTTAATTGCTTTTAAATGTGCTAATACGAGATAAAATTTTAGTTAGTATTTGTTGATCAGTGTGTTACGACTCACGAATGCAGGTGCTTCAGAGTCGCGTAACATAGTCAAAAACCAGGTTCAAGTTCAAGAAAAAGTATTTTATTTAATGAAAACTCAAACCTGATTCAAACAACCCAGACAAGGACAAGAATACACCAATAAACAAAGATAACAGTGCTCCAGCCTGCCTCGCAATGGGCCGTCAAACTAGAGTCTCAAACCTGCCTAAATGGAAATATCCCTTAAACAAAATACACAAAAACCCTCAGGTCAGTCCTTATCTGTCCCAATTCAATATTAATTGATAAATGTAGCTAATAATACATAAAGTTCTAAGCCATGTGGCCAGCCTCCTGCAGCTCAGACCAGCAACCAGGATCGACGAAGAGGGAGAGAATTCTGGGAGATTCTCGTATTTAAGCTTCCGATGAGTCACCGTCACCTGACGCGACTTGGCCAATCGGGTACAGGAGCCCTTAACCCCTTGATTCCTGACTCCCAGCCACGAGACCTGCACTCAGGAGAGAAACACAAGAGTTAAGTACATAGCATTCACCAGAGGGGGGGGGGGGGGGAGTACCTAACAAGTGTTTAAAAGAGCTATTGCTCTGTATGACCCAGGGTCTTCCAAATCTTTATCAGCTTTAGGGATAAGTGTAATTGTAGATTCATTTAATGATTCTGGTAACTTCCTTGTTCATAAGCATATTTATATATTATATGTAAAAGTGGAGAGATCAGATCATAAAACCTCTTATAAAATTCAACACTTAAGCCATCAGGGCCTGCGGCTTTTCCGTTATTTAATGATCCAATTGATTCTTCAATATCTTTTACTGATATATCAGCATTTAACAAGTCTCTACCTTCCTTGATCCAAACTATTAATATGACATTCTTGTAGGAATGTTTCCATTGCATCTGGTTGTCTTGCTAGTTTAGATGAGTAAAGCTTTTGATTATATTGTAAATTATTATACATTATTTGTAAAAATGTATCATTGATATCTTTTGGTAAAGTCAATATTTCTCCTTGTTCAGATCTAATTTTATGTATCATTTTCTCCTCATCTAATTTTCTAAGCTGGCATGCCAGTAATTTTTGTGGTTTATCCCCAAATTCAAAGTGTACTTGTTTAGTCTGTTGAAATCTGATTTGAATATATTTTATTTAGCTTATATTTTAATGATGCAATTTTATTACTTAGCCCCTTTGAAGGGGATATTGCATTTTCAATATCTGATTGTTTTATTTAATTTTCCAACTTTTGTTGAGTCTTTCGATTTTCCTTATCAAAGTATGCGTGTGCTGATATTATCGCACCACGCATAAATGCTTTAAATGTATCCCAAAGCAATGATGGTGAAATTCCAGGTTTGTCATTAGTTTCAAAAAATAATTTAATCTGTTTTACCAAGTAATCATAACAAGCCTTATCATTTAATATTTGTGGGTTGAGTCTCCAGTTAGAGGTTTTAATAGTTATGTCTTTTAATTTTATCTTAAATGTTAATGGAGCATGATCCGAGATAATAATATTATGATATTTTGAGTCATACGTAAATGGGATTAGTTTTGAATCTATTAAAAAATTGTCTATCCTTGAATATGTTCCAAATACAGGGGGAAAAATGAGTATTCTCGAACAGATGGGTTATCTGTTCTCCAGATGTCCTTAACATTTGCTGTGTTAATAAAATAATTTATAAGTGTACTTGACTTAGAATTGTTTTTCCTTTTCACTGATGATCTATCTAAATAATTATCTAACGTACAATTAAAATCACCTCCAATTATTAGATTATGTTGAGTGGATATAGGGATATTGTTAAATATTTTCTTGATGAATAATGGGTTATCAAAATTAGGACCATATATTTTCATAAGGATTACTTTTTTAGAATGCAATTCACCTGTAATTATTATATATCTACCCTCAATATCTTCTATTATTGAGCTTTGTTTAAAAGGTATACCTTTACAAATAATTATTGCTACCTCTCTAGACTTATGTGTAAATGAAGAGTGATATACTTTGGAAATCCATTTTGCTGTTAATCTATGCTGCGTGTCTTTTTTAAGGTGTGTCTCTTGGAGAAAAGTAATATCAGATTTCAATCTATTTAATTGAGCTAAAACCTTACCTCTTTTAATTGGTTCATTAATTCCCTTAACATTCCAACTACAGAAGGTGATTCCATCACCCCCAATCGTAGTATTTATGTCATACATGTTATTATTAAGGTGGTTTATAATGGAGTAGATGTCTCAGCTCAGCCAACCCAATCCTATACCCAAACATCAGATCGATTAAATTTAATTTCTGTATCATTGTCTTATACACATGTCTCTTTGAACTAACTACATAATAACAATCATACTGAAATCCATATAATATATAATATGAAATAAAATACGTATATAAAAGTAATAATAAAAAATGTGAGTAAAGTAAGTGATGTTAGTAAAGTGTAAGGGGAAAAAAAAGTAACTACAACTATAATTAGTGTAGTTAATATTAGTGTAAGCCACACTAGTGTGGCTATTAATCTACGGACTTCCGTGAGAAAAAAAAAGATGTTAATAATTCCAGCTCCGTTTTTGCCTTAAGGGCTATATATGTCAGGGTGGGGTATTAAATTTATATACTTAATAATTAATTAATAATGCTGCTAATATCAAATATAATTAGTGTCATAGCACTATATTAGGAGAGTTAACGTACATTTTTAAGGGGTAGGTAATACAAAACTATATTTATTAATAATCCATCCATCCCTCCTTAACCCCAAGATAAAGTCCATGTCCATTGTTCCTCCTCCTTCCCAGCGGATCCTCCTTCAGTGTGAATCTTCCTCCTTTTCTGTGGATGGGCAGTATCATCAGGTAAGTGATCAATACTATTTAGTGTTGTTCATCTTCATCTACTTCTTCCTCTACTTCTTCCTCTCCAGTTTCTTCTGAATGTTTTGAGCGAATGCAAGAGCTTCTGTATGTTTGGTGAAGTGGTGCTCCTTGTTATCATAAGTTACTCTTAATGTTGCTGGGTACATCAGGCCATATCTCAGCTTCTTTATGTTCCTCAGGATACCTCTTGTTTCTGTAAATAAAGATCTTCTCTTGCCCACTTCCGCAGGGTAATCTCTGAAGGTACTGATGTTGTCTCCCTCATATTTGAGATTTTTCTTACGTATATTATTATCTTCACCATATCTTCAAAAACATGATCGTAAGCCACCGTCACAATCATCTGTCTTGGGGGAGCATCCCTCCTAAGGATACGTCTCAATGCCCTGTGTTCTCGGCCCAGCAGAGGTTCTTGGTCCAAGTTCAGAATATCTTTCAGGAGTTTTGCAGCAAATTTTTGAGGGTCTTGATCTCCCTCTCGGCCTCCACTCAATCCAACAATACGCAAATTCTGACGCCTTTGACGTCCCTCCAAGTCAATGCATTTCTCTGTTATTTTGTGTAATAATTCTGGTAAACGCTTGTTCTCGGAAAGACTCCTCTCGGCTGATTCAGTCAATTCTTTTATTATGTCATTTTGTTGGTTAAGTGAGGTTTTAATATGTTCTAACTTGGTATCCAGCAGCAACTCCATCTCACCAGTTTTACGGTTTACGTCATCCAACTGTTGTTGCAAATCAGTACCCGCTTTATCTTTCCATTCGTCCATCATAGTCTTTACAGTGGCTATAACTTCTTTTTTGAACTCTTCTTTCAAATTTTCGTGATACACAAAAATATCATTTCTTAAAGTCTTTATTTCTTCTTTATATTCTTTTTTCATATCCTTAAGCATTTTTTTTAGTTCGTCCATAATATTTTTTTTTTAGGTCATCCATCTTTAAAATATCTTCCTGGGGAAAATATCTTCCCGAGGCTCAAGAAAGCCTTCTTCCTTTTTCACAGGCTTTTTCACTTGGTGGGGGGGGAGCGATGCATCAACATTTTCTTGTTAAAGTCGCCTGATGACATCACGCATCTTTTTAACACTACCGGAGCCGTTCACACCCGTTCTCCTCTGGTGAGTAGCTTCAATTAACCCCTTTTACCCCCGTTTTTCATGCAATTTTTAGCGGAGCTGAATGACGCGAGTTCCACTCACTCCATAGCGCCACCGGAAGTCTAAATCAAGAGTAACTTTAACTGAGTGAAAGAGGAGAATCACCAGACCAGTGAGCAAGTGCATTGGACATAATTGAAGACACTAAAATAATATAGGACGATGAGCCCTTTCCTGAGGTCGATGCAGAATTGACTACCATTCAAGAACAACTGTATAGCAATGTCAAGAGGTTACAAGTTCTTCACCACCAGGAATGAATACAAGGTTAGAGGCTAGTACATTATTGATCAAACTGATTTAGAAAACTAGTCAAAAGATTATCTGTCATAACTGTATATGTGGGATAAATGTTTACACACATGATCTATGAAGAAGGAAAGCAATGCAATATAATGTACAAAGGTACATAATTAAGCCATTTCCTCAGCAGTATCCAGAGTATCCCATAGGATATTTCACAATCAGTGAGCCAGGCCTCATTCCTAATGTCCACTCACTCCTAACATGCCTATTCACCCTGCTCACAAAACTTGCTTGATTGTACGAAACGGAATATGATAGCTTTCTCAAACTCTCTGCCAGAAAACTCTAATCACCCTAATCTCAAATGTCTACCATAAATGCTGGTCTCCAAACGCTATCCCAAGCACTGAACGCGAAACCTGCACTCTGCTCATATGCCAGACTGAATTCTTCTTTGACCCCCCCACATCTTTCCAACAAATACTTGGCTGTAGATAAAAATTCTGGAGAAACACAGCGGGTGTGGCAGCATCTATGGAGCAAAGGAAATAGGCAACGTTTTTGATTGAAACCCTTCTTCAGACTGATGTGAGGGTGGGAGGGGGGGGGGAGGATATGTTCATACCACTGGGGTGCAAACTGCCCCAGCGAGACATTGACTTCTCTAATTTCAGGTAGTCCTTACTTTCTCCTCCCCTTCTCAGCTCTCCCTCAGCCCTCTGGCTCCACCTCTTCCTTTCTTCCTCCTGCCCGCCCCACCCTCACATAAGTCTGAAGAAGGGTTTCGACCAGAAACGTTGTCTATTTCCTCCGATCCATAGATGCTGCCTCATCCGCTGAGTTTCTCCAGCATTTTTGTCTACCTTTGATTTTTCAGCATTTGCAGTTCTTTCTTAAACAAATACTTGGGTGTTTGCTTCTGTCTATCATCTCATACTGTCTCTCAATTATTAATGTGAAACCTTGTTATTTTGTGGAATCTTCACATATGTCCCATTATGATTTAGATATTTATACATGATGCAGTTGGAGGACATATACTTGATGTGCATGTTCGTAATAGCTAGTACGATTGGCAAGAATGTTAATATGACCAAATGACTAGAGTTTAAATTTCACCTGCATGCTACCTCATTATGGGCATCCAATCTTGCCTCTGATGTTATGTCTGAAACTCAAAGGAACATATTGTCATAAAAGTGGCAATTATAAGTCGTTTTTGACTGTGAGAACTGCTATTTAGTCCAATAAAAGTGACTACAATGTCCAAAAGTTCATTATGAACAAATGAACCCAGAAAGCTCTTTAGCTGCTTGGAGATGTCTTGGAAAACTTTATTGTCATTCAGACCTTGCGGTCTGAACGAAATTTCATTGCCTGCAGTCATACATATAGTAAATAACAAAAACACACAATAAACACATATTTAACATCCACCACAGTGAGTTCACCAGACACCTTCTCACTGTGGTGGAAGGCAAACATCTTGTCTTTGTCTCTTCCCTTCCTCCTCTTCCTCTTCCTCTGCACTGAGGCGACCCAGGCCTCCGATGTTGTGACCACACCGGGTGATGTAAATAAGTCCCGCGGCTGAACCGCGCTCCGCGAGCGGGCCGGTTCAACTCCGCGGCCCGGGGCGGTCGAAGCTGCCGAAGCTGCCACCCTCCAGTCCAGCGGACGCAGCTGTTGCCACGGGAGCTCCGGAAAAACAGGTCACCAACCTGTGACCTGCGAGCTCCCGACGATGTCGTCCACTGGGCCCGTGGCCGGGCCTCCGAAGTCGCTGCCGCCGCCACCGCCACCGGAAAGCCGCCACAGCTCCGAGTCGGGCCGCCGGAAAGCCTGAACCCGCCACAGCCCCGAAGTCGGCCAGCCACGCGCTGGTAAGTCCTGGCTGGCTCTACCTCCGGAGCCTCGGGTTGGTCGCAGTTAAAGTTGGAGGCCGCCAGCTCCGCGATAGGCCTCAGCGCAGACGGACACGGAGACGGCGGATACGACAAGAAAAGTCGCGTCCCCCCAAAAGGAAGAGACTAAGAATGTTTCTCCCACCCCTCCCACACACATACACTACATAATAACTCAAACTAACGCTAAAAACAAGACAAGAAAACAACAAGTAAAAAGAAAAACAGACGGACTGGCAGCGCCCTGGCAGCAGCATGAATGCCTCTTTCAATATTGCTGTTTTGGAGCAGATTCATTTAATTCATACTAGTCAATGCTCTAAAATGGAAATAAATGAAGATTGATGTCATTATATTTATATCTGATACTGAAAATGTATCAGAAGCACTCTTCTGGATTGAAGAGCTTAATCTAAATTATTCAATGCTGTGATGTAACCTGGAAATGATCATTGTTGTGACCTATTCCATTTTCATTCATGTACTCTGTAAAAAACAATTTTCTAGCCATTTCAATTAATTGATCAAAAATTGTCTGAGCTTAACTGAGTTCAATCCAAACTGTAAATCTTACAGAAGAACATAGAATCAAGGAACTGCAGATGCCAGTTTACAAAAAAAAAAGGCACAAAGTACGGGAGGGCCAGGCAGGATTTCTCGAGAATATGGATGTGACATTTTGGGTTGAGATCCTCTCTTAAATCCTGCATATTGAATGTACCAAGATGTAAATTAATAATCATGTGTAAAATTTGTAAATATTACTCTTGACTAACTGAGCAAGAGGGAACTGGTTGTTTTGTATGATGTAATATGCTGCAATATTAAAATCTAAATTAAAATAAACATAAGTTTTGGAAATCTTAGTGAAATAAATATTGAAGTTTGCTGTTTAATGGAGAGAAACGACTCCATGACTTAACTTCATGCATTGTGCCAGAGCAGAATATATTGGGTTAACAGGCAAGAGCCCTCATCAGCTCCTGGAGTTTACAAAATGGGGAAACCCACTGAGGTAACAAGTTAGGTACAAAATAAAAGGGAAGTAGGTCAGAATTTTGTGGCCTGCACCAGATACTGCTAGGGTTTGAGCCTGATTGTTAGTCAGATGAGAAGGAGAATCATTAACCCAGGGGCCAGCTGCTGAGTCTGATTAGGGTTGGTTGATGGGGGAGGAGAGATGACTAGCCGTTGGGCAGCATGTTCAAAAAACAAATGTAAGGATGGTTAAGATAGTAGTCAGGATCTTGTGACATGTGAGGGGGATTGGGGTTAAATTGACCATACAAGGGAATTAATAGTTTACATTGAATTTATGGTGCTTTTGAGTTAGAACCTTTGTTAACATTTGGCTTTGGTGATGGCTGATAATGGAAGTACAACTCATAATCAAAACCAGCAAATTAGTTTAGTTTAGAGATACGGAGCGGAAGCAGGTGCAACCGGTTCCACACTGAGCAGTGATCCCCAAACATTAACACAAGCCGACAGACATTAGGGACAATTTACGCTGGGGGGGAAACTTTTAAAATCTTTTCCCTGTACGGAGGACCCGACCTTTTCTCTGTCGGGTCTCTGTTGTCGTTGGGGCCTAGCACCGTGGAGCGGCCTCCAACCGGAACGACCTGGGGCTCCAGACGCGGAGCCGGCGGAGCTGTGGAACTGCGGACTACTCACCATCGTGGGGCTGGCCGGCTTCGGAGCATGGGGAGCTGTGGTGGCGCGCTGCTGCTGCTGACCCCGGAGATTCGGAGGCTTCAGCCGCGGGTCCGGTGGACGGTGACATCGGGAGCTCGCAGGTCCCTGGTGGGAGACCACTTTTAAGAGCTCTTGCGGCGGCAACTTCTCCCGCCCGAGTTGCGGGATTGAAAATGAGCTGGAGCGGGTACTTACATCGCCTGGCACGGCCTTAATGGCCGCGGGACTTGCTAGCGCCCGCCGGGGGCTCCAACATCAAGACCCGGAGCATGGCCTTGCATCGCTCAGCGCGGCGTTAAAGGCCGCGGGACTTGTTTACCATCGCCCGCTGGGGGCTTTGACTTTGGCATTGGTAGGAGAATGGGGAGTGCAGGGGAGAGATAGGACTTTGCCTTACATCACAGTGAGGGATGTTTGTGTAAATTGTGTTGTGTCTTGGTTCTTTTTCTTCTTTGTATGACTGCAGAAACCAAATTTCATTTGATCTTCAATGAGGTTGTATTGTATTGTATGCCACAGGACCCCACCAGAACCGGATGAAGGAAAACGAGCAGGCCAATGAAACGCGACAGCCAAAACTCGTAAATGCACAGGCGAAAAGGATAGAAAAGCTCTAACCTTCAACAAGAAGGTGTGCAAGAATGGTTGATGGCGGCTCCTACTGTGGGTCGGGTGCACCTCAGCTGTGGGTCGGGATGGTGGGGTCCCTAGGCACAATCGAAGCTCCGGCTGTGGGCCAACCCGGCCATATGCCAAGGGGTGTAAGGAGACCAATGCAAAAGACGCAGGATGGACGAGACAAAGTCGCATCTCATCGACCTGCAGAGCATCGTGTCCCTAGAAATACGGCACCCAGCAATGGCAGGGAGACGTCGGCAACAATGCAAACCAAAGAAAACACAAAGAAATAGAAATAAACTAATAGCTAAACCCAGTGAGATCATTACAGTGTAAAAAAAGTGAAAAGAAACAAAACAAACTACAGTAAGCAAACAAGTCCAAAGTGGTAAGAAACTGTATGTTCAAATAGTACAGTGTCTGATGTGAAGCTGTGCTGGAAGCTGGAAAACTGGAGGTCCAGTGCCACCTTCCACCAGAATGGATGGGCCCCAGGCATGTGACAGGGATAAGGGCTGGGAGTGATGGTTAATGGCGGATTCATCTTGTTGCATCTTCTGGTCGCCGGGACACTGGAAGCTGCAGGGGAATCCGTCGCATGACCGCTGACTCGCAAACGGCCGAGGCTCCACCCCGCTGCTGGGCCAACCGCAGCCCAACGGGACGGGCAGCCAGCAGCCGGGGATCTTCAAAATCCGTGCCGGTGAGGAGCAGAAGGACGTCTTCAGGCAGCCGCCTTAGGTAGGCCCGCTCTACATCGAGATGCTAGGCCTTGAGCAGTGGCCGGCGGGGTAATGGGCGGGCGCGCTCCCGGGACCAGTGGTGATGATGGGGGCAGGGGGCTGCTTAAATCCCATCTCCTGCAGCAGCTGGTAGCGGAGCGGCGGCTGGTGGGGGAGCAACGGCTGGTGGGGGAGCAACAGCTGGTAGGGGAGTGATGGCAGCCGCAGCCTCTCAGCTCTGGTGGTCGGCTCCAGGCGGGTCATGCGGGGGAGATTGGCGGCCATCAAACAAGGCCTGGATCGCGTCCATCGACCCGGGCGGCCTGCAGCTGCTGAGACCAGGCACAGGCGGGAAGCGAGCGGCAGACAGCGGCGGCGGGGCTCAAAGGCACGTTACCGGTGGGAGTCGAGCGGCATGATCGTGGCGGTGGGGCCGAAGGCGGCGTCCGGTTGCCACACAGAGTTGACGGCTGCATCCATTGCGGTAATTACCATAGAGCTGGGCTGTCGGCTGCAGACATCAGGTCACCACAGTAGAGGCGGGTGGTCGCCTGCGTGCATCAGGAAATCCAAAATATCCATTTTGGAACATCAGGTCACCAATGTAGCGGTACCAGACGTTGTGAACAAACTCTTGCTTTATTCAGACATTACATGGTTGGTGTACATGCAAGTTTGGTCCTCTAACATATTGAGTTGTGGCTGCTGCTGCTGAGTGAGAATGTTGGCTCGAGCTCAGCTACCAGTCGACTCATGATCTCAAGGTGAGATCTGCTTATGCAGCAGGACACTCCCCTTAACCCATGACATCATGTGACAACCGTCGTAACCACTGACGAGGGTTTGACTGTAAGTGGTCTGACCATCAGCTGACGTCACATTGTGCCATTTAATCAAGTTTCTTGAGCCCAAGGACTCAAACAAGCCATATCATCTTATTCTTCACAGACTAGTGAATATAAACCAAGAGATCACTTTAAATTAAATAGATTTACTGATTAAGATACTTTTCTTACACTATAAGCTACATTTTGACAATATATTTTAATTTCTATTCTACAGTTCAAAGGATATTTTGTTGTTCTTGCTCGGTCTAAAAAAAACTAATTTGATCTAATGGCAAAGGGATTGCTGAAACATATTTGCACGAAGCCACATGTAAAACCATTTCCAACCTGCCAACAACCTTTGGGTTGACCCGTGCAACCAGAGAGATCGGTTATAAGATTTTGCTTGTAGTTAATAGAGCGGAATTGACCTTGTTTTTTTTTTGCTTAATGTCAAATTACATGGGCTTCCTGAAACAATTCATGGGAGAGGTAGTTAAAATCATCTTCAGAGCTGATGTCATCCCTTGTTTGTGTGCAATGATGCTGGTCACAATCCCTGGGCTCTCAAATTTGAGACTTGGATGATAGTCACAGGGTATCGTTGTCTGACTACATGGGGGTGGGGGCTCTAAGTCTTTGCCCCTCTTCGGTGTATTATGTTCTCTTCTTCCACAATAGCATGCTGTTCTTTGAAATTATGGAATTCCAATTGCATTCAGCTTTTTCTCATCACACTTGAAAGGGAAGGTCAGAAGGAAAATTATATCACAGTAACTGCTTTTAAAATAAATAATTAATGAACGTCCAGGTATCCTTTGCATGATCTAAGACAATTTCCGAGCAGATCTGCCAGTTCAGGTAGATGGTATTGACTCTCTTTCATGCTCCACGCAAGCTGCAGAATGTTTTCCTACACTCTCTGGTTATAATTCAGATTCCCAGCATCTTATTTTGTCTTATTTTCAATTTATTGGGCAGTCTGCATTAAATTTGACAACAACTTGCTATGTCTTGGGAACTTGTTATGTTTCACCGAACCAGCTGCATTCAATTTCAAACTCCTAAAGTTGTAGCTTTGCCTTTCTCCTGCATCTCCTTAAAACACAGGGAATTGATTGTTTTCATACAATCTGCCATGGGGATCCTTATATAACTTTCTCTTGGCAAAGGCTGACTGATACTGTAATTTCTTTCGTTACGAAAACTGTAGTTATAATGTCTGAAGTTCTTCAGCTTCCTTAAGATAGTTACCATTGGATTGGTTAACTTTCTGAAGAATTTGTGTAACTTCCAAATGAATTTTCTAATAACATGCTAATGATATTATGCTCCTCAATCTAATGTAGTTCATTTCTTTGTTTCCCTATTGAAAAGGTGTAAAAAGTTCCCATGTGCCACACTTCCATATACTCAGAGGCTGAATGTCTAATTCTGTAAATGTGTGCTCTCAGCCATGAGGTTCCCTGCCGAGGATCCATATTATAAATTATGGTTGTTTCCTATATGATGTTAAATACACTGGATGTGTGCATTATTTATGATAGTTCAAGTTAAGTGCACATTGCGAAATAATTTGGTGAAAAACGATAAGAACCACTAACCCTTTTGGTTAAGTTATCATATGCAGTGTGAATTGATTTATGCTGTACCATCTTGCATTGTGATTATTTTGTGAATTATTTTATGTTCAAATAAAATAGATAATAATTTAAATTGCACAAAATTATATGGCATTTTACTGCATTAAAAGACACACACTATCAATCAATTATGCTTTCCAGAATCTAACTTTTCATGATCAATGTTAATTGTCATAGAGTCATAGTGATACAGTGTGGAAACAGGCCCTTCTGCCCAACTTGCCCATACCAGCCAACATGTCCCAGCTACACTAGTCCCACCTGCCCGCGTTTGGTCCATATTCCTCCAAATCTGTCCTGTCCACCTGTCTAACTGTTGGGATAGTCCCTGCCTCAACCATCTCCTCTGACACCTTGTTCCATACACTCACCACCCTCAGATTACTACTATTGTCAATTGGATGTTACTTTCTATGAAAATGTGGGGATTTAAAATTCAAGATGGTTTCATTCCCAACACATGCAATTTGCAGAAGTGCTGCATCTATTGACACTTCAATGTCACTAGATAATGCAAATAAGAAATAAGTCTGCCGATAGAATATTCCTTATTCAAGGACTTAAGCTCACAACTAACAGTATTAGCTAGTACAACAAAGTATCAGAAGTCATTCAATTTAGTTCTTAAAATTATGTTCAACCTCATCTATATGACAAGAGGGGAAAAAGGGGAGTAAAAGCTTGAACCTTATCAATAAATATATCACCTGAGCACCTTGCAATGCTTAGGTGATACCATTATTGTTTAGAAATACATCCAATAAACAACTTACCTTTAATATTTCCAGTTTATTGTGCACATGTCAGTTGTGTATAACTGGAATTTAGATAAGGATTCTACTTCCACCTTTGCCAAGATTAAATACATGCACCTGAATTCCTAACATACGTTGTTGTGCTCAGAGCCATTTGCTGGGAGTGTTAATAATGAAAATGGACCCCTTGAGCATGATAATCCTCGAGGTATTGATGTCTAAACGACAATCAAACCTGTGAAGCAGTACAGAAAGTTGATTCTCCAGCTGTTTAGTGTGATGTCTCACTGTTACTCAATAACATAAAATACATTTTTTTATGAGACTCACTGGCAGCTCCCGAAAAATTGGATGAGTCTACACATCAGTTTACTCTCATAGGTTTTAGAATCTGAAGATATTTCATTGTAAAATAACTAATGAAATTCTCTTGGCAACATATACAGACTTAAGCCTTGCCAAATGTAAAATTATTTTGATATCTAAATTGTCAGCACTGTTGATGAATAACATGACACAATGTGTTCATGTGAGGCATAAAGCATACATATTCAAAGAACCACAATTTTATTTTACAACACAGCACAAAAACTTGTTATATGTTGCGTCTCTGCTATCATACTTGATTCATCTTTAAAAGTGATTATTTGATGTATATGAACTCCAATTATGATTGTTCCACCCACCTCTAAAATGGTTCCTACCTCCCAATTCCATGAGTTTGATTTGCTTGGTTGGGTAAGAAGACAAGAACACTCATCCTGTTTGAAATTATTTCATGGAGATATGTTTGACAAAAGCGATTGTTCAATTTTGGAAGTCAAATTTGACCAAACGAGGCTCAAGCATACGTTCTATATTTATTCCATTATAAGTTCTACAGATGTGTACCCCATGGCAGTTTGTATTTCTTATACTTTCAGCAGAATTTGATGAAATTATGTTTCAAGCTGAGTTTTGAATAATCCAAGAGTCAAGAGTGTTTCTTTGTCATGTGTCCCGAAACAGGACAATGAAATTCTTACTGGCAGCAGTACAACAGATATGCAAACATAGTAGACATAAAATGCTTGTGTAACTCAATGGGTTGCATGGGTAGAATGCAGGGTGACTTGGACAGGTTGGGTAGTGGGCATATACATGGCAGATGCAGTTTAATGTGGATAAATATGAGGTTATCCACTTTGGTAGCAAAGACAGGAAGGAAGATTATTATCTAAATGGTGTCAAGTTGAGAAAAGGGGAAGTACAACAGGATCCGGGGATTCCTTGATCGTCAGTCAATGAAAGTAAACATGCCGGTACAGCAGGCAGTGAAGAAAGCGAATGGCATGTTGGCCTTCATGACAAGAGGAGTATAGGAGCAAAGAGGTCCTTCTGCAGTTGTACAGGGGCCTAGTGAGACCACACCTGGAGTATTGTATGTAGTTTTGGTCTCCAAATTTTAGCCTACAGGATCGGGGATGCAGTCCTCTACAGTCAGGCAAAGTACAAGCTGAGAAGAGGAATCAGAGCTGCCAAGGAAAGGTACTCTGAGAAGTTGAGGAGCAAGTTCTCAGCTAGTGACTCTCTTTCAGTTTGGAAGGGCTTGCAAGAAATCACCAGGTACAAGAGGAAAGCCACCCGCTCTTTGGACAATCGTCAGCTGACCAAGGACCTGAATGAGTTCTACTGCAGGTTTGACAAGTAGAAATGTAACCCTGGTACCCCCTCGCCCCCTCCCCAACCAACACAGCCAGACCCCAGTCTGCAAAGACTGGCATCTTCTACACCCACTCCTCCTCATTTACCACATATAACCATATAACCATATAACAATTACAGCACGGAGACAGGCCCTCTCGGCCCTTCCAGTCCGTGCCGACCATTTGTTTTCCCCTAGTCCCATCTACCTGCACTCAGACCATACCCCTCCATTCCCTTCACGTCCATATACCTATCCACTTTACTTTTAAATGTTAAAATCGATCCTGCCTCCACCACCTCTGCTGGAAGCTCATTCCACACAGCCACCACCCTCTGACTAAAGAAGTTCCCCCTCACGTTACTCCTAAACTTCTGTCCCTTAATTCTCATGTCATGCCCTCTTGTTTGAATCTTCCCTACCCTCAAATCTCTCTACACCAATGACATCACACCTACTTAAAGCAAGACTCCAGTTTGAAAAGACTGGACCCTTTCCCATCCACCCCTCTCCAATCACCACTTCACACCCAATTACCCATCCCTTCCATGCTGCACAACATCACTTCTCCATCATCAACAATAAAAATAGAGGAGGTGGAGAGGCTGTTCAGAAGACAGAAAAGCCAGAAATCTCCAGGACCGAACAATGTTTCCCCTCTACTCTCATGCTTTGTGCAGAACAACTAGCACCGGTCTACATAGACATTTTCAACCAGTCCCTGCAAACATGTACCGTCCCTGCCTGCTTCAAAGTCTCCACTATTATCCCTGTACCCAAAAAGGCAAGGATTAGTCGTCTTAATGACTACAGGCCTGTCGCACTGACCTCTGTAGTCATGAAGACCCTTGTCAGGCTTGTGCTGGCCAAACTGAAAAATATCATGAACCCCCTGCTGGACCCTCTACAGTTTGCATATCGGGCCAATAGATCTGTGGATGACGCAGTCAACCTGGGCCTGCACTTCATCCGACAGCACCTAGATCGCTAGGGGACCTATGCAAGCATTTTGTTTGTTGATTTTAGCTCTGCATTCAACACCATTGTGCCAGAGCTACTACATTCCAAACTTTCCAAATTGACGGTGCCTGAACCCACCTGTCAGTGGATCACCTGCTTCCTGACAGATAGGAAACAGGATAAGAGGCTGGGAAATCACATCTCGGACCCGCAAACCTTCAGCTTAGGAACTCCGCAAGGCTGTGTACTCTCCCCTCGCCTCTACTCTCTCTACACCAATGACTGCACCTCCATTGACTCCTCTGTCAAGCTTCTCAAGTTTGTGGATCACACAACCCTGATTGGACTGATCCAGGATGGGGAAGAATCTGCCTACAGACAGGAAGTGACACAGCTGGTGGCCTTGTGCCATCGCAATAACCTGGAGCTCAATGCTCTTAAGACAGTGGAATTGATAGTAGACTTTAGGAGAGCTCCCCCTCCCTCACCCCACTCACCATCAACAACACCACAATCACACCTGTGGAGTCTTTTAAGTTCCTGGGAAACATCATCACCAAGGACCTTAAATGGGGGGCTACCATCGACGCTACAGTCAAAAAGGCACAACAGAGGATGTACTTCCTGCAGCAGCTGAGGATGCACAATCTGCCACAGGCAATGATGGTCCAATTCTATACAGCCATCGTAGAGTCTGTCCTCACCTTCTCCCTCAGCCACCAAGCCCGACATCCGGAAGCTGCAGCAAATCGTCCGATCAGCTGAGAAGTGTATTGGCTGCAACCTTCCCTTGAAGTATACACTGCAAGGGCCAGGAAGCGAGCAGGTAAGATCATCTCTGACCCCTCTCACCCTGGCCACAAACTCTTTGAATCACTTCCCTCTGGAAGGCGACTCCAGACTGTCAAAGCTGCCACAGCCAAACATAAAAACAGCTTTTTTTCCACGAGTAGTTTGCAAATGTGTCCAGCTGCACAGTAATGGGTATAGTGTGAGCAGAACAGGTGACTGAGCACACAGCCTTGAGGTACTCCTATGCTGATGATTATCAAGGAAGAGGTTTTGCTGCCAATTGGATCCAGTTCAAGAGGGATGCACAGACACCCAGTTCCAATAGCTTGATAACAAGTTTGGAGGGGTTGATATTAAACTGTAAATGTTTTTCCGTGACAGCTTCTTTACATATTCTGACTGACCTCTCCACTGCTCCATTTAATTCCAGATAATATGAAGGTACAAGAACTTAATGCGATTTAATTTCATAAAATTTGGGAACATAATAGACTGAACATGTGAATCATTGTCAGAAATGACATTTTCAAGAAAGACATGAGATGCACCCTTGAGCATTCTAAATTAACTAAATTATATTTAATAATTTTGCATGACCTTTCTCAGACCCCTTCTCATTGCAGTGGCCTGCTTTCATAATGTGCGATGTTAGATAGCTCTGCCCAATGTTTTGTATATTGTACACCATGTGCCATTGGGCCTGTAAAACGTTGCCAGAGCAGTTTGATAGAGGTTTCTGTCAATGGTACATGATGGACCTTGTAAGTACCCCGACTCTAACTGTCTGCAGCATTTTTGATTGAAAGTCAGTCTCTTTGCAACCATTACTGTTTCCATCATAGATATTGGTTGAATGAATTTCCAAAAATGAAATCCTTTTTTTGTTGTTGTTTCAAATTGCTACCAAAATTGCATGTTTCTTATTTTAGCCTTGAGCCTGTAGGCTCAAAATGTGACCTCTTTTGGCAACAGAAACAATTAACAGTTCCCAGCTGATTATATTGTGAATACATGATGGCCATTCTGTCATTCGCAACTGAATGAGTTGGTCTCACCTGCACTCTTTGATTTGTAATGTATTCTACTGTATAACTCTGACTGTAGACTCAATTTATGCCAATTATTCCTGCAAACAAAAATCTCCAGCAATTTTGGCTGCCACTTCCATTCAGACTCAAATCAAAATAATCTTTCACTGATGGTGCATCTTTAAATAATGTTCCTTGTGAAGCACATGAAGATTGCAGCACTTTTTAAAGCATTTTCATCTATTGCACGTTTTTGCATCCTGATAAACCTGTGCTCACGTTCAAGTTCTAGGATTCAGATCAGTACAAAGATCCTATGCATTTGTTTGATGTGCAAGTTGAACAGTACTTGAATTTGGTCACACATGCTGAGTCTCCAAATATAGCCAATCAGCTGAGTTTTAGTTATAGGTTTAGTTTTATTGTTGTCTAGTGTACCTAGGCACAGTGAAAAACATTATTTTCTGCATGATATTCAATCATATCCAGTAACACGATACATAAATAAAATCAAGCCGAATTCAAATACAACAGGTAAATCAAAGGGAAAGATACAGAATGCAGAATATAATTCTCAGCATTCTAGTGAGGATTTTATTATGGTGGCACAGCGGTAGAGTTGCTGCCTTGAAGTGCTCACAGCGCCAGAGACCCAGGTTTGATCCCGACTACGGGTGCTGTCTGTACGGAGTTTGTACTTTCTCCCCGTGACCCTGTGGGTTTTCTCAGAGATCGTGGGTTTAATCCCACACTCCAAAGACGTACAGTGTTGTAGGTTAATTGACTTTGTTTAAATGTAAATTGTCCCTAGCGTGTAGGATGGTGTTAATGTGCGGGGATCGCTGATCGGTGCGGACTCGGTGGATCGAAGAACATGTTTCTGCGCTGTATCTCTAAATTAAACTAAAAAAGTAAATAAAAGAAGATATGGTGCTAGATTCCCAGATGGAAAAGAGATTTAAAATAATAGGGCGTGTGTATCAGTTGACAGTAGATCCTCCTCTGAGACCAGCATGCAAAGCGTTGCCTCACTCTCGTGCTATCGTTCTCACTAATGTTCAAAATTATATGGCTAGACTCGATGCATGTAAAAGTTGAAAGTCTAAAAGAAGATTCATCACCAAAACAAGTAGGCAGAAGATGAAGATTTTTTTTGTTCATCGAATATTACCTTAGGTTGAACCTCCATGTCACCTCAGGTTGCTCTGACATGCAATCCAGTGAGTGCATGTGGAAGCCATCGACAGATGGGATTCCAAACAAAAAATTCCAACCTCACCTAAAATTAATTGAATTGAATGAATTGAATTGAATTAAATTTCCTTTATTGTCATTCAAACCTAAGTTCGAACGAAATTTCATTCCATACAGTCATGTCAGAAAAAAGCAACACAACGCACAATGAACATAATTTAACACAAACATCCATCAGTAAATCTCCAGGCACCTCCTCACTGTGATGGAAGGCAAAAAGTCTTATCTCTTCCTTGCTTGCTCTCCCGCTGCGTCGAGGCGATCGAGGCTCTCGACGTTGAAGTCCCCGCCGGGTGATAGTAAATCCCGTGGCTGATTTTTGAGCTCCGCGAATAGGCCGATTCAAACTCCGCGATTCGGGGCGGACAAAGTTGCTACCCTCCAGTCCAGCGGACAAGCTCCTGTTGCGGAAGCTCCTGTTGCGGGAGCTCCCGAGAATCGGTCATCAACCAGGGATCTGCGAGCTCCCGATGTTACCGTCCACAGGGCTCACGGCCGAATCTTCCGAAGCTCTGAAGTCGGGTCGCAGCCACAGCGCCGCCACAGCCTCCAAAGTCAGCCAGCTCCACGATGGTGAGTCTACAGGCTTTGCCACCAGAGACCCCAAGGTCGATTCCAGTTGGAGGCCGCCAGCTCCACGATATTAGGCCTCAGCGCAGACAGAGATGGAGATACGACAAGTAAAATATTGTATCCCGTTAAAGGAACAGATTAAAATAAGTTTCTCCCATCCCCCACATATAGACAACTAAATATAGACTAAAACATACATCTAACAAGACAAAAAGAAAACAAAAAAAGGAAAGACAGATGGACTGCAGGTGAGCTGCAGCTGCTTGGGCAGCGCCGCCAACTCCAGATCAAGTAGGAGTCAACAAATCTTTCAAATAATCTAAAAATAATTATCACTGTCACATCTCTGTATATGATTTTCTAATGCCTTACCATTGATCCCTTACAATTATCTCCTCCTGTTACTGGCTTATGTCTTAGGCATAGTTTCAGGTGTCTCTCCCACTGCTGCTATTGCCATTCATGCAATTGGCAAACCCATTATTCTGTCCCCAATCTAAGAGAACCAGGGTACTAAATGAGATTCAAATATCCTCAGTAAATCATATTGTGACTGAACCCTTTCTCACTTGAGTGCTGACCGTTTATTTGTGTATTTCTATGAATTGAAATCAACTTCCTTAATTATCATTGTGTTCTGAAGATTTGTTTAGCAAAATCATGTTGAATTGTTGGTCAACTGCGTAATTCTGTAGATTAATTGCACCTTGCCTTCCCAAAGAGATTTGAAGTACCTTTATGTTTTTTTCCCCAGATACAACACACTTTTTTTTATCCAAACCCACACACTTCCAATTTAATGTTTGATCTTTTTACTTAGAGTAGAAATTGAGATGCACAATACCCCACAAATGTGGTAATGGAGGAACAAAATAAGCCTAACAGTGCCCCTTGTCTCAATTGGATGAGAATTGTGCTTTCGTGAACATGTAGGACAGGATTCAATCATATCTGTAACATTCTATAGTTAAAAGCCTGCTGATGTTTATAGTCTGGTGTCACATGCCTGGAATATTCACCTGGACAAAGTCTCAGAATGGCCCAAGACAATGTAAATTACTGTAAGGTAAGTACCAACACTTTTGGACTGGGAGGAATTTTCCTAAAATAGTTCAGTTACAAAGTTTTAGGTGTAAGTAAGAATCAGGAGACAAATATGAGTTTGCTTTAGATTTTAGATTGAAGTTAAATATAGAATTATGTTTGTAAAAAAGTTTTACTTGACTTTACAATATGATTTTGTTGAGCACGTGGAATACTCAATGAATTGGCAAATGTTTGCCAATTGATAAAACTTGAGTATTCACAGAAAGAATGATTGAAAACTCCACAGCTATAATAATGTGTAAAATGAATCCAATTTATTCCCACTGAGTTCAAGGCCCCTTGTTATTATCTTTAGTTTGAAAGTCCATGTAAAACTCTGATTTGCAATTTCCTTGCTGCACAATAGTGACAGCAATTTCAAAAGTACTTTAGTGACTATGAAGTGTTTGCGACTAGTTGAAGTTGCAAAAGGTTGCATTTTAAATCTAAGTTGCCTTTTCAATGGTCATATTTTGTTAGAAAATTCTAATAAAGTAGTTGTACCGTCATGTCCGTGTGCAGTTGGGAATAAAAAGGGAGCCAAGTTAATGAAAGAACATAGAAGAACATCAGTATGAGATATGTATCAATATATTTCCAACAAAACACACAGACTTTGGTTGCTATGATCCTCAATAATAAAAAAAAAAGTACATTCTCATATCAGATTACTATTAATTCCTCAATGATTTAAGATTATTTTACCAGTTTCATCTATGTGGAATGAGGATCTGTTTATAAACCTTTATCTTTCAATCCATGTTCAGTATGAATCCTTGTTTGGAATATGGGATTACAGAGGAAATAAATTGGCAAATAAAGGCTCTTTGTCATTTGACAGTCTTGGATACAGCTGTTCCAAAACCATGCTGTGATGCATCCCTGCAAAATGCTTTCCATGATGCATCCCAATAAAATGTTTTCTTGGCTGCATGGTTCTAGGTGTATAAGGAGTAAAGAAGGGGGCTGAGAATGCCTTGTGGAACACCAGTATTGAGGATCTGTCGAAGTTGGTGAGAGTTGTTGGGGACAGGTCAGATTTCCGAAGCCTTCGAAGGAAGTAGAAGCATTGGTGTACCTTCTTGGCCATTGCTTCGATATGGCTGGTCCTGGACAGATTGCTGGTGATGTTTGCTCCAAGGAACTTGAAACTTTCAACCACCTTTGCATTAGCACAGTCAATGTATGTGTACCGCTTCATTTCCAGAAGTCGATCACTATCTCCTTTGTCGTGCTGACATGGAGAGAAAGATTGCTGCCTTGACACCAGGTTACAAAGTTCTGAATCTTCTTCTTGTACTCCATCTCTTCATTATTTGACATCCAGCTGACTACGGTGGTATGTGTGCTTATTTGTAATTGAGTTTGATTTGTATTTGGCTGCATAGTTGTGGGTGCATAAGGAGTAAATAGGGGGAGGGGTGAGAATACATCCTTGAGGAGCACCAGTATTGAGGATTATTGTAGATGATGATTTGTCCCCATTTCTCACTGATTGTGGTCTATTGGTCAGGAAGCCGAGAATCCAGTTGCAGAAATGATTGCTGACTACAGGTTCCATTAATTTGGAGATGAGCTTGATTGGGATAATGGTACTGAAAGCAGATCTTTAGTCTATTAATAGTCTGATGCAGGTGGCTCTCTTATCAGGTGTTCCAGGGATGTGTGTAGGGCCAGAGAGGTGGCCTCAGCTGTGGACCTGCTGTGGCGGTACGCGAACTGCGATGAGTCAAGGTTGTTTGGTAGGCTGGACTTATTGCCTTCTATAATTGGCCTGTCAAAGCACTTCATGATAGTCACTCAATAGTAGTCAGTAAGGTATGAGATCTTACCTTTCTTCGACACGGGATGATACTGATCTTCATGAAGAAGGTGGAGAATGGAGTAGGGAGAGATTAAAGATGTCCGTGGAAACCTTTGGTTCGTCCATGTAGTTCCTAAGGACGCGGGCAGGGACTGGACAAGTTGTCTTCTGTGGGTTCATTCTCAGGAAGGCCAATCTAATTTCTGCAACAGTGGTGCTTGGAAGAGGCACACCCGAGTCTGGATGGGACAGATGTCATCACCCCTTTGGCCTTCTGCTCAAAGCGAGCATAGAATGCATTAAGTTCATCAGGTATGTCGGCAATATCACCAGCGATGTTGGCTGGCCCCTTTGCAGTCAGTTATAGTATTCAGACCATGTCGCAGTCTGCGGGTGTCCTAAAATCTCATATGTCAGGCTGTTATTCATTGATTACAGCTCGGCATTTAATACAATTGTAAATGACTTCCAAACTCAGTACATGATTCAAACACATCTTTAGTGACATGCACTAAAACTTAACAGCATGAAGGATTATTAGTTGTCAACACATCCTGGCTGCTCTAACTGTCGGTGCTGGGAAATAGTATTAGTATAAGTATTACAGTGGGGTGGAGTTAGAGATGCTGGCTGGTGTGTGATTGGTTAACATGCAACATCAATCTACATCCTTTCCCCCAAAGGTTAAGTGTGAAAGGGCACTCATGCCATAGGGTTAAACATACTCGCCATATCTGTCTGGTGGTCTACTAACACGGCCCGAGTGCGTGTGGACCAAACCCTCCCCTCCCTCGCCTGAAATATGAGATGGAGAGCCTGGAGGCGAGATTGACACGGTGGAGGCTTGTGGTGACTGAAAGGGGAAACATGCGGTGGGTGAGACCCCGTGGTTAGTGGAGACCTCGGGACGTGGAGGGGTGCAAGGCATGCGGGGACATTGGTGGGAGACATTGCAAAAGGTGGCTGGAACTGGAGCGGTGGAGCATAGGGACCAGCAGGCGGTGGTCACGGCTCCCTCACAGCAAGCATGCGTTGTCAACTTCTCCGGTATACCGCTCCCTCACAGTCAACCAGATACGTCCGTGGCTCATCAGTCGGGTTGATAACAGTGCCCAGACGGGACTGTCCAGTTGAAGTTCGTAGGCGGACGATCTGACCCGGATGTAGAGGCTTGAGTGATCTGCTGGAACTGTCATATGACCGTTTCTGTATATCGTGCTTCTCTTGTAAACGTATCTGGATAGTGGCAGGCTTCTGCACCTGTGGAACCAGTTGCTGTTGTGCGATGGGTACCGGAGGCCTCGTCAATCTCGACATCAGTCGCTGTGCTGGCGATCCCAGGGTTCCGTCCCTGGCAACATTTCTGAGATTCAGGAGATCGAGATGAACGTCTGACTTTGAAATCTGTTCTTGCTCCAGTAAATGTTTGGCACTTCTGACAGCGTGTTCAGTGAGTCCATTACTCTGTGGATACTCGGGACTGCTCATGACATGCTGGAAGTTCCATCGGTCTGCGAAAAGCTTGAACATGTGGCTGGTGAACTGCTGACCTTGGGAGCTCCAAAGGTAGAGAAGTGTCTTGGGTACACAGAAAGCTGGAGAAACTCAGCGGGTGCAGCAGCATCTAAGGAGCGAAGGCGACGTTTCGGGTTGAGACCCTTCTTCAGACTGGTCAGGGATCAGGGAAACGAGAGATATAGATGGTGATGTGGAGAGATAAGGAACAATGAATGAAAGATATGCAAAAAAGTATCGATGATAAAGGGAACAAGCCATTGTAAGCTGTTTGTGGTGTGAAAATGAGAAGCTGGTGCGACTGGGGTGGGGGAGGGAGATAGAGATAGAGGGAATGCCAGGGCCCGAGGGCTGAGGGAGAGGTGGGAAGGGGAGGAGACAGCAAGGGTTAACAGAATTGAGAAAATTCAATGTTCAAGCCCAAAGGATGCAGACTCCCCAAGCGGAATATGAGGTGCTGTTCCTCCAGCTTGCGGTGTTGCTCACTCTGGCCGTGGAGGAGGCCCAGGACCGAGAGGTCGGATGCGGAATGGGAGGGGGAGTTGAAGTGCTGAGCCACCGGGAGGTCGGGTTGGTTTTTGCGGACCGAGCGGAGGTGTTCGGCGAAACGATCGCCAAGCCTCCGCTTGGTCTCACCGATATAGATCATCTGGCATCTGGAGCAGCGGATGCAGTAGATGAGGTTGGAGGAGGTGCAGGTGAACCTCTGTCGGACCTGGAAGGATTGCTTGGGTCCCTGAAAGGAGTGGAGGGGGGAGGTGAAGGGACAAGTGTTGTATTTCTTGCGGTTGCAAGGGAAAGTGCCCAGGGAAGGGAGCGGGAGGGAGGAAAGAATTGACAATGGAGTTGCGGAGGGAGCGGTCTTTGCGGAAGGCAGACAGGGGGGGAAATGGGAAGATGTGGCGGATCGAGGGGTCACGTTGGAGGTGGCGAAACTGGCGGAGGACTATATGTTGTATTTGCCGGCTGTGGGGTGAAAGGTGAGGACCAGGGGGACACTGCCCTGTTTGCGAGTGGGGGAATGGGGAGCGAGGGCAGTGTTGCGGGGTATGGAGGAGACCCTGGTGCAAGCCTCATCAATAGCGGGGGAGGGGAATCCCCGTTCTCTGAAGAATGAGGCCATTTGTGATGACCTGGTGTGGAACACCTCATCCTGGGAGCAGATGCGGCATAGACGGAGGAATTGGGAATAGGGGATGGAGTCCTTACAGGAAGCAGGGTGGGAGGAAGAGTAGTCCAGGTAGCTGTGGGAGTCAGTTGGTTTGTAGTGGGTGTCGGTCAGGAGCGTATCAAGGGAGATTAAACAATTAGATATACAGAATGCAACAAAATCAGATATAATAATACATAATAAAATTGTAGCATTGAAGTATAAATTAAATAAAATATATACTGATCAAGTTTTAAAATATTACCAACATACTAAACAATTGTTGTTTGAATTTGGAGACAAACCACAAAAACTATTGGCTCGACAATTAAGGAAAATTGAAGCTGAAAAAATTATACATAGGATTAAATCACAAAACGGTGAATTATTAATACAACCCAAGGATATTAATGAAAGATTTATGCAATATTATAAACATTTGTATACTGGTAACACGACAGTAAGTAAAACAGAAATAGATGCCTTTTTAAATGTATGTAACTTAAAAGAATTAGATTTACAAAATAGAGAACTATTAAATGCCGATATTTCAATAAAAGAAATCCAAGAATCTATTAAATCTTTAAAAAATGGTAAAACTCCAGGACCAGATGGTATAGGCTCGGAATTTTATAAAATTTTTCATGACCAAATGGTCCCATATTTAAAATCATTATATGAACAGATATATACACAAGAGAAATTAGCAGATACATTGAACGAATCTATTATAACACTTATACCCAAAATAAATAAAGATTTGGATGACCCAGGATCATATAGAGCAATTGCTTTATTAAATACGGATCAAAAAATTTTAACAAAGATTCTTGCACAAAGATTAAGCAAAATTGTTAACGAATTAATTCATCCTGATCAAACAGGATTTATACCTAAAAGATATTCTTCATATAATCTAAGACGGTTATTTAATATCATATATTCGAAAAGAAGTGATAAAAAAGACTTAGTAGCCATCTCGTTGGATGCAGAAAAAGCTTTTGACCAGGTGGAATGGCCTTATCTATTTTCGGTGATGGAAGCCTTTAAGCTTGGTAATAAGTTTACTACTTGGATTAAATTATTATATGCAAACCCAACAGCTAGAATAATAACAAACCATATGTTATCAACTAAGTTTAGTTTATCTCGAGGTTGTAGACAAGGCTGTCCTTTATCACCATTACTGTTTGCGTTAGCAATCGAACCTCTTGCTCAAAGGGTAAGATTGCACCCGGAAATATATGGATATGATACTAAAGATACTAAGAATAAAATCTCGTTATATGCGGACGATATATTACTTTATATTACTAAACCGGAAATAAGTATCCGTAATTTGTTAAAACTAATAACGGAATTTGGTTTAATTTCAGGATACAGTATCAATTGGAATAAAAGTGAACTTATGCCAATAACCATGAATAACTTACAGATATTACAACAATTTCCTTTTAAGATAACAAATGAAAATATTAAATATCTTGGTATTTTTGTTACAAAAAGATTTGACTCTTTATTTAAGTCTAATTTCCCGTTATTATTGAATAAATTAAATAAAAATATCTTATACTGGAAAAGTTTACCTATCTCAATGTTAGGTAAAATAAACGCAATAAAAATGATTTTCCTCCCACAATTATTATATTTATTTCAATCAATCCCGATATATCTCTCTAAAAATTTTTAAAAAAAAGTAGATTCAATAGTCACTAACTTTATCTGGGATTATAAGAATCATAGAATAAATAAAAAACATTTATGTAAAGCTAAAATAAGCTTTTTTTTTATGTTTTATTATTGGGCAGTTAATATTAAAAATATGAATTTCTGGTTAGAAGAAACAGATAATAAACCAAATTGGTTAAAAATGGAAAGAGAAGACTGTTTTCCATTTGAAATTAGCTCTATAATATTTGCTAATATTAATGTACCTAAGAAAATTTATAGTGAAAATTTGATAATAGAAAGTGGAATACGTATTTGGAAACAAATAAAGAAAACACTAAAACTAAAATTTATACCGCTAGGTCTTACAATTGCCAACAATTTTACGTTTAAACCGTCAACGATGGATAAGGCTTTTATACAATGGAAAAATAAAGGAATTTTAAATATAGGGGATCTTTATAAGGAAAATTATTTTCTTTCATTTCAAGAATTACAACAAACTTACGGGCTTCATAATAATGAATATTTCAGATATTTACAAATCAGAAACTATATCTCTGCAAATACACAAGAACTCAGAAATAGAAAGAGTGAAATTTTAGATGAATGCTTGAATAAACATCCAAATACAGAAAAAATGATATCATACATTTACAATATTTTGTTGGAAAGTGATATTCCATCATCGGAAATACATAGACAGCGTTGGGAAAATGAATGAAGTCAAATAATAAGCCCAGAAATATGGGAAGAAAGCTTACAACACATACATTACTGTTCGTTAAATGCTAAACATGCTCTTATACAATTTAAAATTTTACATAGATTACATTATTCTAAATCTAAATTACATAATATATTTCCAAAATTATCACCTATATGTGATAAATGTCAAATCTTAGAAGCAACTTTGTCACATTCATTTACTAATTGTACGAAGATTCTAGAATATTGGAATGAAATATTTAAGATAGTCTCGAATGTTATTAATATTACTATGATTCCTGACCCAAAGTTAATCATACTTGGAATACCGGAAACGGAACAAATAATTACAAGGAATCAAAGAACTTTTATCGACTATTCTTTAATAATTGGGAAAAAATTAATATTAAAATTTTGGAAAGGCCCTGTATCCCCAACAATTAAAATGTGGAATACAGAAATGACGGAGACACTTCACTTGGAGAGATTGAGACTTGTCCTTATGGACAGGTTAGATCTCTTCAAAGGGATTTGGTCTCCCTATATTAAATATCTACAGGGTCACAATGGTTCGGCGCAGGGACTTGACTGAGGCCTGAATATCTGAATGGATGAAGAAATACATATAATAAATCATGAATGTATCTCCAAGAATGGATTATTTAGTAATACTTCAATCTCCATCAAACTTCTCACATTTTCTTTTCTATTTTCTATTCTCTTTCTCTATCTTCCTATCTTTAATTAAGGAAAAAAATATAGAAACATATTATATAAATTTTTAATATGTACACACCTATTTTTATTCGTATGAAAAGATTATAGATGTCTTAAATTTCTAATTATATAAAATTATGCATTTTCAACTATACAATAATTTTGAAATATAAAGTTAACAATAATACAAACATTCTTAATATTTTGATAACATTATGAATATCATAAAACTTTGTTTAAGATTGGGTATTATGTAGTTATATTAGCGGGGATTTGTATTTGGTAATTAGAAGAATATCTATGATATGAGAAGTCTGAGTATATTGCTTATTTTAGGAATATACTACATATACTCCCAATTATATAAAATAAATAACCACGAAATGTATAATGGATAATATTACAATTAACATAAACAGTATCAATCGATAATCAATATTATATAATTTTGTGTATTATATAATTCTCACTGTCGTATAAGAGTGTACTCGGTATATATTGTTTCTACAATAAAAAAATTTAAAAAAAAAAAAATAAAAAAAAAGGAGCGTATCACCTGCAATAGAGATGGTGAGGTCAAGGAATGGTAGGGAAATGTCGGAAATGGTCCAAGTGTATTTGAGTGCCGGATGGAAGTTGGTGGTGAAATGAATGAAGTCAGTCAGTTGTGTGTGGGTGCAGGAGGTGACACCAAAGCAGTCGTCGATGTAACGGAGGTAGAGGTCGGGGATGGGGCCCTGGTACGCCGAGAACAAGGATTGTTCGACGTACCCAACAAAGAGGCAAGCGTAGCTGGGGCCCATGCGTGTGCCCATAGCTACGCCTTGTGTTTGGAGGTAATGGGAGGAATCAAAAGAGAAGTTATTGAGGGTGAGGACCAACTCTGCTAGGCGGAGGAGGGTGTCCGTGGACGGGTATGGGTTGTTTCTCTGGTCGAGGAAGAACCGGAGGGCTTTGAGACCGTCCTGGTGGGAGATGGAGGTGTAGAGTGACTGGACGTCCATGGTAAAGATGAGAGGATGGGGGCCTGGAGAATGGAATGCACGGAGCCGACGGAGAGTGTCTTTTCAGCTTCTGCATGACCATCTCCAATGTGAGGGAGGTCAGTTGGTCTAGTTCAATCCAATTAGAAAAGGAGACGACTAGAAAGTGGTAGTGCTTCCCGCACCATTCAAAAATGTCTGTTGCCAGTGACATCCAGGGCAGAGGTGGTGGAGGTTGTTGCAGAAGGGGCTGTCGCTGCTCATGAGGCGCAAGGCTGTTGCGCCTCATCACCACTAAGGCTCCAGACTCAATTTCTTGTCTCCGATTGGAGGCGTGGGTTTGGACCCACTTCGGACACCATGTAAATGACTACCAAACTCAGTACATGATTCAAACACATCTTTAATCAGCACTAAAACTTAACAGCATGAAGGATGATTAGTTGTCAACACATCCTGGCTGCTTTAACTGTCGGTGCTGGGAAATAGTATTAATATAAGTATTATAGTGTGGTGGAGTTAGAGATGCTAGCTGGTGTGTGATTGGTTAACATGCAATATCAATCTACAACAATCTACAACAATCATCCCCTACAAGCTGGTTACCAAGCTCTCAGATCTGGGTCTCTGCGCATCCCTCTGCAATTGGATCCTCGACTTCCTCATCCACAGACCACAGACTGTTCGTATTGGTGGAAATGCGTCAGCGTCGATAACAATCAGCACTGGAGCACCTCAAGGCTGCGTGCTCAGTCCCCTGCTGTACTAATTCTATACTCATGACTGCGTAGCCGGTAATAGTGCGATCTCCATCATCAAGTTCGCTGACGACACCAGTGTTGTGGAACGTATCACTGATGGGGACGAATCAGAATTATGCCCAAAACAGGTGACATACTCTGTGAGAGAGAAGGGGGAGAGGGTGGACTGAATGGATTATTGGGCTGGCAGTTCAGTGAGTGATGGCTGGCAGTTCAATTACTCAGGGCTGGTGGGCTGGCAGTTCAGACAGTTACAGCTGGTGAACTGGCAGTTCCATCACTCGCGGTGTGGGGTGTGTTGCCGTAGCTGAGTCTCTGGGGTTATCCGTCGGCGGGAAATTCCTCCGCAGGCGGTGAACCTTAGAGCCCGGACCCTCCGAGTCTATGGGCTCATCCGCCAGCGGTATATTCGCAGCCCGGACCCGGCCAGGTCTCTGGGCTTACCGTCGGCGGTATATCTCTACATGGATCATATCAGGAGGGAGCATTAGTGGGATGAGCGTTCTCTGACGCTATCCATGCTCCTCATGGGTAAATGGCCGAGGACCTTTGCATGTTGGAGAGGATCCTCCCGGCATGCCCAGGTCTTTCAGACTGTATTGCCGTTGGAGTCTGAAAAAATCCTGCCGGCTATCCGCACTTCTGCGGTCTGCAGCCATGTCTTCACACAGTCCCCTCACACGGTCCCAGCGGCCGGGTTTCCCCGAGCCGGGTTCATGCCGCAGTTTGCCTTCCTGCGGTCACTGCAGCCGGGTTTCCCGAGCCGGGTACATCCCGCAGCTTGTGTTTTTCCACATGGTCCCCGCGGTCCGATTTCCCCGAGCCGGGTTCACCCCGCAATTTGCGTTCCCACGGTCCCTGCTGCCGGGTTTCCCCAAGCCGAGTTCATCCTGTCGTTTGCCTTCCCGCGGTCCCCGCAGCTGGGTTTTCCCTCCAGCCAGGTTCACCCTGCGGCCAGAATCTTCCCGCGGTCCCCGCAGCTGGGTTTTCCCTGAGCTGGGTTCACCCCACGGTCAGATGCTTCTTGCTCCCGGTTCCCCGCAGATTCCAGTCCGCGGTTTGCACAGCCGGGATTCCCTCCACGGTCCCTGAAGACGGGATTCCCCGCAATGTCTGTGGTGGGGTTCCGCTCCCCCCCAGCTGGGCATCCCCGCGGTTCTCGCAGCTGGGATTTCCCCGCGGTGTAGGGGGAATCCGTGATATCTCCAGCAGGAACTCTTTGTCAGAGCTTCCTGCAAGGAGAAATAGCAGACCTGGAGTTACGTTGAAAAACTTACCTTCAGGATTCAAACTTACCGCTGGTGGAGCAGCGCTACCACAGCCTGTCGATGCGCAATGCAGTAGGCGATATGTCGCACATGCGTGCTGGCAGGGTCTTCACGTAGTCACTCACGTGATTCCAAAGTAAAATTGATGCTTCGCATAGTTTTGTTGTGAGGAACCCAGATACAATTGTTGGAGAATAATTCTGCAGGATTGTCAAATGTGGGATAGATGAAATCAATACAATCCTCCAGTGTTTCTGCTGATAGAAGCATGTCTTGTGGGATTTTAATTTCATCGTCTTCATTCTTTAAAATCTTGTCTTCTCCAACTTTCAACAAAAATTGAGAATAGTCGCCTTCTCCCTCTGTCAATCGCATATTTGTGTGCAATTGAAACTTGGTGAAAAGTCTCCACAAGTAGCATTTCTTGATGCAGGCATTTTCAACATCAGCATCATTTCCCCTTTTCATCAAAGCAAGTAGTTATCGAAAATCGCCACAACAAACAATAAGAATGCTGCCAAAAGGTTAGTGTTGCTGCAGACATCTTTAAGAGTTATGTCCACCGCTTCAAAGCTTTCTCGCATTCACACACACACACACACACACACACACACGCACGCACGCACGCACGCATGCACACGCACACACGCACGCACACACACACACTACTAAAATGCCAAGTAACTTCAGAATGTTTAAAGTCTGTTGTCGAGGCTGCTGCTGAAGCAAAAACGTGCTTTAAATAACATCCAACAAACACACTCACCATAGACAGAGCAGTCAGCTCTCTTGAATTATTCAACTGCGCTTATACTCGGCGCCATCTTGACGTCACCCTCTCGCTTCTTGTCACAAACCGGAAATGTTGTATTGAGCACCAGTATGCTGCTGACCGGAAATGATGTAATTGGCGCCATCTTGCAACAAAGTGAAAATCACAGAATGAGTGCCAATTTTGAAATTAAACACAGTTCTGATCTAATAAAATGTGTATTCACTTTATCCATCTGAAAACTGTTGCAAGCAAGCCCTTTAAAAAGCCAGCCAATTGGGCAAAAATACTTAGCAAGCCAACAAAACACATTCGTTTGCGGAAAGCACTTAAAAAGGCCAGCCAATTGGGCAAAAACACTTAGCAAGCCAAAAAAACACTTTCGTTTGCTGAAAGCACTTTAAAAAGCCAGCCAATTGGGCAAAAACACTTAGCAAGCCAACAAAACACATTTGTTTGCTGAAAGCACTTAAAAAGGCCAGCCAATTGGGCAAAACACTTAGCAAGCCAACAAAGCACATTATTTTGCTGAAAGCACTTTATAAAACCAGCCAATTGGGCAAACCTTCCAATATTGCTGGCCAGTGGGGGGGAGGGGGCTTACTGTTGCGCTAGTATGGGTGTTGTGGGCCAAAGGGACTGGTTTCCAGAGGGTTATTATGGACATTGTGGACTGAATGGATTCTTGGGCGGCAGCTCAGTCACTGAGGCTCGGCAGTGCAAATCACTCGAACCTGAGAAACTGCCAGAAATTCTGCCCAAAACAGGTGACAGACTCTGTGTGAGAGAGAAGGATGGACTGCATTTATTATTGGGCTGGTATTTCAGTCACTTACAGCTGGTGGGCTGGCAGTTCACTTACTCACAGCTGATGGGCTGGCAGTGCAGTCATTTATGGCAGGTGGGCTGGCAGTTCACTTATTCACGGCTGGTGAGCTGGCCGTGCAGTCACTCACGGCTGGTGGGCTGGCAGTTCACTTACTCATGGCTGGTGGGCTGGCTGTGCAGTCACTCATGGCTGGTGGGCTGGCAGTTCAGTCACTGACAGCTGGTGGGCTCGCAGTTCACTTACCCATGGCTGGTGGGCTGGCAGTGCAGTCACTCACGGCTGGTGGGCTGGCAGTTCAGTCACTCACAGCTGATAGGCTGGCAGTATAATTTTAAATCGCAAACCGTACGTGGGTTTTGAATTACATTTTACTGAGATGCAAGCCAATCAATGGCATAATGGTAAGATGTTATTTGGATATAATCGACCTCTGCAAATTGACAATATCCTATTGAAAGGGAGTGGGTGCTTAAGCTGTCAGGACATTTTATTATTTACCAAAACATACATAATCTCAAGACAACAATGATAGAAAACTTACTTTTCCACACACCACTCGTAAGTCTGGAGATTTTTTTAATGATAAAGTTAGCTTCAGAAGCTTTTTCTTTTTGCATGTAAAAACCCATTTAAAAACCATGGGCGACTTTAAAATTTTACAGCCTGATTTATCACTTCTGAAACTTTTTAGATACCAAAGGAATCAAGAAAAAACACAAATAATGCCTTACTGTTGTTGAAATGCAGTGAGCGAGCGCGACTGACGTTGCAGCGGCCCCTACAGCCTGTCTGTCTTTTTTTGTTTTTTGTCTAGTTAAATGTAGTTGTTTGTGTTTTTCTTGTTTTGTTTTCTAACTGTGTATATGTGGGGGGTGGGGGGGGGGTAAGGGGGAAACATTTTTAATCTCTTCCCTGCACGGGAGACCTGACTTTTTCCCTGTTAGGTCTCTGTTGTCGTTGGGGTCTGGTGCCGTGGAGCGGCCTCCGACCAGGACGACCTGGGGGCTCCAGTCGCGGAGCTGCGGACTTACCGTTGTGGGGCTGGACGGCCTCGGAGCGTGGGGAGCGGTGGTGGGTGGCCGCTGTGGCCCGACTCCAGTTCCGGCTGCGGCCCGACTCCGGGGCTCCAGCTCCGGCTCCAGCTCCGGCCCGACTCCGGGGCTCCAGCTCCGGTTCCGGCTCCGGTCCGACTCCGGGGCTCCAGCTCCAGCTCCAGCTCCGGCCCAACTCCGGGGTTCCAGCTCCGGCTCCGGCTCCGGCCCGACTCCGGGGCTCCAGCTCCAGCTCCGGCTCCGGCTCCGGCCCGACTCCGGAGCTCCAGCTCCGGCTCCAGCTCCGGCCCGACTCCGGGGCTCCAGCTCCGGCCCGACTCCGGGGCTCCAGCTCCAGCTCCGGCTCCATTTCCGGCTCCATTTCCGGCTCCGGCTGCGGCCCGACTCTGGAGCACCAGCTCCAGCTCCAGCTCCAGCTCCGGCTCCAGCTCCAGCTCTGGCTCCAGCTCCGGCTCCAGCTGCGGCCCGACTCCGGGGCTCCAGCTGCAGATTGCTGACGGTGGACTGTTGGAGTGTCGGGAGCTCGCGGGTCCGGGTGGGAGACCGCTCTCCGGAGCTCCGCAACACAACTTCTCCAGCCCGTGTCGCGGGGTTGGAACGACCCGGAGCGGGGCCGAGCATCGCCCAGAGCAGCTTTAATGGCTGCGGGACATTCCAGCGCCCGCCGGAGGCTCCAACTTTGTGACTTTGGGCCTGGAGCGGGGCCGTACATCACCCGGCGCGGCCTCAATGGACATGGGACTTAACACCGCCCGCCTGGGGCTTCGACATCGGGGGAGAGATGGTGTGGGGGAGAGAGAAGAACTTTGCCTTCCATCACAGTGAGGAGGGATCCACTGTGATGGATGTTTGTGTGAATTTAATTGTTTGCGTGTTTTTTTATGAATTGTTCTGTTTATTTGTTTGTATGGCTTGTAGAAACGGAGTTTCGTTCGAGCCTCTCTGAGGTTCGAATGACAAGTAATAAAATCAAAGTCAAACTCAAAGTCAAACGCGATAATTTCCAATATTTTCAACCTCGATATCTGCACGGCCAATGTTCGCCAAGCACTTTAGCTGTTGTTGTCCCTTCAGCTCTCGCTTCTCTTTACCTTAATTTCTCTTCACTTTTGGAATTCTGAAGTAGGATATATGTCTCTCACGGTTACCCTGACTTCCACAATTATTTACAGTGCAGAAAATCAACCTTTTGGCGTTTTTAACAGATAGGAATGTATGCATTTCATGTATTAACAACATATACCGGAAGCTGCAATGCCCTCAAGATGGATTGAGCGGTTCTGTTCATCAAGCCCTTTCACCAGGATACCTTACGTGCAACCCCTATACGCACGCACAGACTCTCAGATACACACTCACACACAGACTCACACACAGACACACAGACACAAACAGACATGCAAACACAGGCTCACACACACAGGCTCACACACACAGACTCACTCACACACACAGACTCACTCACACACAGCCAATACTAAAATGCCAAGTAACTTCAGAACGTGGTGAACATACAGTGTGTAAACTGAATTATTGAAACATTTAAAGCCTCCTGTCGAGGCTATTGCTGAAGCAAAAACGTGCTTGAAACAACGTCCAACAGACACACTGATCTAATAAAATGTTTATTCACGCTTTATCCATCCGAAAACTGTTGCAAGCAAGCCCTTTAAAAGCCAAGCCAATTGGGCAAACACTTTGCAAGCCAACAAAACATGTTTTCTGAGAGCCCTTTAAAAGCCAAGCCAATTGGGCAAACACTTTGCAAGCCAACAAAACACATTTTCTGAGAGCCCTTTAATAGCCAAGCCAATTGGGCAATCACTTTCCAAACCAACAAAACACATTTTCTGAGAGCCCTTTGATAGCCAAGCCAATTGGGCAAACACTTTGCAAGCCAACAAAACACGTTTTCTGAGAAGCCTTTAATAGCCAAGCCAATTGGGCAAACACTTTGAAAGCAACAAAACACATTTTCTGAAAGCCCTTTAAAAAGCCAAAAAGCCAATTGGGCAAACACTTTGCAAGCCAACAAAACACGTTTTCTGAGAGCCCTTTAAAAAGCCAAAAAGCCAATTGGGCAAACACTTTGCAAGCCAACAAAACACGTTTTCTGAGAGCTCTTTAAAAAGCCAAAAATGCAATTGGGCAAACACTTTGCAAGCAACAAACTCATTTTCTGAAAATCACATCCCGGGGAAAACCACCCTGCTATAAAAAAAAATGCCATTAAATTGGAAAGGGTACAGAGAGGTTTCTGGGCATGCGGCCAGGACCCAAGGGAGATATTGGACACTCTTTTTTCCTTGGAGCACAGGAGGCTGATGGATGGTTTCAAACAGGTGTATAAAATCATGAAGGAAATAGACAGGGTGAATCCGCGGGGTGTTTATTTCCCCCCCCCCCCCCCCCCCCCCCCCCCCCCCCCCCCCCCCAGAATAGTGGAATCAGGAACTAGAGGGCATATGTTTACAGTGAATGGGGAGAGATGGTGGTGGGTATATGGAAGGAGCTGCTTGAGGAAGTAGTTGAGGAAAATCGATAACAACGGTAGATGAGACAGATTCAATAACAATAATTTAAAAGTAATCTGGACATGCACCTGGATGGGAAATGGTAAGAGGTACATGAGCCAAACAAGGGCAAATGAGACTGGCTTAGATGGAACATCTTGGTCGACATGGAATAGTTGGCCAAAAGACCACAATCAGTAAAAATAAGTCAGACAAGACTTAATATATATATTTTTTTAATTCACCTCTATAGCAAATTGGATGACTGTGAAGTTTTTTTTTTAATTTACTTAAGTGTGAATAAAAACTTCCCAACTAATTTTGGACAGTGTACAAGGGAGAATCACTGGATATATTATTTATGTTGGAATCTATTTTAGCTGCTGGGCATTGGAAAAATGTATTCTCATACATGATGTCTGCCTTAGCCATTCTTCTCCAAGAAGAAACATAAATAAGTATTTGATATTCTCCTCCAGGTTAATGAAAATATTCCAGGGGGTGGAAGATTGCAACCTTCACGTGGTCCGCCCTGTTTTGACTAATGCAATCAACCCGGCGTGCACAATCAAATAGGATCAAATAGTACAAGTTGTCCTACAATTTTAGGCTGTGCACTCCACATGCAAGAAGAAGAAGAAGAAAATATTCCAGAATGAATGAATGAATGAATGAATGAATAAGTTTATTGGGCAAGTAGTCACAAACAAGGAATTTGCCTTGGTCCTCTGCCCACAAGTGACAACATGACATACAGTGACAGTTAGGAATGACACATAAAACATTAATAATACAACATTATCAATTAAACACATGAATTATATAAAATACCAGAGCAAAAGGAGGCTACAGATTTTTGGTTATTGAGTAGAGCTACTACTCGTGGTAAAAAGCTGTTTTTATGTCTGGCTGCAGCAGCTTTGACAGTCCGGAGTCGCCTTCCAGAGGGAAGTGATTCAAAGAGTTTGTGGCCAGGGTGAGAGGGGTCAGAGATTACCTTACCCGTTTCCTTCCCTGCCTTTGCAGTGTATTGCAGCCAATAACCTTTTCAGCTGATCAGATGATTCGCTGCAGCCTCCAGATGTCGTGCTTGGTGGCTGAGCCAAACCAGATCATGATGGAGAAGGTGAGGACAGACTCTGCGATGGCCATATAGAATTGGACCATCATTGGCTATGGAGATTGTGCTTCTCTGCTGCTGCAGGAAGAACATCCTCTGATGTGCCTTTTTGACTGTGGAGTCGATGGTGGCCCCCCATTTAAGGTAATTGGAGATGATGGTTCCCAAGAAGTTAAAAGACTCCACAGGAGAGACCGTGGTGTTGTTGATGGTGAGTGAGATGAGGGGAGGGGGAGCTCTCATAGTCTACAATCAATTGCTATTGTCTTAATAGCATTGAGCTCCAGGTTGTTGCGATGGCACCAGGATGCCAGCTGTGTCATTTCCCGTCTGTAGACAGATTCCTCCCCATCCTGGATCAGTCCACTCAGAGTTGTGTCATCCAAGCAAGTAGAAACCTGAGGAGCACCATACTTGTAATAAAGTTGATAAACGGAGAGTTGCAGTCATTGGTGAGTAGAGAGAAGTTTTTTCGCTGAGCATAATTAAGAAAAGGCTTCTTGGAATTAGTTAGTTATTATGATGGTCAAACTGTTCACATATAATTATTTGGGATACTGCTACTTTATTATACCAATGGCAAAAAAATAATTTTATTCTGTAAACATTATACGTCCCCGCAAAAAAAACAAACCGTAAGTAAACGATATTTATGATAAACATCAATACTGAAAATGCTTATAAAGTACACATAATATCCAGACAAGATTTTTCATTCATTTCATCTATAATCACTTCTTCTGAAACAATCATGCCCCCAAACAGCCTCCGCCTGAAGCTGTCCCCCTCCCCCGGCTGCAGGACGCACTCCCCCGCCCACCGGCCCCTGACAGCCCCTGCCTGAAGCTGTCCCCGTCCCCCAGCTCCCACTGTCCTCCGCCTGAAGCCTTCCCATCTTCAGCTGCAGGACGTTCCCACACCCCCCCCCCCCCCACTAGCCCCCGCCTGAAGCCATCCCCATACCCCGGCTACAAAACTCTCCCGTTGGCCCCTGCCTGAGGCCGCCCATGTCCCTAGCTGCGGGATGCTCCCCCCCCCCCCACCGCCCCCTGCCTAAAGCAGTCCCACTCCCCCAGCAGCAGGACGCTCCCCGCCGGTCCCCTGACTAAAGCCGTCCTTCTCCCCGACTACAGAACGCTCCCGCCAGCTCTTGCCTGAAGCGTCCCCCTCCCGCGGATACAGAATGGTCCACGCCTGAAGCCATCTCTGTCCCCGGCTACAGAATGCTCCCGCCGGCCCCGGCCTGAAGCTGACCCACTGCCTGAAGCTGACCCACTACCACGGCAAAATAAATCTCCCACATGAAGCTGTCCCAAGCTGCAGTCTATTCAGCCCACAACACCCATACTAGTCCATTCGGCCCACAATGTCCTACTCTCCCACTGGAAACCAGTCCTTCTGGCCCACAACACCTGTACTAGCCCAAGAAAAGCCCCTTCGCCTCATAATATCCACACTAGCCCTCTGGAAACCAGTCCCTTCAATCCACAACACCCGTACTAGCCCGGCAGAAAACCCTCCTGACTGCCTGAAGCCCACTCACTCCCACTCACTGGCTGCAGGATGCTTCCCACTCATCTTGTTGGATTTCAGAATGACTTTCTTTACCTTGTGGAAATGACCTAGCAGATGGGTCAAAAAATGCAGCATAAACACAAATTCTAATTCTTCCATTTTCTGCAAAAGATTGTTAGCTTGAAGCCTGGTATCACCGTTCACATTAACATCAGAGTATAAATGAGTACAGAGTACATCAGTGATAGTGCTGTAACTTTCCAAAATAGTTTCTGTGGCTTTTGCATTTGCCTCCCACCTAGTGTCTGACAAATATTTAGGCACTTTTGACTGAGGTTGCAAAAATGATTTTAGAACTGCCCATCTGTACACCTCCCCCGTCCTGCAGCCGGGGGAGGTGTACAAAAGTTTTATATACCTTGGTGGAGTGGCCGAGCCCCCCGAGATCTCGATGCCCTAAGCTTAAGCTTGTCTAGCTTATATGTAAATCCGGCCCTGCCCTCCCCCCACCACTGGCTTTCGACAGACCCCGCCTGAAGCCGTCCCCCTCCCCCGGCTGCACGACGCTCTCCATCAGCCCCCGACAGCCCCCAGCAGAAGCTGTCCACCTCCCCAGGCGGCAGGATACGCCCCACCAGTCCCCGCCTGAAGCCAACCCCGTCCACCAAGTACAGAATGCTCCCGCTGGCCCCTGCCTCAAGCCATCCACGTCCCCAGCTGCCGGGCGCTTTCCTCCCCAAATGCCCCCCGACTAAAGCCGCTCCTGTCCACTTCCTGCAGGATGCTCCCCGCTGCCGTCCCTCGCCTAAAGTCGTCACCCTGCCCTGGCTACAGAACGCCCCCGCCTGAACCCACCCTCCTTCGCCGGACACAGTACGGTCCCTACCTGAAGCCATCCCTGTCCCCGGCTACAAGACGCTCCTGCTGGCCCCCGCCAGTCCCCGCCTGAAGCCATCCCCCTGCTCTGACTATAGAATGCTCTACGCCGGCCCCCACCTGAAACCGCCCCCGTCCGCAGTCCGTTCGGTCCACAACACCCGTACTAGCCCAAGAAAAGTCCATTCGGCCAACAATACTAGCCCTCTGGAAACCTGTCCCTCTTGCCCACAACACATGTACTAGCCCAAGTGATGTCCCTTCGACCCATAATATCCATACTTGCCCTCTGGAGACCAGAGTGGTAGGCCAACAACACCTGTACTAGCCCTGCAGAAAGCCTCGGCCACCTCCTGAATCCCCCTCTTCCTCCCCTGGCTGCAGGACGCTCCCGCCCCCCACCGGCCCCCGCCAGTGCCTACTTGAAGCCGTCCCCCTCCCCTGGCTGCGAATGCTCCCTCACCCTCATCAGCATCCGACAGCCCCCACCTGAAGCCTTCCCCCCAACCCGGCCCCCGATGGCCAACGCCTGCAACCTTCCCTCTCCCCTGGCTGCATGATGCTCCCCACGGGTCCTGGTGGGAAGAGGCAGCGGTTACCACGACTGCGCTAGCCACGGTAGTGGCAGGCAGTGGTGGGCCACGGCCGTGGTAGGCCATGGCAGTGCTCACCCCCCTCACCTCCAGCCCCCGATAGCCCCCGCAAGAAGCTGTCCCCCTCCCCCGGCTGCAGAATGCACCAAGCAATGCAACAAGAAAGAATGGACTGAATAAACCTCATACTTAACGTTTAAATTGTTGTTATATTTTATTCACATTTTAACTTTAATAATCCCTTTTCCACTTGCCGTGCCCGATCCCAATGGGCGGGAATGGCTGCGCCGCTGGATAGCCACTAAGTGTGGGTGGGGATGGGGGGGGGTTGAGGAGTGGAATGAGTGCAGGATGGAGTGAGTGCAGGACGCTCCCCCGCATCCCTACTGGTCCCCGACAGTCCCCCCTGAAGCTGTTCCCCTCCCCCGGCTGCAGGATGCTCCCCACCGGTCCCCGCCTGAAGCCGGTGGGTGCGGCAGCGGTAAGTCACGGCAGTGGCAGGGGTAGGCGATGGCAGCGGTAGGTCAAGGCAGTGGTAGGACAAGGCAGCGCGGCCTCCCCACCCGCCCTCGACAGGCCCCGCCTGAAGCCGTCCCCCTCCTCCGGCTGCAGGATGCTTCCCCCTCCCCCACCGGTCGCGACATCAACGTCTGAAGCCGTGACCCTCCCCAGGCTGCAGGACGCTGCCCCTGCCAGAGCTGTCCCCCTCCCCCGGCTTCAGAATGCAACAAGAGACACAATAAGAAATAACTGAACTGAATGAATCTCATCTTTAACATCTTTAACATCTCATCATATTGTTGTTATTTTATGAGTTATTCACATTTTAATAAATACCTTTTACACTTTCCATGCCCATCAGCTGTGCCTGTGCAGTAATGCATGCGTGTTCTACATCACAATGTGAACCCAATGGGCGGAAATGGCTGTGCCACTGGAGAGCCGCTAAGAGTGGGTGGGGGGGGGAGGGCGTTGACGGGGGATGGAATGAGTGCGTGCGGGGGGAAATCGCAAGGGGCGGAGTGGGGTGGGTGGGGGGTTGAGGGGAGGAGGGGGATCAGGAGCGTCACAACGAGGACCAGTCAGCCGTGCCTGCGCAGTTGGGGGCTCTGGGTGAGTGGTGGAATAATGTATTGCACAGGCCTCCCATGTGAGAATGAGACCCACTTAGTCTAGTTATTCTTAAAAGTCCTTATTTGTGAGTTAGGATCTCAATGAAGTAGGATCCCTCCGTAATAAATCAGATTGTGCAAGAAAATATCAGCAGTTTGTTAGAACCATCAACTGTTAGTAGTGCAAGGGACTATTGGCATTTGTCCTCATAGAAGTGTCACATATTGATTTCCATACATCCGTGCTCAAATGCCGGTCTTAAATTAATGCTAGCAATTTCTTACCTATTGTTTGATGCTGGACACCTCTTGGAGACTGATTACAAAGTACTGTGAAGCTGGATATTTGGACAATAAACAAATAAAGAAAAATGTGTTTTGGTTGAGAATATGAATGAAGTATGATCTACAATCTAGCCTCAGATTCCATGCAATATAAAGGGAATGCTGCACATTAGATGTGAGATGTTAAACTACAACCCACTTCACTTTCTCGGGTGGAAGTAAAAGATCTTAAGGCACACGTACCAGAAAGAGTTGGGGGAAATTTATTCCCATTAACAAGGCTAATATCAATCCCACATCAACATCAAAAGAAACAGCATTTCAGGTCATTATCACATTGCCTTAAGGAAATTAAGAAAATTAAGGGAAACAGATTTGTGTGAAAAGTGATGCTGGGGTAGAAGATTGAATGTTATCTTATTGAATACAAGCGGGGATTGGGAACAAATTGCCTACAATTGCTTTCATTTCTCATGTTGCTGTTCCCAGAACCAGTTGGCTTGGAGTTTCTTCATTGCAATAGAGAAAGCACTTCAAAGTTATTTAATTGGCTGTAAAACATCTTGGGACAATTGAGGTAATGAGTGACATGATATTGCATTTCATGAGGTTTTTATTGTGATTAGGTTTGCATAATTTGCAGATGCAAATCAAACAAAACATGCTTCAAAGAGTAGGCAACACGACGTTATGCTAAATTATCTTTGAAATTATCTGTGTGCGGCACACTTGGTAATTCTCCTTCGTGAAGTTTCATTTCTTTATCTAGTTGCAGAAGCATTGTTGCAGAAGATAAAACAAATGTTTCCAACTATGCATACATGAACTGGTTTTACTTAAGCAGTCTCACCACTGCCTTTGGAGAATTGTTCGAAAGGAAAACGGGGAGCATGATTAGAATGCTGATGATTTTACCTAAATTATTAAAACAATTTAAATATTAAGTATTTTGTGTCATCTGATTAGATAATATATGAATATTTGATTTCCTTGCCATTTTTATCATTCAGCTTCATTCTGTAACATTCAAAAATGCGTGGCAGCTGCGGCTCACCTGCAGTCCGTCTGTTTTTTTTCTTTTTTTTCGTCTTTTTGTGTCTGTTTTAGTTAGAATTTTGGTTTGTTAGGCTGTGTTTGTGTGTGGGGGGGGGGGGGGGGAGGGTGGGAGAAACAAGGTTTTAGTCTCTCCCTTCGGGGGGATGCGACCTTTTCTTGTCGTGTCCCCCGTCACCGTCTCCGTCTGTGCTGAGGCCTAATGGCGGAGCTGGTGGCCTCGGAGCTGTGGCGAGCGTTCAGAGCTCCAGTGTTCCAGCGGCGGCAACGGCCTTCGGGCTTCGGGGCTGCTCCAGGGCTTCGCTTCGCGCTCCAGCGGCTCTCCAGCGGTGCTCCAGCGGCGGCCCGGCTTCGGAGCTCCGGCGCTCCAGCAGTTGCTCCAGCGGTGCTCCAGCGGCGGCCCGGCTTCGGGGCTTCGGCGCTCCAGCGGCTCTCCAGCGGTGCTCCAGCAGCGGCCCGGCTTCAGAGCTCCGGCGCTCCAGCAGTTGCTCCAGCGGTGCTCCAGCGGCGGCCCGGCTTCAGAGCTCCGGCGCTCCAGCAGTTGCTCCAGCGGTGCTCCAGCGGCGGCCCGGCTTCAGAGCTCCGGCGCTCCAGCGTTCCCGTGGTCGATCCTGGCTGGGGCTGTGGTGGTGTTCCGGCATTCCGGCAACGGCGGCGGTGACGGCCTGGCTTCGGAGGCTCGGCCGCGGGCCTAGTGGACGATGACATCGAAGGCCTGGATTGCCTCAGTACAGAGGGGGAACAAGTAGGGGAAAAAGACAAAGACTTTAAGACTTTTGCCTTCCACCACAGTGAGGAGGTGCCTGGTGAACTCACTGTGGTGGATGTTAAATATGTGTTTATTGTGTGTTTTGTTTTAATTTATTACATGTTATGACTGCAAGGTAACAAATTTTCTTCAGACCAAAAGGTCTGAATGACAATAAAGGAATCTGAATCTGAATCTGAATCTGAATCTGAAAATACAATGGAGTTTATTCTTATCCTTTGTTGGAGGTCACATTGTCACTATACTGTATCTGGACAAACCAGAGGCTCTTTAATATAAAATTGTCAATCTCCATGAGCAAATTCGAGGAATTGCATGAATAATCATTGAGAGCAGCGGTGTTGCAAATCCTGCATGGAAATAGTCAGCTGGATCGAACAGATGGCACAAAATATAGACCTCCACTTTTTGAAAACAACTTATGTGCATTTTAATTATATTACAAAAATAATTGTGTATATTGTTTACCTTTTTTTGAAAGCAACATAGGGAAGGAAATTATTGTTCATGCCGTCCATGCGAGAATGAGTTTGTTTTAAATTTGTTTGTTTTAAATAAGTTTAGTCTGTTCATACTGCAAAACAGAAGAAGGACACATTGCATTCAGAAAGTATTCAGACCACTTCACTTTTTCCATATTTTGTTGCGTCACAGCCTTATTCTAAAATGGATTAAATTCATTTTTTTAATCATCAATCTACACAATTCCCCATAATAAAAAAGCTATAACAGGTTTTTAGAAAATTTTGCAAAGTAATTAAAAAGAAATAACTGAAATATCACATTTACATAAGTACTTTTACTCAGTACTTTGTTGAGGCCCCTTTGGCAGCGATCGCAGCGTCAAGTCTTCTTGGGTATGACGCTATAAGTTCGGCACACATGTATTTGGGTAATTAATCCAATTATTCTCTGCAGATACTCTCAAGCTCTGTCAACTTGGAAGGGGAACGTCGATGCACAACTATTTTCAGGTCCCTCCAGAGATGTTCGAACGGGTTCAAGTCCAGGCTTGGGCTGGGCCACTCGAGGACATTCACAGACCTGTCATGAAGCCACTCCTGCGTGTTCTTGGCTGTGTGCTTAGGGTCCTTGTCCTGTTGGAAGGTGAACCTTTCGCCCCAGTCTGAGGTCCAGAATGCTCTGGAGCAGGTTTTCATCAAGGATCTCTCTGTACTTTGCTCCATTCATCTTTCCCTCGATCCTGACTAGTCCCCCAGTTCCTGCGGCTGAAAAACATCCCCACAGCATGATGCTGCGACCACCATGCCTCACAGTAGGTATGGTATTGGCCGGGTGTTGATTAGTGCCTGGTTTCCTCTAGAAGTGATGCTTGTCTTTCAGGCCGAATAGTTAAATCTTGGCTTCATCAGACCAGAGAATCGTGTTTCTCATGGACTGAAAGTCCTTTAGGTGCCTTTTGGCAAACTACAAGCGAGCTGTCATGTGCCTTTTACTGAGGAGTGGCTTTCGTCTGGCCACTATACCATAACGGCCTGATTGGTGGAGTACTGCAGATATAGTTGTCCTTCTGGAAGTTTCTTGGTCACCTCCCTGACCAAGGCCCTTCTCCTCCGATTGCTCAGTTTCGCCAGGAAGCCAGCTCTATGAGTCCTCGTGGTTCCAACGTTCTTCCATTTAATAATGACGGAGGCCACAGTGCTCTTTGGGACCTGCAATGCTGCAGAAATTGTTTTACACCTTTCCCCAGATCTGTGTCTCAACACAATCTTGTCTCAGAGGTCTACGGACAATTCCTTCGTCTTCATGGTTTGGTTTTCAACTGTGGGACCTTACATAGAGAGGTGTGTGCCTTGTCCAATCAATTTAATTTACCACTGGTGGACTCCAATCAAATTGTAGAAACATGTCAAGGATAATGTATTGTGTTCCCTGGAGTTTAGAAGGATGAGGGGGGACTTATAGAAACATATAAAATTATAAAAGGACTGGACAAGCTAGATGCAGGAAAAATGTTCCCAATGTTGGGTGAGTCCAGAACCAGGGGCCACAGTCTTAGAATAAAGGAGAGGTCATTTAAGACTGAGCTGAGAAAAAAACTTTTTTACCCAGGGAGTTGTGAATTTATGGAATTCCCTGCCACAGAGGGCAGTGGAGGCCAAATCACTGGATGGATTTAAGAGAGAGTTGGATAGAGCTCTAGGGGCTAGTGGAGACAAGGGATACGGGGAGAAGGCAGGCACCGGTTATTGATAGCAGACGATCAGCCATGATCATATTGAATGGCGGTGCTGGCTCGAAGGGCCGAATGGCCTCCTTCTGCACCTATTTTCTATGTTTCTATGTTTTTTATGTTTCTATAATCAATGGAAATAGGATGAACCTAAGCTCAATTCGGAGTGTCATAGCATACTTATGTAAATGTTATATTTCAGTTATTTATTTTCAATTACTTTGCAAAAATGTCTCAACACTTGTTTTTGCTTCTTCATTCTAGGGTATTGTGTGTAGATTGATGATGAGAAAATTAATTTAATCCATTTTAAACTAAGGCTGTAACGTAACAAAATATGGAAAAAATGAAGGGGTCTGAATACTTTCTGAATGTACTGTATTAATATTCTGTGCTAGAAATGTTAAATACCAAGAGCTATACATTTGAAAAGATAGCTAGATGATTGTTCATAAAATATGTGATAGAATCATCTGGCTTTTAATTGCAACAATTAAGCTAATTCTCTTATCGCTTTATTGTTGTTTTTTTTAAATATTTCATTTGTTCTTTTATATTGTTGATGTACTCTTTCTCCATCATTGAACCAAATTTCTGAAACTGTGTCAATACATCTTGGATGCAAATACGATAGTGATGTTAGGAGGCTTTTAGACACATGAATGTACAGAGAGGGATGTGAATCACTTACTTAATGAGTAAGCATCATATTAATAACACAGAAACATAGAAAATAGGAGCTGGAGTAGGCCATTTGGCACTTTGAGCCAGCAATGCCTTTGAAAAGTATCATGGCGGGTCAACCAAAATCAGTACCCCATTCCTGCTTTTAACAAACAGTTAACAATAACAAACATTATAGGCTGAAGGACCTGTTCTTGTGTTGTACTTTTCTATGTTCCATCTAAAAAAAGGAATAGGAGAAGCAGTATGAAATACACAACACAAGGACTTGTTAATCAATTATTTTCGAAAATGTGAATAAAATTCTACCAGTAAATCTTATACTTGATGCCATATTAATTCAGTATGCCAACCAGGAATCATAGCCTTTTTCTTGTCTTTGAACTACCAAAGAAATGCATCAGCTAAGGTGGAGAAAAAACAAATTAATCTTTGACTGCAATATAGGAAAAAATAAAGTATCTGTAGTTTACGAGAGAATGTCAGGCAGAAACAAGAATTGAATCAAATCAAATTGATTCAGCAGCACATCGCTATCTGCCCCTTTGCATCTGAACAGAGTTCCAAAGCATGTTACCTTGCACAAATAGAAGTACTGAAACAATTCAGATAGCATATGATGCCAAGAATAATGTTAGAGGAAAACTACGAGTTAATGAAAATGTTTCACTCCAAATGTAAAACATTTCCCAATATCAAGAGGACATTTCCATTTATTTATTTCCCAATACATTGTGCTGCAAGCTGAATGCTAACATTATTAGAAAAATGAACATTCAAAACCAAAAAAAAAGTATAGTCCATATTTAATAAAACAAGTTCGAATAACACATCAATGAAATGACTGCATGTAATAAGAATTAATGTTGGCTTCATGGTGATACTTTAAAATAGGTGAAAACAAAATGCTCGTCAATTTTTACGATTTTTAAACATTTCTTTGGACATTTATGGATATCTCACTATTATTAGAGTCAATGGACATATGGTAGACATATGGTTCAAGATTGATCATGGTCATTCACTTTACACAATTAAGCAATGTCAACATTACCCCATATTATTTTACATGAGTGTTAAAGCTTCCATGGAAGGAATAAATATGCTTGTGTTCAATCTAGTAGCAGGACATAATCACATAATAATATAAAGTAGCACAGAAAGGCCAGGCAAGTATTGTGACATTTTTCGAACTTGATCAAATATCTTGAAAATTATCCCATTCCCATGAGTCAGAAATTCAAATTTCAAAAACATTTGTGTAATGGGATATAATTCATAGCCTTCAGCTTTATTCTTAATACTCAGTCTAAAGTCATATTTTCATACATTACCTATCATCATAAATCAACATTAATAATATATGAACAACAACCTACTGCAGAGAATATCAGTTTTACTTATGTGGCTGAACTCATAATTCATTTTGTTTATTGAAAACTTTATCCCAAAATTATGCACTCGGATGGATTCTTTCATTCAGTTTCAACGTGCAAAGAGCAGAAATTGCCAATGCCTCATATCTAGCTTTCTGCCTATGGTATCTTAAATACATTAATTAGACCTTTGATGAGTATATTCATATGGTCTGGTGATTACTTTTCGCCAGGAGACACAAACATTCAGAAACTACTACTGCCAGTCTGGTAGATGGCAAAATGTTGAGGGTTCTCAGCCCAGGAGATCACATCCAAAAACAGATTCCCCTTCACTCACTTTTCAGACAAACGCTGAGCACAACAGGGAGTCCCACCACTTTATGCCTGCAGGCTGGGTTCTATGTTGCTTATTTGGTTGATGAATAGATTTGCATTTTCAGTATTCAATTACATATTCCTGTCATGCCATCGTCCAACCTCTATTAATTGTTTGCGTTTTTACAGGTAATGAAAATATTTTTTTTGCATGCCAATCGGCATTCTGGGCTAAACTAAATAATCACCTAAAACAGGCTTGCAGATTATGCTTAGTTCCATTTTGAGTTTCAGCATGGAAACAGGCTCTTCGGCCCACCGAGTGCATGCCGAGCATCTAATCAATCAATCATACTAGTGATATGTTATCCCACTTTCTCATCCATTGCCTATACATTGGGAACAATTTTGCAGAGGCCAATTAATCTACTAACCCTTACATCTTTGCAGTGAGGGAGGAAACCGGAGCACCTGGAGGAAACCCAGACAGTCCCAGGGAGAATTTGCAAACTCCATACAGAGAGCACCCAAGTTCAGGTCTCGAGCTCTGTGAGGCGGGAACTCTAACAGTTGCTCCACTCTGCCACAAATAATATACTTGCATCAATTCATGCTCAAGAAGGCAGTTTTTTTGCTTGTCCTCGTAATAAATTTGGTGTAGAGCTACAGTTAACTTCACTATTGACTGAATGCTCAAATTGGCAGTGCCCCATATATATAAAGCTTGCTGCCACCATTTAAAGCCAGCTTGCATCTCTCAAATGGGGGATGCGTTATGACTCAAGCGTCACAGGTAGAAGAGCTGGAAATAACTCTTCCCTAGAAATAAGTGATGTTTGAGAAAGCTAAGAATTCTGGATGCTGCACTGGAGGTTTTCAGATTTCAACAACGTTTTAAAAGACCTTTTCAAATAAGCAGTGGGAGCAGATAGCAATGAGGTTGAATGTCAGGGATGTAGCCCCAACAATATAGATGATGTGCTATAAGAAAGTCAGTGATCTCTGACAAAAGATGATCTATCAGCTGGACCTTTCCAAATGCCACCAGCTCCAGGCACTGCTCCGTGCACAACAGCCATTACTCTTGCACTTCAACTCATATTCACACACTGATGTAGGCCTCATGCGCATAGCTCTCAACTGGCTACACTGTGAGCAGGTAATGTTTGACAGGCACATTAACTAGACACTCAATGTTACACTTTTCTTTCACAGGACATGGTGGTGGCTAATCAGAAATAACAGTGGGCCACCACGTGCAGTGCCCCAAAAGCAGCCTATTCTCATCCAACTTTATGATCATATTTGTACCTAACTTTACATATCAGCCCTACCCGTGCACGATTGTTCCTCCTGGGCCCAGACCCAATGTTTCATCAAGTAGTATTTTGATTCATGAATTCTTCGGCAAAAGTGGTCTTTCACAACATACTCTCCAGCCTTCCTTAATTTTTATGTTTAATCTCCTTTCGTAGATCATCATAGTTCATTGACCTTTTTTTTAAGAATTCTGTTGCGTAGACCTTTAGTTTGCTCTCCCTTGAACACATATTGGAGTTTGCGAGCCAACAAAACCCTTTAACTGCTGCTGTGCCTGTAAATCAATCTGAGTGCCTCATTGGCAAGCCCACGGGTCATTCCTCACAACATTTACCGCTTCAGCTGAAAACACATTTTTTGCTGATTGATGGTCTAGAAATAAATTTTCACAGAAGCTCTATGTAATCCACAGATGGATTGAATTGAATACTGAGGAAGGAAGAAAGATATGCTGCTTCACTTGATTACTCTACAGATGTTGAGTGAGTGTTTAGCAGCAAGTTATTTTCTATAGGAAATGCTTAAAACATTCAACGAGGTCTTTGACTCTTCTCTCCCTGACGAGATTTTCCAACAATTTTTATGTTTGTCTCAGACTACCAATATCTGCAGTTTAAAAGAAAATCCCAAATTCTTTGGATTATCAGATTTTTAGCATTTGAAATGGATGTATCTCATTCAGATTAGATAGGTGACTGAAATTAATGCTTCTAGGAAGTACGTTTATGATTACTGCAACATAATATCTCCAGTCCACAAAAATGAGCAAAGTATAGTGCCAGGTGGACTAATGTAGGTCTCTTGCTGTCAGAAACAGGTGAATTGATCATGGTGAACAAGGACATGGCAGACCAATTGAATAACTACTTTGGTTCTGTCTTCATGAAGGAAGCCATAAATAATCTGCCGGAAATAGCAGGGGACCGGGGTTCAAATGAGATGGAGGAACTGAGTGAAATCCAGCTTAGCCGGGAAGTGGTGTTAGGTAAATTGAATGGATTAAAGGCCGATAAATCCCCAGGGCCAGATAGGCTGCATCCCAGAGTAGTTAAGGAAGTTGCCCCAGAAATAGTGGATACATTAGAGATCATTTTTCAAAACTCTTTAGATTCTGGAGTAGTTCCTGAGGATTGGAGGGTAGCTAATGTAATCCCACTTTTTAAAAAGGGAGGGAGAGAGAAAACGGGGAATTACAGACCAGTTAGTCTAACATCGGTAGTGGGGACAATACTAGAGTCAATTATTAAAGATGGGATAGCAGCACATTTGGAAAGTGGTGAAATCATTGGACAAAGTCAGCATGGATTGGTCTGACGAATCTTATAGAATTTTTTGAGAATGTAACTAGTACAGTGGATAAGGGAGAACCTGAGGATGTGTTGTATCTGGACTTTCAGAAGGCTTTCGACAAGGTCCCACATAAGAGATTTGCATTCAAACTTAAAGCACACGGTATTGGGGGTTCAGTGTTGATGTGGATAAAGAACTGGCGGGCAGACAGGAAGCAAAGAGTAGGAGTAAACGGGTCCTTTTCAGAATGGCAGGCAGTGACTAGTGGGGTACCGCAAGGCTCAGTGCTGGGACCCCATTATTTACAATATATATTAATGATCTGGATGAAGGAATTGAATGCAACATCTCAAAGTTTGTGGATGACACAAAGATGGGGGGCAGTGTAAGCTGTGAGGAGGATGCTAGGAGGCTGCAAGGTGATTTGGATAGGTTGGGTGTGTGGGCAAATGCATGGCAGATGCAGTATAATGTGGATAAATGTGAGGTTATCCACTTTGATGGCAAAACCAGGAGGGTAGACTATTACCTGAACGGTGGCCGATTAGGAAAGGGGGAGATGCAATGAGACCTGGGTGTCATGGTACACCAGTCATTGAAAGTAGGCATGCAGGTGCAGCAGGCTGTGAAGAAAGCGAATGGTATGTTGGCATTCATATCAAAAGGATTTGAGTACAAGAGCAGGGAGTTCTACTGCAGTTGTACAGGGTCATGGTGAGGCCACACCTGGAGTATTGCGTACAGTTTTGGTCTCCTAATCTGAGGAACGACATTCTTGCCATAGAGGGAGTACAGAGAAGGTTCACCAGACTGATTCCTGGGATGGCAGGACTTCCATAAGAAGAAAGACTGGATAGACTCGGCTTGTACTCACTGGAATTTAGGAGATTGAGGGCAATCTTATAGAGACTTACAAAATTCTTAAGGGGTTGGACAGGCTAGATGCAGGAAGATTGTTCCCGATGTTGGGGAACTCCAGAACAAGGGGTCACAGTTTAAGGATAAGGGGGAAATCTTTTAGGACCAAAATGAGAAGATAATTTTTCACACAGTGAGTGGTGTGTCTGTGGAATTCTCTGCCACAGCTAGTTGAGGCTAGTTCATTGGCTATATTTAAGAGTGAGTTAGATGTGGCCCTTGTGGCTAAAGGGGTCAGGGTTTATGGAGAGAAGGCAGGTACAGAATACTGAGTTGGGTGATCAGCCACGATCATATTGAATGGTGGAGCAGGCTTGAAGGGCCGAATGCACCTATTTTCTATGATTTTATAAGGTATGGTTGATGGAATTTAAGTAAGTAAGTTTATTGGCCAAGTATTCACAAACAAGGAATTTGCCTTGGTGGTCTGCCCACAAGTAATAACATGACATACAGTGACAGTACTAATGACTCAGAAAACACTAAACATTAATGATAATAAAACATTAATGATAAAACACCATTGATCAAGCATGTGAACCAACAAAATAACAGATCAAAGGGAGGCTACAGATTTTTGGCTGCTGAGTAGAGCAACTACTCGTGGATAAAAACTGTTTTTATGTCTGGCTGTGGTAGCTTTGACAGTCCGGAGTTGCCTTCCAGAGGAAGTGATTCAAAGAGTTTGTGGCCAGGGTGAGAGGGGTCAGAGATGATCTTTCCCGCTCGCTTCCTGGCCCTTGCAGTGTACATTTCATCAATGGAGGGAAGGTTGCAGCCAGTAATCTAGTAATCTTCTCTGCTGATCGGTCAATTCGCTGCAGCCTCCAGGTGTCGTGCTTGGTGGCTGAGCCAAACCAGACCATGATGGAGAAGGTGAGAACAGATTCTATGATGGCCGTGTCGATTTGGACCATCATTGCCTGTGGCAGATTGTGCTTTAGTCAGCTGCCACAGGAATTACATCCTCTGTTGTGCCTTTTGGACTGTGGAGTTGATGGTAGCCCCCCACTTAAGGTGCTTAGACACATGGAAACATAGAAAATAGGTGCAGGATTTGGCCATTCAGGCCTTTGAGCCTGCACCGCCATTCAATATGATCATGGCTGATCATCCAACTCAGTATCCTGTACCTGCCGTCTCTCCATACCCCCTGATCCCTTTAACCATGTGAGGGATAAAGTGATTAAACCCCACCATTGTAAGGGGCTTTAAAGAGGATTCTGACACAGCTTTGTATAAAAGTTACCAGAGCCATCCTTGAGTAAGAATTGATAGCATTGTATAGCAGTGGAAGGGAGTGATGTAGATAGATCCCTATCAGTAGAAGGGAGTGATAGATGGGACCCTTGTCACTATAGCTTAGCTTTAGTGCTGATATAGGAGAACTGAGAGAGTTCAGTTGGAGGTGAGAAAACTAGGGTAGGTCATGAACAACTGAGCATGCTTAATAAAATAAATGAATATTACAACACACCCCTGGTCAAGAAACTGCTCATTACCATGCCCATGTCTGGACATGTGATGTATGATGTGGGAGGTACTGGGGGGACGTACCTACAGATTGTGCACCTCAGACTCTGATTGGAGAAGGGTCCGGAGGGGAGGTTGAATGTAGAATTGTGTGTATAAAGGGGGTTTACCCTTCTGACTTCGGTGTGTCTCAACTTGGAGAGGCACTCGACTCTGCAGACACACAAATAAAGAATCTCTTGCTTCTACGATTTAGTCTCTGAGTAGTGATTGTGAGCACATCGCATATCTCACAAACTGGGGGCTCGTCCGCGATCTCCACTCCGGCTGCTCGGTGGAAGCATAGAAGGAACGGAAGGTGCACCCTGCTGATTTCAGCAGTCTCTGATCTCCTTGCTTGCCATCACTGGTTTGAGCGAGTGATATTCGGACACAAGACTCAGGAAGCAAGAGGGAGTGTCAGATAAATAAAGAAGGGACGATCGAGCGATTCTTGTGCACGACCCGGGTAAGAAAACTGACTATTAAGTATTGCCTGGGCGACCGAGGGTCTGTCGGACGGGAATAGTCCGATAAGATAAAGATAACCGGAACGGGAAAAGTAAGAGTCTGGGGGGAAACAGGACAAGGCTCACACTGGTGAAGAGCCGCACATTCTGCCTGATAGTCCATTGGGGCGAATCTGGCAATCTTGGGGAGAAGGAAGCCCCGGGGGTAAAAGATAAGGAGACTACAATTAAGTTCTGTTATTTTGATTAACCAAAGGAATCAATAAGGGGGAGTTCAGTCTGGTGGCACTGGACTGTACAGAATATTCAGAGTAATCACTCAGACATTGCAAAAATCTAAGGAAAATCACAATGCCAAATGTTTTGAGTACGAAAAGTTAAAAAGGAAGGAGCAGCACATGAAAGAAATATTGAGTTGTTTCACACAATCTATAGAAGAAACTCATATACAGATTGGTCAGGTACATGAGGAGTTAGTGCAAAATATGCTAATTTTGAAACTTTAATCTGTGTAGGAAATTGCATAATGTCATTGAAGTAAGAATGGAACTAATGTGATTTGTGTGTAATAACTGGTTTTGTATGAATGAGGAAGTTTATATATATGTGATAAGTTTATTTGTTGTAGGCCACATGCTGTAAGGGTAACACAAAAAGCTGGAGAAACTCAGCGGGTGCAGCAGCATCTAAGGAGCAAAGGAGATAGGCGACGTTTCGGGTCGACACCCTTCTTCAGAAAGTGCTGTAAGGGTAGGTGTGTGTGTTCCTTTAAGAAATTGTAAGCAATGGGGGAGGTTACGAACAGCTGTAAGGTAACGGACAACGCTTTGTATCCACGCAACTTAAAAGGGGAAAGTTGTAAAATGTAGGTTGCTTGGCTTCTATAGATTTCTTTTCAGTAAAGTTAATTTGGAAAATTGTTAGTCATATGTATTTAAACTAGGAATTGGAATTTGGGAATTGTAGGGAGAATGGTTTGAACAAAATTAGAAATAAGTTAATTGCTGAACAACAGGCAGCTTTTATGGTTTGTTTAGATAAACATTCTGGTTGGAAAAGGGTAATACATGAATGGGGCCCAGGGGGAAAAAAGAGTTGGCAGACAACGATGTCAATAATGGGAAGTTTATTTACTTCAGAAGAAAGACAAATGGTCAGACAAGCAGGAATAAAGATCTGGGAAAAGGGATTGGGTGAAAAACAAATCAGAATCTCGGGGGTAGGGGGGAAAGTGAAGACTGCCCCCGAGATAGAAGTGGTGGTGGTTAAATATGAGAATTGAGAAGTCAGTGGAAGATTTTAAAAGGAAGGTGAATAAATTTGCAAAGGAGGATAAACTATCTGAGACATAAGAAATTGAGTTTAGAATGAGAAAGAAGTCAGACCAGAAAGGATTAAAGTGGGAAGCAGAGGGATAAATTGATGAGACTGCTTTAAAAAGATAAGAGCAGGCCAGACACAGATTATCATTTGGGGCACCCATAAACTGAGAGGGCTAAGAAATACCTTACCCAATATTCCTGATGGGGCAGGAAATGGATTATGGCTTTGGAGGACGATCATTGGCTATGGGAGATTTGAAGGCACTGTTGGTGAAAGTGATAGGAACCACTAAACTGACAGAACTCCTGAAGATGGCTGGTATAAAAATGCTGTGAACAATGCAATAAACAATGGCATGCTGTTTGACACAGTCAGGCAGAGGGTATGGCAGGCCCTCAGACGAAAATCCAGCAGCCTATCTGGAGAACAAGCTGAAAAGGTGGAGACTGGAAAAATAGAAGGCAACCAGTTAATGAACACTATATTTTGAACCACTGTGGTGGATGTCAATCCTCCTAGTCAAGTCTTCATTGGAGGAGGTGGTGAGATTGTAATCTATTTCCCACCCCTGATTCAGTGATCATTTGGTCAATGAGGTTGAGAAATATTGCAAAGATAGGAAAAAGACTTGCAGACCAGCAGGAAGAGGTGCAGAGAAAAATGATGCAAATGTAACTTGAAGAGCTCAAAAAGAAAGAGTGTGAAAAAGGAAAGACAATGTTGTCAGTAACAACAGACCTGGTTGAAAAGTCTGAAATAAGTGATGCACCGACACACAGTGAGTCCTATGACAGAGCCAAACAGGGGCCAGAGATTCCATGCCAATAATAAATGTATTTGGGAGAGTGTTTCCTCAAATGCCCTATCAGGAGTGAAATAAATCTGGATATAAGCAAATGCAGGGACTGGGGTCCCCAAGGGAGGGAGGGATCTCAAGGAAGGCTAGTAAGGAGATAGGTAATGGATAAGGTGTGTTGGGGATGTGAACAGGTACGATAATCAGGAAATAATAATAATAATATTAAGATAATGGTGAACATAGCTATGGTAAGAACATTAAGAAGAGGTATTAAATACACCTAGGCTAGGATGCGGCAAGGTTTTAAATACTAGCGCCATGATTTTAATCAGATGTTGTAGGTAGATTTGGAAGGTGTTTTTGATATTTTTTTTTTTTTTTTTTTTTTAGTATGTGGATGATTTGTTGGTTTGTTCCACAAGTGAGAAGCAATGTGAAAGAGAGACATTGTAATTATCTGGAAAAGATGGCATAGGAGGTCATAATGTATCAAGGAAGAAGTTGTTGTTTTTGTCAGCAGCAGGTGGAATATTTTGGACGAGTAATATCTAAAGAAGTAAAAGCTATAGCGCAGGATCAAATTGAAGTGATAATAGTAAGATTAAACAAGAACTTACCAGTTCGAAGTTTGATCATTATTTTTATGAGGGAGTTACGATGAGGGATTACGAGAAGAACCCGCCTCATGCTGGCAACGGCATACTTCAAAGCAGCGGCATGAAAAACACAGAACACCAAAAGCCGGAATAACATAGTAAGGCTCATAAAAGACTTAGAACTACCATTTGATCATTTATTTTATGAGGGTGGGAGTGGAGGGCACGTAATCCCTCATCGTAACTCCTCATAAAATAACGATCAAACTTCGAACTGGTAAGTTCTTGTTTAATCTTACTATTTTACTTCGGAGTCACGTGAGTGACTACGTGAAGATTTTAAAGCTTTCTGTGTTTTTCATGTCGTAGAATTAATCCGTACGACAGTCCGGCTAAGTAAACACATACATGAGAAACCAGACTAATGTTAGATCATTTCACAATTAACTTTTTTAATGGTTTAAAGACCATATAAATAACCCTCCTTATATCTGAGGGAAATGATTACAAGCGATAAAAGATAGAAGTGACTACACCACTGATTATAGCAATTAATAGTAAACAAAGCAGGTGATTATAGTGCTCCCAACACCGCGTGTCCAAAGCTTGTCATAGTGTGAACAGGTTTATTGTAGAACTTTGAAAAAGTTTCTTCTCTACTCCACCCTGCGACTTTTAAAATATGCTCGAGAGGTACGTCCCCGCCCCTTCGCCGCGGACGTAGCTGCCGCCCTGGTGGAGTGAGATTTGAACACATCAGTGTCTACTCCCGCTAAAACCAACACCTGTTTCAACCACCTTGAGATAGTTTAAACTGAAGCTCTTGTGTGTGGTTTTTTGTGCGTAACCATTAACGTTTTTTTTCATTTCCTCGAAGAGTCTCAGTAGCTTTAATATATTGGTTCAAATGTCTAACCACACACAAAGTAGGATCAATATGATAAGCTTGAAAGGTTACCTTTGCTCCAGATCTCCGTGGTCTGCTTTGTTTGATCAGCTCGTAAACATAGAACACAATATTATCTGTAGTCACATGCATACAGTCCTAAACGCAACATTTGTAAAGTTTGCACTCTTTGAGCTGGAGACCAGTGACATTAACATTATTAATTTCAATGTTAATCTTTCCAGTGTCAATCCTTCAATTGGAGTCCATTGTTCTAAGTAGAGTAAGTACAATGCTCACATCCCAAATCTCTGTGTATCTTGGTTTGGTGGATTAATGTTAAAGATTCCTTTCATGAATCTAGATATTAATGGATGTGACCCAATTGATTTCTGACCAGTCATAAGTCCCAAATAGGATGACAAGGGCACTGCGTGCAGTGTTAATGGCACTGTAACTTAAATGTTGCTCAAAATGCAAATTGGCAAGGAATTCCAAAACATTTGCAATATTCACAATATCATAAGAAATATTTGACTGTGTGCAAAATTCTTCCCATTACTTAATATGTGTCATATATTGTTTTTGTGTGCTATCTCGCCATGATGCGACTATAATTTCCATCGTTTTTGTCCGATAATCCCAGCTCCTGCAGTGGTCTGGTCAAAACCTGTAGATTAATAAATTCATATATGCATATAATTGATAAATTTCTTTAGTTACTGGACAAATCAAAAATATCACTACAGTTAGGAATCGTCATATATGGCTCTTTAATCATATTCAGCATTACTGGGAACCAAAGTTGAGTTGGCCAATTTGGAACTACTACCAACAATCCAGAGGCAGAATCTTGTTCTATCTTCTTCAGACATCTCTGAATCAAAGCAAATGGTGGAAAAACATAAAGAACATATTTCCCCCAGTTTTAACGAAACAGCATCTACTGCTACTGCATCTGGATCGGTGTTCCCAAGACACATATTTAGGTAATTGATGATTAAGCCTTGATGCATACAAGTCAATTTCTGGTAACTCAAATTGGTGTATAATATTTTTAAATATTGCTGGCTTAAGCATCCATTCCGTATAATCTTTAAATAATCCTTGATCTTTTATCTGCCTCCACATTGCCTTTACTGGAATGTTAGCTTGCTGAAATCCATATTTGGCGATCAATACACCAGTACCATATTTATTGACCAGACAATCACATGATACTGATCTAACTCCCCCCATGTGATAAATATATGCAACAGCCGTTATAATTGTCTAACTGTATTAACACATGTACACCTTGTTTAGCACTACAATATGCTTTTAGTCCATAAAAGCACCCAATAACTCCAAATAGTTGTTAATACCATCAGCTTGAAGAAACGCTTCTTCTTGAGCTTTTTCATCTACCTCCACAATTGGAGGATGAATCTGTTGCCCCCCATCCGAGAGCACTAGCATCTGTTTGTAAAACCATTTCAGGCTGTTTTAATCATGATATTTATTAGCAGCTTGTGGAACATTTTTTGACCCACCATTGTAATTCCCAACACAGCTTCTTTTGTTAATTACATAGGCCTGTCAAGTGCCCTGCCTTCTCTTTGAGAGCTCGTATCTTGTCCCTTCGAAGATTTTGATAATGTAATGGACCAAATTCTACTGCAGGAAACGCTGCTAACCAGTTTTACCAATGGTTTTCGCTATTTCTCGGATGGAAGGATAAGGTTTGAATGAGATAATTACAAGTTACCAAAATATCATCAACTTTTATCTGTTGGTAAAGTTATTAACATAGTCACTGAGTTAATTAACAAACCCCAAAAGTTAACTGTTTATGCTGGCTGCAGCTGGGACTTAATTGAATGAATCAAGAACCCTAGCTTACCACAAAGCTTTAGTAACTGAAACTGAGTTCTCAGCTGACTCTTGATAATCACTAATGATCAGAATGTCATTGAGATAAGCCATAATAATGTGCATTTGTGCTCTTAATTGGGCTAAACTGGTTTCAACAGTTTCGGTAAAGAGTCTAAGAGCTGAACTCAGTCCATTTGGCAAAGCTTAACTGCCATAATTGTCCCAACCAATTAAATTTTTTTTTTTTTTAAGTACCACCGAAAAAACTGATGCATAGGTACAGAATAATAGGCGTCTTTTCATCAATCTTAGCCATATAACAACCTGCTGAATTAAATATTTTGCAGTATTCAATGTCTCCATTTTAAAATGTTTGTATTCTACAAACTTATTTAGATCTGTAAGGTCCAGTAATACTTCTGCAACCGCCATCTTTATTCCTTCTAAAAATATTAAAACAAATTGATGCTCGTGTTCATAAGTTTTTTCCATTACCCCTTTTCCAGATAATTGGGCAATTTGGACATTAATCTCTGCTTTTTCAATTGCAGAAACACGAAAACATAAGCAGGTTTATTCTGTACAGGAGGATTAACCCCTTCTTTAAAAGTAATAGTGGTTAATGAAACTGCTTGTAATATATACCGATCAAAAGTAATAGTAAGCCAGTCTTTATAAACTTTTTGTAATCTCCCTCTAACTGGAGATTAATCCGCAGTTTCTTTAAGCATAGAACAAATCTTTTAATTCCTCTCCATTATGAGCGTGTGTGGTCTCCTTTTTCCCCCCCCAATTCGGGTAAGTATTTGGCTGTGCAGTACAATAAGACTTCCTTGACATTTCTATTTCTGCCTCTATTTCCAAAAAAACAAATCCCCTTCTGGGCGAAAAATACCTTTTTGTCCAAAGACAAAGGTTTCATGCAGCTAAAATATTTAACTTTTCATCCAATTTCAATAATTTAGGCAGATTACTCCAAACAGACAACCAGGAGCTTAAAAACACCACTTGCTCGACAAGGTATGCAAACCTTGGGTGAAAAATGGGCCAAATAGCCATTTACCTCATACAAAATTTCATAGAAAGAATTGCACAATAGCGTCTTTTTTTTTTTATTTTTTTATCCATCTCCGCAAAAGCCATAATAGCAGCAGAATAATTTGTGAGGATTTTTGAACCTCACTACTTGACGCTCCTCATATTTGGGGTCATGGATGCCCATTATCAACGGATAAACCGTAGCACTTCCAATGAGGCACAATTTCTTGTGCTGTGCAATTTTAATATTTCAATCATCACAGAAACATGAAGTTGGTGAGATACCATATATATATGTTGGCAGCTAGGTTTTCTTCCATAGCCTCACCATTCCTTCATATATAGCAAAATTCTTTTGCTATCCCAGGCACATTTGGCCTTTTTTTTTTTTTTTTTTTTTTCTTTTTCTTTTTTATTTATTTTGTGGTGTGCTTTCAAATGCAAATCACCACACAGGTCTGCCTTCTGCAGCCCTAAATCAATTGGGATTTCATCCCATGAGACTTCTTTCCGCCCAAATCCTGGGTCCGGAGTTCCTTCTCCCAATTAGGCCCACAGCCATATTCAGAATAATTAAACCCCTCAGGGCTTTTTTAGGAACCTTCTGGGTACTATGACCCTAGTCTCATAATAATTTGGGAGAACTTTCTCCATATGCTCCATAATTAGTTCCAACATAGTTTAATTATCTGGAGGACTTGCAATATCAGAGTCATCAAAACCACTGGGCCTCTCAGATTTTTTTTTTTTTTTTTAATTTTTTTTCATTTTCGGGAGCATTTCTCTCCGTGGTTATCATTTTTTTGGAAACTAATTCGCTAATGGGTATATCTGCGGCCACCGGTATCGGAACCGGCTCCGCACTAGCTTTCCCGTATATTTATTTTTCACCCCAGGAAGCATTTTACCGCGAATTTTCTTTTACTTCATAATCTGTGCTATCCAGCACTTAACTTGACTCTGACTTGATTTAACATAACTATTACTGCTGGACCTACCCAGCGTCCGCTAAAAAATCCCTACTTTGCTGCACTTACCTGCGGGGCCGTTTCCGACCGCTTGCGAGGAGCTGCTCCTTACTGCAGCTCCTCCTTTCCGCCGTCAGCGTTGACGTCAAGCCGTTGCCAGCGTGAGGCGGGTTCTTCACGTAGTCACTCACGTGACTCCGAAGTAAAATTGAAGTTCCCAAACCTCAGACAGTAGAACAGATGATGATGATATTGGGAATGGCAGGGATATAGTTCAGACTAGATTGGGAAGTATGTTGAAATTGTGATGGCATTAAAAAATAATGAAGGAAGAAGGACACACAAGTCTGAGAAATGTTTTACAGTCAGAGCCTTTGAATGAAGGGGACAAAAAGGTTTTGCTTGTGGATGTTTCTTGTTAAAGGGATCATAAATAGCAAGTATGCAGGGTATGAAGTGATGCATCAGGATGAATTAGACTTCAAGGTAATCAAATTGGAAGCTTGTCTGCAATCTTTCTTAGCTCAATTGGCAGAAATTAAGGCTTTAAGAGCAGCATATGTACATGGAGTCTGGCACACGTTTGGAGCAGTAGGGAAACAGAAAGGCTTTGAGAAAAGCAACGGAGACCCCATGCATGTTAGCAGTGTCCCCCTATGAAATGTTGTTTGGGTTACCTTATTTGGGAAAGATAGAAGAAATACCCACCATAGAGGGCAGGGATGTATTCTTAAGGAATTATTTACTGGCTGTATCTCGTTCACTTACAGAATTAAAAGTTAAAGGATTATTGGCTCAAAGCCCACCACTCAACTTTCCAATACATGCTGTAAAAGGCCGGCGACTGGGTACTGGTCAAGAACTGGAAGAGGAGAATCTCCAGCCCTGTGGACCGGCCCATACCTAGTATTACTGACAACCGAGACAGCAGTAACGAACAAAAGAAAAAGGGTGGACCCACGCAATCCAGGTTAAAGGACACGTTGATTCACCCGCTCTTGATAAGGAGGAACAGTGGATGGTGAAGCCAGGAAATAAGCCCCTAACATTAACTTTTAGAACAATATAAATGTATAACTAACAGTATGAAAGGAGCAGTCATGGCATTGCTTGCTCCGCATGTAATTATGGTAAAAAGTATTAATAACTGTGATAAATGTTATCATCCTATCAGATACGGGAGGGCGGTCAACCAGATCATTTACTTATCATTCCCATGTGAACGATGCTTGCTATAACCTGAGGACTAGTACTATTTGTGAGGACGGGGGAAAGAAGTGTTATAGGGTGGAGAATAGAGGATATGTAGGGAGGTTTGGGTACGTTTACCTGCCCAAAGGGGGAGAGATGGGTTTGTATGACTAGGACAGGACAGTTAGGTCTCCCGTTCTAGGCCTTAAGATGGACATTAGATAAAATAAAAGAGGAAGTAATAAAAAGGTTAACGAAAGTAGTAGTCACCAAGCCTCCCCCTCCCCCACCTACTCAGCCTCAATTGCACCAGATAATGTATGAAGAAATAAAGAAGCAGATTGAGATCCCTGAAGGAGGAAAAAAACCTGTTGTGGACTTGGCCCTCCGAATAGCTGGAACCCTGAATGTGACTAACTTTTGGGTCTGTGGCGGACCACTGATGAGCTCACATTGGCCGTGGGGAGGATCCATTGTTGAAGTATGGGACCTGATGGAGTGGAACCTGACAGTTGGACAAGAAAGACCAAGATCCCCAGGCATGGGTCCTGACAGACGCTCCGGTTGGGACTGAGTGTATCGCTAGGCCCTGGGCAAAGGATGCCATCCTAGTAGGCAGCAGCAATCCCCTGCCAGCGCATCATCACCCAGTGGCCAAATCAGTCCGAATGTGGTGGCCAGAGGAGCCTAAATGGTATCCAACTAAGAAAGATGGAGAAACTGCACTATCTGGATGAAGACCGATGGAATGGAATTGACTACGGACTATGGAACTGCACCGGGAACAACCCTTATCAAGGAATCCCGGTGTTTGCGAGACATATGGAACAAGGTTACCTCTAGTGGACCAGCCCCTGAAGGACTGTTATGGATATGCGGACACAAGGCATACTCGGTGTTACCGACAAATTGGAGCGGGACTTGCTTTATTGGACTGGTACAACCGGGATTCTTCCTGTTAAACACCGAAGAAGGGTGGTAGCTAGGAACACCTGTATTTGACGACCTATATCGGAAGAAGAGGAAAATGGACATTGGAGAATGGGAAGATGATGAATGGCCACCCGCAAGAATCATCTCATACTACATGGACCAGCCACTTGGGCACAGGATGGATCCTGGGCTACCAAACCCTGGTATACATGTTAAACCGGATCATAACACTTCAGGCAGTACTGGAGGTAATTACCAACCAAACTGCGTGGGCACTGGAGATACTGGCAAAGCAGCAGACACAGATGAGAGCAGCAATATAACCAGAACCGGTTGGCCCTAGATTACCTCCTGGCAGAAGAAGGAGGGGTATGCGGGAAATTCAACCTCTCTAATGCTGTTAAACATCAATGACAATGGACAGGCAGTGATGGACATATCAGAAGGAATTCGTAAGTTGGCACATGTTCCAATACAGAAGTGGAATTCGATTATGGTACCCGATGGTGAGATTCCATCCTAGGAGGAACATGGTGAGAATGGTGGGACTCGTGTTTCTATGTGCAGTGGCTGGACTGATCTTTATCCCCTGTTGCATCCCTTGTTTTAGGGAGTTAAAGGGTATAAGTCAGATGCAGGCTTTGTAGTCGTGCCGATGGGAGAGAAAGGGTAATACAGAAAATAATGATAATGCGGCCACGGAAGGTCCAGGATCTACAGGAAAAGGAGATTAGGACAATGTTACATCAATTCGAACTGAAGAAGCTTGAAAATTGAGGTTTAATCAATAGATGCGTATCAAAAGAAAAAGGGAGGATTGTGAGGGATAAAGTGATTAAACCCCACCATTGTAAGGGCTTTAAAGGGAATTCTGACACAGCTGTGTATAAAAGTTACCAGAGCCATCCTTGAGTAAGAATTGAGAGCATTGTATAGGGTAGAAGGGAGTGATGTAGATAGATCCCTATCAGTAGAAGGGAGTGATAGATGGGACCCTTGTCACTATAGCTTAGCTTTAGTGCTGATATAGGAGAGTTCAGTTGGAGGTGAGTAAACCAGGGTAGGTCATGAAACAACTGAGCATGCTTAATAAAATAAATGAATATTACAACACACCCCTGGTCAAGAAACTGCTCATTACCATGCACATGTCTGGACATGCGATGTATGATGTGGGAGGTACTGGGGACGCACCTCAGACTCTGATTGGGGAGGGTCCCGAGGGGAGGTTGAATGTAGAATCGTTGTGTATAAAGGGGGTTTACCCTTCTGACTTCGGTGTGTCTCAACTTGGAGAGGCACCCGACTCTGCACACTCGCAAATGAAGAATCTCTTGTTCTACGATTTAGTCTCTGGAGTAGTGATTGTGAGCACATCACATATCTCACAGCCACAAGGGCCACATCTAATTACCTCTTAAATATAACCAATGAATTGGCCTCAACTACTTTCTGTGGCAAAGAATTCCACAGATTCACCACTCTCTGTATAAAAAATGATTTTCTCATTTTGTGGGGAGGGGTTTTGGGGGAGGGGGTGTGGGGGTGGGTGGAAGAGGGGGGGTGTGAGGAAGGGGTGGGTGTAAGGAAGGGTGGGTGTGGATAAGGGCAGTGTGGGGAAGGGCGGTGTGGGGAAAGGGAGGGTGTGGGGAAAGTGGTGGGTGTGTGGATAAGGGGGTGTGTGGATAAGGGGGTGGGGGGAAGGGGTGTGGGGACAAGGGGGAAGGGGCGTGTGGGGATCGGGGGTGGTCGCAGCAGATGCAGCTCAGACTCTGCTCACCCCGTGCCTTCAACCTTCGCCCTAATGCAGCAGATCCTGGTCCCACTCTGGCTTCACTCAGAGGTTTCCGGATCAACTCAGTATCTTCTGGCTGGTCGTGCTGATCGCCGCAAGAAGCAGTCCACAGGCTGCTCACTACCTGCAGACTGCACACTATGCGCGGGCTGTGCATTCCTGCAGCCAGCCTACCACCCCCACCCGCGGTCAGCGCACCCCCCGCGGGCTATGCACTCTCTGCGGTCTGCTCACACCCACGAGCTGCTTAACACACTCTGCCCCCCTTCAGCTTTTTATTCTTTTCACCGCATTTAAACCATGATAATTTTGTCCTATGTCACCAATCGGAACAAAACACATTTGACCTGCAGCAGAGGAGAATGGTGATTAAGGTGGAGAAAAATCGTAGCGCTATGGGGAATCATTTTTTGAGCAAATTTAATTACCACAGACCGGCCAAGATGAGAGTTTGAGTAATCGTATAGATAATTGTTGTAAGATATGTTTATTTTCCTTTTTTCTCAAATACTTTCTCCTTATTCCTTTCTATATACAACAATCTTTGTTTTGCTCTCTGTACTCATCTATTCATAAATCTTATTCATGCATCTTTATACATTGACTAACTCACTAAGGATTCTTCCATCTGGAAAACAGAGGCAGGACTATGGTAAAATTCAGCTCTAATCTGGCCAAAGTGCTGTCATCAGTTCTGCAAGAGTTGAACAAAGTACCATGTTTTCTCACAACTAATGGTACAATTTAGGGTGACTTTGAGTGGTACATTTCCAATGGTATGGAAACATAGAAACATAGAAAATAGGTGCAGGAGTAGGCCATTCGGGTGCGCTTTTGAGCCTGCACCGCCATTCAATATGATCATGGCTGATCATCCAACTCAGTATCCTGTACCTGCCTTCTCTCCATACCCCCTGATCCCTTTAGCCACAAGGGCCATATCTAACTCCCTCTTAAATATAGCCAATGAAATGGCCTCAACTACCTTCTGTGGCAGGGATTCCAGCGACTCACCACTACTGGAAGGAAGGTCATCTGCAGAAGCCATAGCTGCTAATCAGCAAGCATAATGCACTGCTCCTGCATTATGCTTTCAGGAGTCCCCATTGTTCCTGGGCAAGTTGTTGATGGAAGTGCAAGAAACCTGGGATTTGTTTTCAACTTTGAATGAATGAGTGATGAATGAATGAATGAATGAATAAATGAACTGTGAGTCCCCCCCCCCCCCCTACTGAAATGTGAGTTGACTATGTGTTTGCAATAACTGCTTTGTTACCCCCACAATGTGGTTGCAATGAATGATGATTGGTTAACCCTTTATGTGCTTGCAATAAATGCTTATTACCCTGCAATGCGGTGGTAATAAATGATGATTGGTTAACGCTTTATGCGCTTGCAATAAATGCTTTGTTACCCCGCAATGTGGTTGCAATAAATGAACAGGGGATATGGGGAGAAGGCAGAAATGGGGTACTCATTGGTGGATGATCAGCCATGATCACATTGAATGGCAGTGCTGGCTCGAAGTGCCAAATGGCCTGCTCCTGCACCTATTGTCAATGTCTATGTCTATTTCATTCAGGGTGCAAGGGCACTAAATTCAAATGCAGTTTCATATAATTTCAAGCAGGATGAAACTACCACAAAACCACACGAAAACACATAAAAACGACACTCACAGTTCAGTAGACATTCTGTGTGTTCATTTGGTGTTGGCTCGAAGGGCCAAATGGCCTACTCCTGCACCTATTGTCAATTGTCTTTTGACTTGACTTGACTTGACTTGAAATAGATTAACCTGACTTGGATTGACTTGAAATGGATTGACTTGGAATGGATTGACTTTGACTTTAGACTTTAAATGGACTAACTTGACTAGATTTGACTGAAATGGATTGACTTGACTTTACTTGAAATGGATTGACTTGATTTGACTTGAAATGGATTGAATTCATTTGAAATGGATTGATTTGACTTGACGAAATAGATTACATGAAATGGATAGACTGACTTGAAATGGATTGACTTGACTTGACTTGACTTGAGTTGAAATGGATTGAATTCATTTGAAATGTATTCACTTGACTTTGACTTGAAATTGATTGTCTTGACTTGAAATGGATTGACTTGACTTGAAATGGATTGACTTGACTTGAAATGGATTGACGTGAAATTGATTGACTTGACTTGACTTCAAATAGATTGACTTGACTTGAAATGATTTGAAATGGATTGATTTGACTTGACATGAAGTGGATAGACTTGACATGTTTTGAAATTGGATTGACTTGTCATGAACTGGATTGTCTTGACTTGACTTGACTTTCCTTGAAATGGATTAACTTGACTTGAAATGGATTGACTGAGTTGACTTCAAATAGATTGATGACTTGAATTGATTTGAAATGGATTGAATTGACTTGACATGAAATGGATTACTTGACGTCTTGAAATGATTGATTTGTCATGAAATGGATTGTCTTGTCTTGACTTGACTTTCCTTGAAATGCATTGACATGACTTGAAATGGATTAACTTGACTTGACTTGATTTTCCTTAAAATGGATTGACTTGACTGAAATGGATTGACTTGACTTGAAATGCGTTGACTTGACTTGACAGGAAAATGGATTCACTTGACATTACTTGAAATGGATTGACTTGACTTGACTTAACTTGAGATGGTTGAAATGGACTGAATTGAATTGACTTGAAATGGATGACTTGACTTGAAGTGGATTGACATGACTTGAAATGGATTGACCTGACATGAAATGGATTGACTTAACTTGAAATTGATTGACATGACTTGAAATTGATTAATTTGACTTGAAATGGATTGATGACACAAAATGGATTGACTCTTGACATGGATTGACTTGACTTGAAATGGATTGACTTGACTTGAAATGGATTGACTTGACTTGAAATGGATTGACCTGACATGAAATGGATTGACTTGAATTGAAATTGATTGACATGACTTGAAATTGATTGGTTTGACTTGAAATGGATTGACTTGACATGAAATGGATTGACTTGACTTGACTTGACTTGAAATTAATTGACTTGACTTGACTTGAAACGGATTGACTTGACTTGAAATGGATTGACTTGACTTGACATGAAATGGATAGACTAGACTTGACAAGAAATGTATTGACTGACTCGAATGAATTGACTTGACATGAAATGAATTGACTTGACTTGACTTGAAATGGATTGACTTGACTTGACTTGACATGAAATAGATAGACTTCACATGTCTTGAAATTGATTGACTTGTCATGAAATGGATTGACTTGACTTGACTTGACTTTCCTTGAAATGGATTGACTTGAAATGGATTGACTTGAGTTGACTTCAAAATAGATTGACTTGACTTGAATTGATTGAAATGGATTGAATTGACTTGACATGAAATGGTATACTTGACATGTCTTGAAATTGATTAACTTTGTCATGAAATGGATTGTCTTGTCTTGACTTGACTTTCCTTGAAATGGATTAACTTGACTTGACTTGACTTTCCTTAAAATGGATTGACTTGACTTGAAATGGATTGACTTGACTTGAAATGCATTGACTTGACTTGACATGAAATGGATTCACTTGACATTACTTGAAATGGATTGACTTCACTTGACTTGACTTGAGATGGTTGAAATGGACTGAATTGGAATTGACTTGAAATGGATTGACTTGATTTGAAGTGGATTGACATGACTTGAAATGGATTACCTGACATGAAATGGATTGACTTAACTTGAAATTGATTGACATGGACTTGAAATTGATTGATTTGACTTGAAATGGATTGACGACGCGAAAATGGATTGACTTGACTTGATTGACTTGAAATGGATTGACTAGACTTGAAATTGATTGACTTGACTTGAAATGGATTGACTTGACTTGACTTGAAATGGATTGACCTGACTTGAATTGACTTGAAATGGATTGTCTTGACTTGACTTGAAAATGGTTTGATTTGACTTGAAATAGATGGACTTGAAATGGATTGACTTGACTTGAAATGGATTGAATTGATATGAAATAGGTTGATTGACTTGAAATGGATTGACTTGACTTGACTTGACTTGAAATGGATTGACCTGACTTGAATTGACTTGAAATGGATTGTCTTGACTTGACTTGAATGAAATGGATAGACTTGACTTGTCTTGAAATGGATTGACTTGACTTGAAATGGATTGACTTGACTTGACTTGAAAATGGATTGAACTTGACTTGACTTGACATGAAATGGATAGACTTGACATGTCTTAAATTGATTGACCTTGTCATGAAATGGATTGACTTGATTGACATGAAATGGATTCACTTGACATTACTTGAAATGGATTGACTTGAACTTGAGATGGTTGAAATGCACTGAATTGAATTGACTTGAAATGGATTGACTTGACTTGAAGTGGATTGACATAACTTGAAATGGATTGACCTGACTTGAAATGGATTGACTTAACTTGAAATTGATTGACATGACTTGAAATTGATTAATTTGACTTGAAATGGATTGACGACACGAAATGGATTGACTTGACTTGACTTGACTTGAAATGATTTGACTTGACTTGACTTGAAACGGATTGACTTGACTTTAAATGGATTGACTTGACTTGACTTGACTTGAAATGGATTGACCTGACTTGAATTGACTTGAAATGGATTGACTTGACTTGATATGAAATGGATAGACTTGACTTGTCTTGAAATGGATTGACTTGTCTTGAAATTGATTGACTTGACTTGAAATGGATTGTCTTGACTTGAAATGGATTGACTTGATTGAAATGGATTGACTTGACATGAAATGGATTGACTTGACTTGAATGCAAATAGATTGACTTGTCTTTGATTTGAAATGGATTGACTTGACTTGACTTGACAGGAAATAGATAGACTTCACATGTCTTGAAATTGATTGACTTGTCATGAAATGGATTGACTTGACTTGACTTGACTTTCCTTAACATGGATTGACTTGACTTGAAATGGATTGACTTGACTTGAAATGCATTGACTTGACTTGATTTGATAAGAAATGGATTGACCTGACTTGAAATGGATTGACTTGACTTGAAATGGATTGAATTGATATGAAATAGGTTGATTGACTTGAAATGGATTGACTTGACTTGACTTGACTTGAAATGGATTGACCTGACTTGAATTGACTTGAAATGGATTGTCTTGACTTGACTTGACATGAAATGGATAGACTTGACTTGTCTTGACATGGATTGACTTGACTTGAAATGATTGACTTGACTTGAAATGCATTGATTTGACTTGACATGAAATGTATTCACTTGCCTTTACTTGAAATAGATTGACTTGACTTTTCTTGACTTGCGATGGATTGAAATGGATTGAATTGACTTGAATTGACTTGAAATGGGTTGACTTGAATTGATTTGACATGGATTGACTTGACTTGACTTGACTTGACTTGACTTGGCTTTCCTTGAAATGGATTGACTTGAATTGACTTGGAATGGATTGACATGACTTGAAATGGAATTACTTGACTTGAAGTGGATTGACTTGACTTGAAATAAATTAACTTTACTTGACTTGAAATTGATTTGACTTGCCTTGACTTGAAATGATTGAATTCATTGAAATGGTATTAACTGTGGGCTTGTCTTGTAAATGGATGTCATGACTTGAAATGGATTGCCCGGACCTGTATGGATTGACTTAGGATTGACAAGAAATGGGATTGACTTGACTTAGAATTTGAATTGACTGACTTGACTAGAAATGGATTGAATTAATTTGAAATGTATGTTGACTATTGACTTGATTTGAAATGGATTGTCATGACTTGAAATGGATTGACTTGACTTGAAAAGGATTGACTTGACTAACTTGAAATTGATATGACTTTTACTTGAAATGGATTGTCTTGAAATGAACTGAATGGATTGACTTGACTTAAAATTGGATTGACTTGATATGTAATGGGTTGACTTGACTTGAATTGGATTGACATGACTTTCCCTTGACTGAATTGACTTGAAATGTGAGACCTTGACTGACATGACTTGACATTGATTGACTTGACTTGTCATGAAATGCATTGGACTTGACTTGAAATTGCATGACTTGATTGTAATTTCAATTTTTGACTTGAAATTGATTGACTTCTTGAAATGGATTGACTTGACTTGACTAGACTTGACTTGACTTGACTTGACTTGACTTTACTTTCCTTGAAATGGATTGACTTGACTTGACATCAATTGGATTGACTTGACTTGAAATGGATTGACTTGACTTAAAATGGATTGACCTGACAAGAAATTGATTGACTTGAAATGGATTGACTTGGCTTGACGTGAAATGGATTGAATTCATTTGAAATGTATTGACTTGACTTGATTTGACTTGAAATGGATTGTCTTGACTTGAAATGGATTGACTTGAATTGGAATGGATTGACTTGACTTGACCAGAAATGGATTGACTTGACTTGAAATGGATTGACTTGAAATGAATTGACATGACATGAAATGGATTGACTTGACTTAAAATTGATTGACTTGATTTGAAATGGATTGCCTTTACTTGAAAAGGATTGACTTGACTTGACTTGAAATGGTTTCACTTATAACATAACATAAAACAATTACAGCACGGAAACAGGCCCTCTCGGCCCTTCCAGTCCGTGCCGATCATTTGTTTTCCCCTAGTCCCATCTACCTGCACTCAGACCATACCCCTCCATTCCCTTCCCGTCCATATACCTATCCACTTTACTTTTAAATGTTAAAATCGATCCTGCCTACACCACTTCTGCTCGAAGCTCATTCCACACAGCCACCACCCTCTGAGTAAAGAAGTCCCCCCTCACGTTACCCCTAAACTTCCTTCCCTTAATTCGCATGTCATGCCCTCTTGTTTGAATCTTCCCTACCCTTAATGGGAAAAGCTTATTCACATCAACTCTGTCTATCCCTTTCATCATTTTAAAGATCTCAATCAAGTCCCCCATTAACCTTCTGCGCTCCAAAGAATAAAGACCTAACTTGTTCAAATCTTGAATTGACTAACTTGTTGTCTTGACTAGAAATGGATTGACTTGACTTGAAATGGATTGACTTGACCTGAAATGGATTGACTTGAAATGGATTGACCTGACTTGAAATGGGTTGAATTGATGTGAAATGGGTTGACTTGACTTGAATTGAAATGGATTGACTTGACTTGAATTGACGTGAAATGGATTGACTTGACTTGACATGAAATGGATAGACTTGACTTGTCTTGAAATGGATTGACTTGACTTGACATGAAATGGATAGACTTGACTTGTCTTGAAATGGATTGACTTGCCTTGAAATGGGTTGACTTGACTTTCCTTTAAATGGATTGACATGAGTTGAAATGCATTGACTTGACTTGAAATGAAATGGATTCACTTGACTTTACTTGAAATAGATTGACTTGACTTGTCTTGACTTGTGGTGGATTAAAATGGATTGAATTGTCTTGAATTAACTTGACATGGATTGACTTGACTTGACTTGAAATGGATTGATTTGACTTGTCTTGAATTTGATTGACTTCTTGAAATGGATTGACTTGACTTGACTTGACTTGGCTGTCCTTGAAATGGATTGACTTGACTTGACTTGGAATGGATTGACTTGACTTGAAATGGATTGACTTGAAATGGATTGGCTTGATTTGAAATTGATTGACTTGGCTTGACTTGAACTGGATTGACTTCATTTGAAATGTATTGACTTGACTTGACTTGAAATGGATTGTCTTGACTTGAAATGGATTGCCCGGACTTGAAATGTATTGACTTGATTGACAAGAAATGGATTGACTTGACTTGAAATGAATTGACTTGACTTGACTTGAAATGGATTGACTTGACTTGAAATGGATTGACTGGACATGAAATGGATTGACTGGACTTGAAATGGATTGACTTGACTTGAAATGGATTGATTTGGCTTAACTTGAAATGGATTGAATTCACTTAAAATTGATTGACTTGACTTGAAATAGATTGACTTGACTTGACTTGAAATGGATTGACTTGACTTGAAATTGATTGACTTGACTGACTTGAAATGGATTGACTTGAAATGAAATGACCTCACTTAAAATTGATTGCCTTGACTTTGAAATGGATTGACTTGAAGAAAATGGGTTGACTTGACTTGAAAGGATTGACTTGACTTGACTTCAAAAGGATTGACTTGACGAAATTGACTTGAAATGCAAATAGACTTGACTTGTCTTGAAATTGATTGTATTGGCTTTTGACTTGACTTGACTTCCTTGAAAAGGATTGACTTGACTTGACTGATGGGATTGACTTGACTTGACTTGAAATGGATTGACTTGACTTAACATGAAATGGATTCACTTTAATTTACTTGAAATGGATTGACTTGACTTGACTTGAGATGGATTGACTTGAAATGGATTGAATTGACTTGAATTAACTTGAAATTGATAGACTTGACCTGACTTGACTTGACATTGATTGACTTGACCTGTCATGAAATGCATTGACTTGACTTGTCTTGAAATTGATTGACTTCTTGAAATGGATTGACTTGGCTTGACTTGAATTGGATTGACTTGACTTGAAATGCATTGACTTGACTTGAAATGGATTGAATTGAATTGGAATGGAATTACTTGACTTGAAATGGATTGATGACTTGACATGGAATGGATTGACTTGTCTTGAAATTGATTGAATTGACTTGCAATGGATTGATATGACTTGAAATTGATTGACTTGAAATGGATTGACTTGATTTGAAATGGACTGACTTGACATGAAATGGGTTGACTTGACTTGAAATGGATTGACTTGAATTGAAATGGATTGAATTGACTTGACTTGACTTGAGATGGATTGACTTGACTTGAAATGTATTGATTGACTATACTTGACTTGAAATGAATTGACTTGACTTGACTTGACTTGACTTGAAATGGATTAACCTGACTTGAAATGGATTGACTTGACTACTTGAAATGGATTGACTTGACTTGACTTGACTTAAAATTGGAACTTGACTTGACTTGAATTGATGGATTGACTTGACTTGAAATGGATTACTTATTGAAATGGATTGACTTGACTTGACTTGAGATGGATTGACTTGACTTGAATTGACTTGAAATGGATAGACTTGACTTGACTTAGATTGGCTTGACTTGTCATTAAATGGATTGACTTGACTTGACTTGAAATGGATATGACTTGACTTGACTTGGCTTGAAATGGATTGACTTGACTTGAAATGGATTGACTTGACTTGAAATGGATTGACTTGACTTGAAATGGATGCTGCTGCACCTGCTGAGTTTCTCCAGCCTTTTGTTTGCCCTTGAAATGGATTGACTTGACTTGACTGGAAATGGATTGACTTGACTTGAAATAGATTGACATGATTTGAAATGGATTGACTTGCCTGACTTGACTTGGATTGCTTTGACTTGACTTGGAAACATAGAAAATAGGTGCAGGAGGAGGCCATTCGACCCTTTGAGCCAGCACTGCCATTCATTGTGATCATGGCTGATCGTCCCCTATCAATAACCCATGCCTGCTTCTCCCCATATCCCTTGGCACCACTAGTCCCTAGAGCTCCATCTAACTCTCTCTTAAATCCATCCAGTGACTGGGGCTCCACCGCCCTCTGTGGCGGGGAATTCCATAAATTCGCAACTCTCTCTGTGAAAAAGTTTTTTCTCACCTCAGTCTTAAATTACCTCCCCTTTATTCCAAGACTGTGGCCCCTGGTTCTGGACTTGCCCAATGTATGCAATTGATTAACTTTACTTGAAATGGATTGACTTGACTTGACTTGAAATGGATTTACCTGACTTGACTTGACAGGAAATGGATTGACTTGACTTGAGATGGAATGACTTGACGAAATTAATTGACTTGACTTGAAATGGATTGACTTGAAATGGGTTGACTTAACTTGACTAGACTTGAAATATATTCACTTGACTTGACTTGAAATGGATTGACTTGACATGGATTGATTTGACTTGAAATGGATTGATTTGACTTGACTTGACTTGACTTGAAATGTATTGACTTGACTTGACTTGAAATGGAATGACGACTTAAAATGGATATAAATTGAGTTTTTGGCCTGCACTCACTGTGCTTGACTTGACTTGACCCACAACACCCATGCTAGCGCTTCAGAAAGCCCACCCCTGCACTGGCCAGTAATATTGGAATTGGTGGAGAGGTGGAATATTGCATTGGGGGACCAGCCTTCCCTTGTGAAGCTGGGATGCAATGGGTCCCACTTAGTCTAGTATGTTACTAAAACTCTCATCTTGTTTTTTTGCGTGTGCATGATATTCCAAAACCCCGCCATAACGAAACACGATAGCACTACAATTTTTGGTCCACATTACTCACCATTGTCCTAGGAAGTAAAATAAACATGTTTTGTTCAGATTGATGTTATATTTTACAGGTTATTGAAATTTTAAACTTTACTAAAATCACTTTTCCACTTGCCCTGCCCATCAGCTGCATTCAAAATCACAATGGCATAAAACGTAGAAACATAGCAAATAGGTGCAGGAGGAAGCCATTCGGCCCATCGAGCCAGCTCCACCATTCATTGTGATCTTGGCTGATTGTCCCGTATCAATAACCCGTGCCTGCCTTCTCCCCATATCCCTTGACTCCATTAGGCCCTAGAGCTCTATCTAACTCTAGCTTAAATCCTTCCAGTGACTTGGCCTCCACTGCCCTCTGTGGCAGGGATATCCGTAAATTCACAACTCTCTGGGTTAAAAAGCTTTTTCTCACCTCAGTCTTAAATGACCTCCCCTTTGTTCTAAGACTGTGGCCCCTGCTTCTGGACTCGCCCAACATTGGGAACATTTTTCCTGCATCTAGCTTGTCCAGTCCTTTTATAATTGTATATGTTTCTATAAGATTGCCCCTCATCCTTCTAAACTCCAGTGAATATGAGCCTAGTCTTTTCAATCTTTCCTCATATATATGTCCTGCCATCCCATGGATCAATCTCGTGAACCTACGCTGCACTGCCTCAATCACAAGATGTCCTTCCTCAAATTAGGAGGCCAAAACTGTACACAATACTCCAGATGTGGTCTCACCAGAGCCCTATACAACTGCAGAAGAACCTCTTTATGCCTACACTGGAATCCTCTTGTTATGAAGGCCGACATTCCATTGGCTTTCTTCACTGCCTGCTGTACCTCACAATGACGTCTCAATGGGATCCCGAATTTCATTTACATAAAACATTGTGGTTAAGAATATTCGTCAACATTAATATACTGAAAATTAAACAACTTTATTACAATCCTTGTTAAGGATGCATTCCACCCCTGCCATGCTCAGCGGTACCAGAAATCCCCCAGGGTGCAAGTGGACAGCGCGTAGTCCCTTTCTAATACCACCAGGGTGCGGATGTAACCCCAGAGGTATTTCATCTTGACAGTATCTCCTGTCACCCAATCATTACATGGAAGACAAAGACAGAAATAAAGGCTATAAGTAATTAATTTTCATAATGTAAACATATATTTTAAATATTGTTTGTTAAAATCCTTTAGAATTCATTCATGATGAGCAAGATGCCCAATCTAACCTACTCCAATTTCTATCAATTTGGCCCATATACATCTGAGCTTTCCAATCTATGTACCTGTCCAAATGTCTTTTACAGTGGCTTGCAAAAGTATTCATACCCCCTGAACTTTTCCATATTTTGTTGCGTTACAACCACAAACGTAAATGTATTTTATTGGGATATTATGTGATAGACCAACACAAAGTGGTGCATAATTGTGAAGTGGAAGGAAAATGACACATGGTTTCCAAATTTTAATACAAATAAATAACTGAAAAGTGTGGCGTGCAAAAGTATTCAGCCCCCCTGAGTCAATTCTTTGTAGAACCACCTTTCGCTGCAATTACAACTGCAAGTCTTTTGGGGTATGTCTCTACCAGCTTTGCACATCTAGAGACTGAAATGTTTGCCCATTCTTCTTTGCAAAATAGCTCAAGCTCTGTCAGATTGGATGGAGAGCGTCTGTGAACAGCAATTTTCAAGTTTTGCCGGAGATTCTCAATTGGATTTAGGTCTGGACTTTGACTGGGCCATTCTAACACATGAATATGCTTTGATCTAAAGCATTCCGTTGTAGCTCTGGCTGTATGTTTAGGGTCGTTGACCTGCTGGAAGGTGAACCTCCGTCCCAGTCTCAAGTCTTTTGCAGACTCTAACAGTTTTTCTTCCAAGATTGCCCTGTATTTGGCTCCATCCATCTTCCCATCAACTCTGACCAGCTTCCCTGTCACTGCTGAAGAAAAGCATCCCCACAGCATGATGCTGCCACCACCATGTTTCACAGTGGGGATGGTGTGTTCAGGGTGATATGCAGTGTTAGTTTTCCGCCACACATAGCGTTTTGCATTTAGGCCAAAAACTTCAATTTTGGTCTCATCAGACCAGAGCACCTTCCTCCACATGTTTGCTGTGTCCCTCACATGGCTTGTGGCAAGCTGCAAACGGGACTTCTTATGGCTTTGTTTCAACAATGGCTTTCTTCTTGCCACTCTTCCATAAAGGCCCGATTTGTGGAGTGCACGACTAATAGTTGTCCTGTGGACAGATTCTCCCACCTGAGCGGTGGATCTCTGCAGCTCCTCCAGAGTTACCATGGGCCTCTTGGCTGCATCTCTGATAAATGATCTCCTTGCCCGACCTGTCAGTTTAGGTGGACGGCCATGTCTTGGTAGGTTTGCAATTGTGCCATACTCTTTCCATTTTCGGATGATGGATTGAACAGTGCTCCGTGAGATGTTCAAAGCTTGGGATATTTTTTTTATAACCTAACCCTTCTTTAAACTTCTCCACAACTTTATCCCTGACCTGTCTGGTGTGTTCCTTGGGCTTCATGTTCACTAATGTTCTCTAACACACCTCTGGGCCTTAACAGAACAGCTGTATTTATACTGAGATTAGATTACACACAAGTGGACTCTATTTACTAATTAGGTGACTTCTGAAGACAATTGGTTGCACTGGATTTTATTTAGGGGTATCAGAGTAAAGGGGGCTGAATACTTTTGCACGCCACACTTTTCAGTTTTTCATTTGTAAAAAAATTTGAAAACCATGTATCATTTTCCTTCCACTTCACAATTATGCGCCACTTTGTGTTGGTCTATCACATAAAATCCGAATAAAATACAGTTACGTTTGACGTCAGTGGTGGGCAAATTAATGGAAAGGATACTTAGAGATAATATATATAAGCATCTGGATAAACAGGGTCTGATCAGGAACAGTCAACATGGATTTGTGCCTGGAAGGTCATGTTTGACAAACCTTCTTGAATTTTTTGAAGCGGTAACTAGGGAAATTGATGAGGGTAAAGCAGTGGATGTTGTCTATATGGATTTCAGTAAGGCCTTTGACAAGGTTCCCCATGGAAGGTTGGTTCAGAAGGTTCAATCTTTGGGTGTTAATGGCGGAGTAGCAAGATGGATTCAACAGTGGCTGAATGGGAGATGTCAGAGAGTAATGGTGGATGGCTGTTTGTCAGGTTGGAAGCCGGTGACCAGTGGGGTGCCTCAGGGATCTGTGTTGGGTCCACTGTTGTTTGTCATGTACATCAATGATCTGGATGATGGGGTGGAAAATTGGATAAGTAAGTATGCAGATGATCCTAAGATAGGTGATGTTGTGGATAATGAAGTAGATTTTCAAAGTCTACAGAGAGATTTGGGCCATTTGGAAAAGTGGGCTGAAAGATGGCAGATGGAGTTTAATTGCTGATAAGTGTGAAGTGCTACATCTTGGCTGGACAAATCAAAATAGGACGTACATGGTAAATGGTAGGGAATTGAGGAATGCTGTGGAACAGAGGGATCTAGGAATAACTGTGCATAGTTCCCTGAAGGTGGAATCGCATGTAGATAGGGTGGTAAAGAAAGCCGTTGGTGTGCTGGACCTTTATAAATCAGAGCATTGAATATAGGAGTAGGGAAGTAATGTTAAAATTGTACAAGGCATTGGTAAGACCAATTCTGGAGTATGGTGTACAATTTTGGTCACCTAGTTATCGGAAGGATGTCAACAAAATAGAAAGAGTACAGAGGAGATTTACTAGAATGTTGCCAGGATTCCAGCAACTATGTTACAGAGAAAGGTTGAACAAGTTAGGTCTTTATTCTTTGGAGCGCAGAAGGTTAAGGGGGGACTTGATTGAGGTCTTTAAAATGATGAAAGGGAATAGACAGAGTTGACGTGGATACGTTTTTCCCATTGGGTAGGGAAGATTCAAACAAGAGGGCATTACATGAGAATTAAGGGACAGAGGTTTTCGGGGTAACGTGAGGGGGAACTTCTTTACTCAGAGGGTGGTGGCTGTGTGGAATCAGCTTCCAGCAGAAGTGGTGGAGGCAGGATCGATTTTAACATTTAAGAGTAAAGTGGATAGGTATATGGACGTGAAGGGAATGGAGGGGTATGGTCTGAGTGCAGGTAGATGGGACTAGGGGAAAACAAATGGTCGGCACGGACTGGAAGGGCCGAGAGGGCCTGTTTCCGTGCTGTAATTGTTATATGGTTATATGGTTATATGGTTGTAACGTGACAAAATGTGGAAAAGTTCAAGGGGTATGAATACTTTTGCAAGCCACTGTACATGTTGTTATTGGACCTGTCTCAACTATATCCTCCAGCGGCTTGCTCCATATATCCACCCCTTTCAATATGTATAAAACTTCCCTCAGATTCCTATTAAATCTTCACCCATTCATCTTAAACCTATGCCCTGTATTTCTTTATCCTGGGAGAAATTCACAATGTATGCATGTCCTCACTTCCCCTCATGATTTTATACGCCTTTATAAGATCATCCTTTAGCAAAAATGTCACCAAAAGCATAATGGTGTAATCGTTTCGTATTGTAGAGTGGATTCTAATTGAGAGAAATATCTTGAGACTATGCTGGTTATATTGGTAATGTGATATTGCTGATTTGTTCTGGAGTTATTTCAATATTTTGTTTTTTAATTGATTGGCTCTGTGCATATCTTTATTCAAATATAAAGTGTTCATTTATGGTATCTCATTTCTAGTTGCAGCAAAATATCACAAACTGGTTTCAGAATCACGTGGATTGGTTTGAGAAATAAGATCCTTCAGATCCTTTACGGAAAGAGATGTATTCCTGCAATTTTTAGCAATCTTCTTGCTCTTAAAATAGCACAGTTGGTTGGTATAAAAGTATTCTTCAATCCTTTTGCATTGGCTTAATATGATATGCTGCCATCTGAAAATCGGTTTACTTTGTTCTGATGTATGTCTCTGGAAGGAGAATTGATCATGAGCATTTTTAAATGTGTCTGGTTTGTACAAGATCACATTTTCTTCTCTATGGAAGCGTAGCAACGTGAACTGAACTATAGTTCAGCTTAAGTTGTATATCCCTCAGAAATAACGACCTACAATTTCAGAACTAGCAGAATGGTTAATATCGTGCAGCCAAAGAATCAATCCCATAGATCTATACTCAGGTCAAAACAGAAGTGTTTTCATTCAATCAATCTTTCATCTCCAGGAGGTAGAGGGGCCCGATCACCATAAAGGTGCATTCTATACATACTTCTTGTACAAAGCACATACAGAGGTTCAGTTATCATTTCTTAATCAATAGAAAGCCAAAAGGTGCATCAGTTACTTCTGACAACACTTTCCCCAAGTAATCATAATTTACTGTGGAGACCTTTGCTTCTGGTTGATGTAAGAGTGATTTCAAAACAAAACACCCTTTTGATTTAATCAACCAATACTTGGTGAACACTCAACACACACTATTACTTGCTGCACCACTTGATGGTTCTCTGCTCTTATGCAAGCATGCCTTTACTTTATTTTCCTGACAGTGTCTACTTCTCTCAGAAGAGACCCATAATCTCTTTACCACATTATTTAAGAACCTTCTATCCTGGGAATTGGGCCGTTACCCTAAATCCTATACCTTTGGCAATAACATAATTGACACCAAATCAATCAAGTCCAACTGAATAGACACAAAAGCTGGAGTAACTCAGCAGGTCAGGCAGCATCCTAACATATGGCATCTCTGTGTGGTATCTCAGCTGCACGGAGGCAGAGAGGAGAGCTCTTCAGCGGGTTGTCCACACAGCGGAGAAGATAATTGGGACACAGCTACCAGCCTTGGAGGGCATCTTCAATACTCGGTGCCTCAGGAAGGCCATCAGCATTCACAAAGACTCCTCACACCCTAGCAATAGTCTGTTCGAACTTCTACCAACTGGCAGACGTAACAAGGCCTTCTATGCCCACACCTCCAGACTTAGGAACAGCTTCATCCCCAGAGCTATAGCTGCTCTTAACCAGCCCTGCTGAGTGCGACCCCCCCCTGGGTTTGATCCAGACTACGGGTGTTGTCTGTACAGAGTTTGTACATTCTCCCCGTGACTGCGTGGTTTTTTCGAGATCTTCGGTTTCCTCCCACACTCCAAAGCTGCACAGGCATGTAGGTAAATTGCCTTGGTATAACTGTAAAAATTGTCACTTGTGTGTGTAGTGTGAATGTGTGGGGATTGCAGGTCGGTGTGGACTCAGTGGGCCGAAGGGCCTGTTTCCGCACTGTATCTCTAAACTAAACTACATCGAAGAGGGTGTTGTAATAGCAAGTCTGGGGGCTGGAAATATATGAAAATAAGAGCGAGGGTGGGAAAACCAGATATGGTGACCTCATTCACCAAGCTTCCACTCGGGCTCTATCCTGCTTCTGGCAGCGTTGGGAAGTTAGTACATACATTTCCATCCCAATATGTAGACATGTAATTTGCATTTCCACAATGCATACTTAGTTATGAATTGCAACCCTGATGTAAGCGCTATAGAAATTTAGGAAAACCGGTGGTTTTCGATAATGGTTAATCGATAACGTTTTATTATTAATGTTTAATATTTTACTAGACCAGGTGCGGACACGTTGGGCCCGTCCCCCAAGGCAATATTCCACCACTTAACCAAAGCCCCCAACTGCGCAGGCGCTGCTTAGGGGTTCCCATTATGACACCAGTGATCTCTGTTGTGACTCGAGTCACGGCAACCCTCCATCAACTGCACCTCACCATCCCTCATTCTACCCCTATCCTCCTCCATCCACCCCCTCACTCCACAGCACTCTTCATCCTCCCTCTTCTTTCCCCTTTGCCGTCAACCCGCATGCACGTCAATACGTCTGGTGCATTGCGCACCGGCTGACTGGCAGGCACGCTGCTCCTGCCAGCGGTAAGTTAAACCTGGAAGGTAAGTTTTTAAACTTATTTCTAGGGTTGTTTTTTGTATTGCAGGAAGCTCTTTACAGAGTTTGCCTGCTCGATTCAGGGCGACGTCCAGACGGGCCGCGGGGGAACCTTTATGGACCGCGGGGAGCCCCAGTCACCATAGGGAATCCCAGTCATGACCTCGGGGAATCCCGGAAAAGGACTGCGGGGAACCCGTTACGGAGACCGCGGAAGTGCGAGTAGCGGGCAGCGGTCGAATTCGCCTTTCAAGTCGCTGGCGGTGGAGCCAACAGCTTCAGACTGGTGCCGGTAGCACCTAGGCATCCCCACTTGGGGGGTAGCCATGATATTATATCTCCCTCTCTGAGGAGGGGAGCGTAGAGGACCCTTGACTAAAACGAGTCGGGCCAGGAGGATTCCTGATGGAGAGGATCCCCTTCTTCATGGGTAACGTCTTTAAACGTTCAAACCCACATGGAGCACCTGATGGAGAGGTCCTCCACAATGATATACTCCAAAGGAGGGAGTTATCAGCCCGGGTATTATGGAGAACCCGCAGCCAGCGGCACCTGTTTCAGGGCTGCACAATGTCTCCCTCTTTGAGGAGCGGACCATTCAGGGTCAGTTTCTGACCCTGAGCAAAAAACCTGATATAGGTCCGCTGGAGGGGTCATTTCAGTGCAGGTATCCGCAGGGGCCTGCGGCAGCACCTGTTTTCAGGGCTGCCTATGAATCTCCCTCTCTGTGGAGGGCAGTGCGAGTGGTCAGTATGTAACTGACTTCAAATTCGAAGTATGTCCGTGGAACATATTGCAGCACATGCATATGGCTCCAAGGAAATTCTCGCAATCATAGAACCATAGAAACATAGAAAATACATGCAGGAGTAGGCCATTCAGCCCTTCGAGCCTGCACCGCCATTCAATATGATCATGGCTGATCATCCAACTCAGTATCCTGTACCTGCCTTCTCTACATACCCCCTAATCCCTTTAGCCACAAGGGCCACATCTAACTCCCTCTTAAATATAATCAATGAACTGGCCTCAACTACGTTCTGTGGCAGATAATTCCAGAAACTCACCAGTCTCTGTGTGAAAAATGTTTTCCTCATCTCGGTCCTAAAGGAATTCCCCCTTATCCTTAGACTGTGACCCCTTGTTTTGGTCCTCCCCAACATTGGGAACAATCTTCCTGCATCTAGCATATCCAACCCCTTAAGAAATTTCTAAGTTTCTATAAGAACCCCCCTCAGTCTTGGTCTAAATTCTAGCGAGTACAAGTCAAGTCTATCCAGTCTTTCCACATATGAAAGTCCTGATGTCCCAGGAATCAGTCTGGTGAACCTTCTCTGTACTCCCTCTATGGCAAGAATGTATTTTCTCAGATTTGGAGACCAAAACTGTACGCAATACTCCAGGTGTGGTCTCACCAAAACCCTGTACAACTGCAGTAGAACCTCCCTGCTCCTATACTCAAATCCTTTGGCTATGAATGCTAACATAACATTTGTTTTCTTCACTTCCTGCTGCACCTGCAAGCCTACTTTCAATGATTGGTGTACCATGACACCCAGGTCTCGTTACATCTCCCCTGTTCCTAATTTGCCACCATTAAGATATTAGTCTACCCTCCTGTTTTTGCCACCAAAGTGGATAACCTCACATTTATCCACATTATACTGCATCTGCCATGCATTTGCCCACGCACGCAGCCTATCCAAGTCACCTTGCAGCCTCCTAGCATCCTCCTCACACCTAACACTACCCCCAGCTTAGTGTCATCCGCAAACTTGGAGATGTTGCATTCAATTCCCTCGTCCAAATCATTAATATATATTGTAAATAGCTGGGGTCCCAGCACTGAGCTTTGCGGTACCCCACTAGGCACTGCCTGCCATTCTGAAAAGCACCTGTTTACTCCTACCCTTTGCTTCCTGTCTGCCAGCCAGTTCTCTATCCACATCAATACTGAACCCCCAATACCGTGTGCTTTAAGTTTGCATACTAATTTCTTATGTGGGACCTTGTCGAAAGCCTTCTGAAAGTCTAGATATAACACATCCACTGGTTCTCCCTTATCCACTCTGCTAGTTACATCCTCGAAAAATTCTATAAGATTCATCAGACATGATTTACCTTTCGTAAATCCATGCTGAATTTGTCTAATGATTTCATCACTTTCCAAATGTATTGCTATCCCATCTTTAATATCTGACTCTAGCAGTTTCCCCACTACCGATGTTAGACTAACTGGTCTGTAATTCCTCGTTTTCTCTCTCCCTCCTTTTTTAAAAAGTGGGGTTACATTAGCTACCCTCCAATCCTCAGGGTTACTGCCATCGGCAGAAACATGGAAGGGGCCAGAGTTTCCCTCACGGCCGGCAGTGAACAGCGCTATCAGGGGTGACGTTGGAGGAAAGAAGCCAGCTGCCGAAGCTTCTCTTCAGGTAAGACTTTTCCAACAGGTATACCTGGATGAGGAAGCAAAAGCTGTCGGACTAATCAAGGTGACGAACAATGCTTCCTCCTTTCGGCGACAACACACCCCACGCCTCATTGGCTGTAAGCAGTTTACTGAAGCTGGTGGCAGCTTGAAAGCTGGCCAAGGTCCAAGCTGGTCTCAGGAAATATGGAACCACACCCCCGATCAGTCCTACTCTTCAATCAAGGACGGGAATAGAACCCACATCAGGGGCCTTTGGGCTTATCATAAGACCACCGGTAGCCATAGGTGGGTCTGTTTCTTCCAAAACATGCGGTATGTGGATCATTTACAAGTTGGTAATATTTATGCTTGTTTTCCGTACAAATGACAATGATAAGATCTAGATTCATTGATAACATGTGAGGGATGTCTTTCGATGCAGGCGCAGATATTATGGCCAGAGTTGTCTTTTTGAGGCAGGCTCAGAATTATGGCCATGATCACCTTTTGAGACAGACTAGTGGAATCTGGCCAGAGTTGTCATTCAAGGAAGGCACGGAATTGTGGCAGGCATGGCCTGTTCATTGTGAAAGATGGAGGATGTTGGTTTATACTTAATTTAACTTGCATGTTCAACATAGATTTGCAGAATGACTAACAGACATATTTCCTTAGGATCTTTATGACATGCATCAATTTCAAAGATGAATTCTATTCAGGTCCCAGTCACATGGATACTAGGAGACATTTGGAATTTATCTGGATGGGGCAATGATAACAGTTAATGTGTTGCAAATGGGCTACTTCAGCTCCCAGGTCATCTACCAAATTACTAAACCGGTGCTGGGACTGCAGAGATCAAAAACACTTGTTACGGCTTAACTGGATAATATTCTAAAGGCTGTGTTGCTAAAATCAACTGTTTCAGCCACAACTATATTTGAGAAATTGAGGTTCCTCAGCCATCCAGTTAATTTAAGTTGATACCAACTACAGTTATTGATTATTCGGGTTTACCTTTAACTATAAATTTATCCGTTACTCCGCCCTGCGGCAAGAGATTGGAATCAATAGTAGCCTGTAACAACCTTGTCATCAAGCAGTCTTCTATTCATCAAGTGTAATTGGCAATATAGCAGCTGTGTTTCAGCTGTACATTTGGGCCTTTGCATTATCAGGACCTATAACGGGCAAAGGAGTAACCTTTTCAGTGCCATATACAGTGGCTTGCAAAAGTTTTCATACCCCTTGAACTTTTCCACATTTTGTCACGTTACAACCACAATGTATTTTATTGGGATTTTATGTGATAGACCAACATAAAGTTGCGCATAATTGTGAAGTGGAAGGAAAATGATACATGGTTTTCAAATTTCTTTACAAATAAAAAACTGAAAAGTGTGGTGTGTAAAAGTATTCAGCCCCCTTTACTCTGATACCCCTAAATAAAATCCAGTGCAACCAATTATCTTCAGAAGTCACCTAATTAGTAAATAGAGTCCACTTGGGTGTAATCTAATCTCAATATAAATACAGCTGTTCTGTGAAGGCCTCAGCGGCTTGTTAGAGAACATTAGTGAACAAACAGCATCATGAAGCCCAAGGAACACACCAGCCAGGTCAGGGATAATGTTGTGGAGAAGCTTAAAGCAGGGTTAGGTTATAAAAAAAGATCCCAAGCTTTCAACATCTCACGGAGCACTGTTCAATCCATCATCCCAATATGGCACAATTGCAAACCTACCAAGACATGGCCGTTCACCTAAACTGACAGGCTGGGCAAGGAGAGCTTTGATCAGAGAAGCAGCCAAGAGGCCCATGGTAACTCTGGATGAGCTGCAGAGATCCACAGCTCAGGTGGGAGAATCTGTCCACAGGACAACTATTAGTCGTGCATTCCACAAATCGGGCCTTTATGGAAGAGTGGCAAGATGAAAGCCATTGTTGAAACAAAGCCATAAGAAGTCCTGTTTGCAGTTTGCCACAAGCCATGTGGGGACACAGCAAACATGTGGAGGAAGGTGCTCTTGTCTGATGAGACCAAAATTTGAAGTTTTTGGCCTAAATGCAAAACGCTATGTGTGGCGGAAAACTAACACTGCACATCACCCTGAACACACCATCCCCACTGTGAAACATGGTAGTGGCAGCATCATGCTGTGGGGATGCTTTTCTTCAGCAGGGACAGGGAAGCTGGTCAGAGTTGATGGGAAGATGGATGGAGCCAAATACAGGGCAATCTTGGAAGAAAACCTGTTAAAGTTTGCAAAAGACTTGAGACTGGGACGGAGGTTCACCTTCCAGCAGGCCAACAACCCTAAACATACAGCCAGAGCTACAATGGAATGGCTTAGATCAAAGCATATTCATGTGTTAGAATGGCCCAGTCAAAGTCCAGACCTAAATCCAATTGAGAATCTCTGGCAAGACTTGAAAATTGCTGTTCACAGATGCTCTCCATCCAATCTGACTGAGCTTGAGCTATTTTGCAAAGAAGGATGGGCAAAAATTTCAGTCTCTAGATGTGCAAAGCTGGTAGAGACATATCCCAAAAGACTTGCAGTTGTAATTGCAGTGAAAGGTGGTTCTACAAAGTATTGACTCGGGGGGGGGGGGGGGGGGGGGGGGGGGGGGGGGAGGCTGAATACTTTTGCACGTCACACTTTTCCGTTTTTTATTTGTAATAAAATTTGGAAACCATGTATCATTTTCCTTCCACTTCACAATTATGCACCACTTTTTGTTGGTCTATCACATAAAATCCCAATAAAATACATTTACGTTTGTGGTTGTAACGTGACAAAATGTGGAAAAGTTCAAGGGGTATGAAAACTTTTGCAAGCCACTGTAGGTCATTATTAACAGGATGACCTATCCTATTACCAGCTAATGCTATCAAAGTCACAATGGTGGACGAACTATATTCAACATTGCTCCTGTACTTTTGCTCAGTAACTCTTCAATTATATTACTAACTGATACTAGTACTAAAAGATGGAATAAAATTATGAATACCATCTCTAGTTACGGAGGCAGATGGGTTTTGCATGATTTAACTATTTTCAGTTATTTGGTATCAACTACCTATAAGACACTAGGTGTATTCTATGGGTTGAAGGTTTGTGTGAATATGCATAATCTGCATGCTCAACTCCAAGTTGATACACTATGGTGGTGGCATATGTTAATCACATGGGTGCAGTCAAGTTAAATGTCCTGTGATAATTTACCTAACCTCATTTGACAATGATATTTCATCACGTAAAAATCTATGACAACACAGTATGGATGTTGTATCACAAAGTATTTAATGACATTGTGGTTCGATGGAGCACCAAATATCAATATGTTTGCATCGAGGCTCAATCACCAGTTGCAAAAATATGTGGCACAGTGGCAATAGATGAATTCTTGCGACTCTGAGGAGGAATGTTCTTTATGTCATTTCCTCCATTTTGCCTCATCAGTCGGGTCTTGCACAAAATCCAGCAAGATCTCGCCTCAGACATCTCATAATGCCTGACTGGCCTATGCAGCTATGGTTCCTGCTAAATGTTGGGAATGATCATAGAACCTTATATGATGATCCTAAACACAAATATTTGGTGGTTCACCCCGTGACTGAGGAAACCATCCTCTGCATGACAAAATCAGTTTATAGAGTTGAAGTCTCTGAGAAGCCGATCTATGTACGTGCCCACTGCAGAGTGCAGGGATAGCACCTAGAAAGCAGCATATTTTCTTCATCAGGAGATGGGAAGTGTTTTGTTTTAATGCCAATGCTCCATATAATACGGCATGGGTAACTAACGTCTCGGAGTTCATTCAGATGAGTCTTTGACAATTATTTAAGATATAGTACCATTAACAGTGCCAAAGTGCTTTCTCATCATAGTTGCTGCAGTGATCAGGACGCACTCTGTCGGGTCTCAAACTCTGATATCCAGATTTATAAAGATATCTTTAACGCAAATTCTCCCAGGCCCAGGTACTCGGAGATATGGGATGTTAGCATTGTTCATAGAAACATAGAAACATAGAAAAATAGGTGCACGAGTAGGCCATTCGGCCCTTCGAGCCTGCACCGCCATTCGATATGATCATGGCTGATCATCCAACTCAGTATCCCGTACCTGCTTTCTCTCCATACCCCCTGATCCCTTTAGCCACAAGAGCCACATCCAACTCCCTCTTGAATATAGCCAATGAACTGGTCTCAATTACCTTCTGTGGCAGAGAATTCCAGAGACTCACCACTCTCTGTGTAAGAATGTTTTCCTCATTGTAGAGAAGGTACGCAGACACCTTAAGGTCTTCACTACTTTGTTAATCATACATCATATAGCCCTAGCTGTACGTAGTCTGTCATGATCACCAGAGAGAGAGCTAGGGGCATGTGGGTTACAATTATACTAACTGGTGGGGGGGGGCGGTTAGCATGGACATCGTCACTATCAATTAAAGGTGTATACACATATCATCTACATCCTTCCTCTACCAAAACAAACAGTGAGTGACAGGGCGACCACGTCTCATGCGCTAGGGTAAATGCAAACAGTCAAGCACGGGAATACAGAATCACACGTAATCGCCATAACGGACCGGCGGCCTGACCAGGCGGCCTGACCAGGCGACCAGACCGGGTCCGCACCTCGCCATCACCTCCTTCCCCGACGGGAACAAGCGGGGACGACGCCGGGGCATGGTGGGGCTACGGACAGGAGAACCCCTGGGCGACGAAGGCATCGGGGGGAACGGCAAAGAGAAGGGCGAAGAAGCCGGAGAAAGCGGGACCGCAGCCGGGAGGCGGACAGGAGGAGGATGAGCCGGGGCTGACCCCAGAGGAACGGGCAAAGCATTGGGCCGCGACAGTGGCAGTGGAGGTGCATACGGAGCCGCCGGGGGAGGGAGAGGATCGTTCACGAGCCGGAGATTCTGGCGGGACCGGCGGTACTCCCTTCCGTCGTGGTTGACAAGGTATGAACGAGGGGAACCGGCAGAACCGCCGACCACGGCCAGCTTGGAATGGCCAGGTGGACCTCATATGGACGACCTGTCCGGGGAGAAGAGGGCGGAGGACACGGCAGGACCTGTCGTGGGAACACTTCTGTATACCGTGTTTTTGGGCAGTGCGTTTCCGGACCAAGGCAGGTTTAAAGACGGAGGGGGACAGGGACTGCTGAGACACCGTGACCGTGGGCCTCATGACTCGGGACATGAGTCACTGAGCCGGGGAGCCCAGGGCATGGTCGCGGGAGATGTTGCGGAGGTTCAGCAGGGCCAGGTAGATGTCGGAGCAGGATAGGTGGCAACGTTCCAACAATCCTTTAGCACTGCGGACCGTGCACTCGGCCAGTCTGTTGCTCTGCAGGTATTCCGGGCTGCTGGTGTAATGACGAAAGTTCCATCGTTCGGCAAAAGCGGCACTGGTGAACTGGATGCCGTTGTCCGACTGCAGGCTGGCCGGTGACACAAAGGTGGCAAAGTGGCGGCGCAACTTCTCGATGACCGCGGAGGAAGAGAGGGAGTGGAGCTGGTCAACTTCAAACCAGCTGGAGTAAGAGTCGACAAGCACCAGGAAGTGCTTTCCGTGCCACTCGAAGATGTCGGTTGCTAACGCGGACCAGGGCAGGTTAGTAACTGGCTGCTGCAGGAGCTGCTGCCGCTGTTGCTGCGGAGCGAGGCTGTTGCAGGTAGGGCACGCGGAGACTCCATCCCGGAAGTAGCGAGGCATGTCAGGCCAGAAAAACTGGCTCTTAGCGATGGAAAGGGTCGCTCCGAACCCGGGATGGCCGCGATGAGCGGTTTCGAAGTATTGTTCTCGTAGTGCTGCGGGCACCACCACCTTGTGCCCCTTCACAATCACACCATCACGCAGCACCAACTCGTCACGAACCAAGAAGTAAGGCACCGTTGCGGCCGGCAGGGAAGAATGGCGGTCTGGCCAACCCTGCTTGATGATCGCGGCCAGCTGCTGTAGCGAAGCGTCAGCCGCCGTGTGCTTGGCCAGGGACTTCAACTGACCGGAGGGCATGAAATTAACGTTTAGGACTATCAGATCGGACGCCTCGTATGGATGTCGGGTTGTGGATGAGAGAGGCGCCCGAGACAGCGTGTCAGCAACAAACATGTTCTTGCCCTTGCGATAAACCACTGTGAAAGTGAAGCATTGTAGTTGGAGCATCATGCGCTGGAGCCGGTAGGAGGCCATGTGTATCGGCTTGTTGAGGATGGTGACCAGAGGCTGGTGGTCCGTCTCGACAGTGAAGCAGTTGCCCAGGATATAGTCCTTGAGTTTGGAGCAGGCAAAGACAACAGCCAGCAGCTCCTTTTCAATCTGGGCATAGTTTGTTCAGCGGGATGTGTAGGACACAGGCAGTTGCATCCCGTCATGGATCTGCAGGCAGGCGGCCCCGAGGCCAAACTTAGATGCATCACATGTGAGAACGATGGGGCGCTGGAGGTCAAAGTACTTCAGCGTTGGCATGCTGATCAGCTTAGATTTGAGGGTGTCAAATGCTTTCTGGTGTTGCGGGAACCAGGCCCAGGCAGTGTCCTTTTTCACCAGATCCCGCAGAGGGGCACTCAGTTCACTCAGGTCGGGGATGAACTTTCCCAGGTAGTTGACCATGCCCAAGAAGCGCTGTAGGCCAGGCACGTCTGCAGGTGCAGGCATCTCGGATATTGCGGCCGTCTTCTGCGGGTCGGGCTTCAGCCCTGATACAGTGAAGACATGCCCCACGTAGGTGACCTCAGGCACCTGGAAACAGCACTTCGGGTTGAGCTTCAGGTTGACCTCCCGGGCCCACTGCAGCACCTGGCGAAGGTGGTGGTCGTGCTCAGCGACATTCTTCCCATAAACCATGATGTCGTCGACAATGATGGCACATGGAAGTCCAGCAAACAGTTGTTCCATGGTCCTTTGGAACACCTCGTTGGCAGAGTTGATCCCAAACGGCATGCGGAGGAAGCGATACCTGCCGAAGGGTGTGCTGAAGGTCATCAGGTGCGAGGATATCTCGTCTAGTGGTATCTGCCAGAACGAACTCTTGGCATCAAGAACCGAGAACACTGTGGCAGGGCCAACCTGCGCAGCAACATCCTCCACCATCCACATGGGATAGTGCGGGCACCTGATGGCCAAGTTCAAGTCCTTAGGGTTGATGCAGATCCGTATTTCGCTCGTCTTTCTTCGCAGCGACATCCATAGTAGAAACCCACTGGGTGGAGGCCGTTACTGGCTTCAGGATGCCCGTGGCCACCATCTCGCGAAGAGCAGACTCGACCTTGCCCCTCATGGCGAAGGACACACGGTGCAGGGGACGGATGACTGGTGTGATGTTGGGATTGAGGGCAATCTTGTAGCTGCAGGGCAACATCCCCAGCTTCGAGTCAAACCGGTCTGGGAATTCGGCCAGCGGATTCAGGGGTGCCTCTACCAGGTGGACATCGCTGTGGAAGCTCACCAATCCGAGGTCCTGGCAGGCCTCCACGACGAGCAGGGGGTCACATTGACCATCTAGCAGGAAGAAAGAGAGCATGACACCATGTAGAGAAGGTACACAGACACCTTAAGGTCTTCACTACTTTATTAATCATACATCATATAGCCCTAGCTGCACGTGGTCTGTCACGGTCACCAGAGAGAGAGCTAGGGGCGTGTGGGTTACAATTACACTAACTGGTGGGGGGGTGGTTAGCATGGACATCGTCACTATCAATTAAAGGTGTATACACATATCATCTGCACTCATCTTGGTCCTAAAGGAATTCCCCCTTATCCTTAAACTGTGACCCCTTGTTCTGGACACCCCCAACATCGGGAACAATCTTCCTGCATCTAGCTTGTCCAACCCCTAGGGAATTTTGTAAGTTTCTATAAGATCCCCCCTCAATCTTCTAAATTCCAGTGAGCACAAGCCGAGTCTCCAGTCTTTCTTCATATGAAAGTCCCGACATCCCAGGAATCAGTCTGGTGAACCTTCTCTGAACCCCCTCTATGGCAAGAATGTATTTCCTTAGATTTGGAGACCAAAACTGTATGCAATACTCCAGGTGTGGTCTCACCAAAACCCTGTACAACTGCAGTAGAACCTCCCTACTCCTATACTCAAATCCTTTTGCTATGAATGCTAACATACCATTTGCTTTCTTCACTGCCTGCTGCACCTGCATGCTTACTTTCAATGACTGGTGTACCATGTACCATGACACCCAGGTCTCGTTGCATTTCCCCTTTTCCTAATCTGCAATCATAGTCTACCCTCATGTTTTTCCCACCAAAGCAGATAACCTCATATTTATCCACATTATACTGCATCTGCCATGCATCTGCCCATTCACTCAGCCTATCCAAATCACCCTGCAGCCTCCTAGCATCCTCCTCACACCTAACTGTACCCCCCAGCTTGGTGTCATCTGCAAATTTTGAGATGTTGCATTCAATTCCCTCGTCCAAAGCATGAATGTATATTGTAAATAGCTGGGGTCCCAGCACTGAGCCTTGCGGTACCCCACTACTCACTGCCTGCCATTCTGAAAAGGACCCGTTTACTCCTACCCATTGCTTCCTGTCTGCCAGCCAGTTCTCTATCCACATCATTATTGAACCACTAATACCATGTGCTTTAAGGTTATATACTAATCTCTTGTTGAAAGCCTTTTGAAAGTCCAGATATAACACATCCACTGGTTCTCCCTTATCCACTCTACTAGTTACATCCTCGAAAAATTCTATAAGATTCGTCAGACATGATTTACCTTTTGTAAATCCATGCTGACTTTGTCCAATGATTTCGCCACTTTCCAAATGCGCTGCTATCCAATCTTTAATAGTAAGATTAAACGAGAACTGACCAGTTTGAAGTTTGATCTTTATTTTATGAGGAGTCGAGTTGAGGGACTACGTGCCCTCCGCTCCCACCCTCATAGATCTCATCTGGTAGTTCTAGTTTTATCATCTTACCGTTTTACTTCGGTCATTGTTAGCTGTGAATTCATTCCGCTGCTTTGAAGATTGACGCACCAACGGCTGTACGGGCTTCTATTCACGTAGTCCCTCAACTCGACTCCTCATAAAATAAAGATCAAACTTCAAACTGGTAAGTTCTCGTTTAATCTTACTATTTTACTTCGGAGTCACGTGAGTGACTACGTGAAGACTTCAAAGCACTGTGAATTCACGCCGCAGACTCAAATCCGACGTTCACACTGCCTGGATTGACTCAAAAGTTGTTAACAATCAATCATGCATCAGTAATACATTTGTTAAATGAAATAACAGTTTATTTACAAACAAATCATAACAAACCCCTCTAACTCAGGGGAAAAGTGTAACAGTACTGAAACCAGAATCGGCAAACACCCCGAGCCTTGAAATTGGCTTGTGATAAAACCTCTGAAAAGTTAGCTCACTGGACCATCCTGCGGCCGCGAGGACATGGTCTATTGGCAAGTCCATCGCCCTTGCCGCGGAAGTTGATGCCGCCCTGGTGGAATGAGATTTGAATTTATCAGTATCAATTCCAGCACTTGCCAGGACCCACTTTAGCCACCTTGAAATCGTTTGCACCGACACCTTACTGTGTGTTTTTTTGTGACTAATAAACAAAGCCAACTCTGTTCCTCTCAGAGGTTTAGTAATCTCAATGTAACGAGATAAATGTGAGACTACACACAAGCGATCATCTGCGGGGTATGCTGAAAACACAATCTTACATCCTGTCATGCCTCTTCTATTATGTTTAAGCAAATCATAGACATAAAATATAATGGCATCAGCCGACACATGCATTCTATCTAGCCGTAGCTTTTGCAACATTTATACACGTTGAGCTGAAACCAACGCCATAAGCATGACCACCTTCATAGATAATTTGACTACTGATAGGCTTGTAACCGGAGCCCACTGGCGAAGAACCATAAAACCTCACTCACATTCCAAATCCCGGCATACCTGGGTTTAGGAGGATTAAAATTGAATGAATCGTGAAACTAACGGATGTGTCCCTACTGTATGCAATTCTGCATTCATAGGTAAATAAGAAGACAGAGCACTTCTGACTGAATTAATCGCACTGCAACTTAATTTTTTGGTCAAAATAAAGAGTTGACAAACTCCAATACATCCGTGATCCCTGCAGTGTGATATACAATATTCTGCTGTAGGCAGAATTGCTCCCACTTCCTTATATAGGTGATATATTGCTGCTGTGTACTATCCCTGCAGGCCGACGTGAGAACATCCACAGTCCAATGAGACAGTCTTCTCCCCAGGTATGGCCTCCTTAAAATCTGCAAATTAACAGATCAATACGATCATATAAAGGATGTTGATCCCCAGTGACTGGATTTACCAGTAGATTTTTATTCTTGGGCATAAGCATGTAAGGCTCCCTAGCCATTTGTAATACAACGGGAACCATGCTCGTGTAGGCCAATCTGGCACTACCAATACCCCTAAAGCGGAGCTCTCCTTGATCTATTGCAAACATCTGCTGATGAGACAGAATGGAGGAAATACATACACAAACATTCCTCCCCCAATGCAGCGAAAATGCATCCACTGCTACTGCCCCAGCATCTGGTTACCATGAAACATATCTAGGTAACTGATGATTTAATCGAGATGCAAACAAGTCAATATCTGGCAATGCATACTGATCAATCATTTGGTTAAATACATCCTGATTTAACATCCATTCAATGTTGTCATTAAACTGACGTGACCTCTTCCTGGCAAATAAAGTGCTGAAAGCCAGATATTTTGGTCAATACACCAGCTCCAAATCTGGTTAGCCAGTCTATCACAAGACTGTGACTTAACTCCACCCATGTGGTTTTCATATGCCACTTCTGTGGTGTTGTCAATCTGACCTGCACATGCAGATCCCTCCTTGTAGAACAATAAGCTTTGAGCCCATACCAGGTGCCCAACAACTCTAAATAATTAATCCCTCTTAATTGAGGAAGCGATGTCTCATCCACATTCCATCTGCCTCCACAACTAGAAGACATATCTGTTGGACCCCAACCCAGTGCACTTACATCAGTCTGTAATATCAGTGACGGTGATTCCACCAAAACCTTCCTTAAATTTTTTGAAACATGTACTATCCACCATTGTATGTCAGCAATCGCCCCAGCTGACAACTGCATAGGCCCCTTTGTATTCTCAGTGCCTGTTCCTTTGATCGTTGTAATTGTTGATAATGCAGAGGAACATACTGCACAGCTGGAAAGGCTGCAACAACTTCCCAATAAAACTGGCTACCTGTCTAATCGAAGGCCGTTGTTCTCCAACGAGATTAACACAGTCCTCAATTAACTGATTCAATTTATCCCTGGGCAAAGTTACCAACATGTGATTGGAATTAATGGTAAATCCCAGATAATCAATAATTTGGACTGGTGATAATTTAGATTTATCTGGGTGAATAACAAATCCCATTTGTTCAAAAGTGATTTTAACAACTGAAACTGATGATTGAGTTTCAGCATGAGTCTTTCCAACAATCAGAATATCATCTAAATAGGCCATTACCACATGCCCCTGAGCTCTAAGTAATGCTAACACAGGTTTTACCAATTTAGTAAATAATCTAGGAGCTGAAGTTAATCCATTCGGCAATGTCCTGAATTGCCACAGCTCAGTCATCCAAATAAATTTCAAATATCTTCTATCATCACCATGAATAGACACTGCGTAATACGCATTCTTTAAATCAATGGTTGCCATATAATACCCTTTGGACACTAGATGTTTGCCCGTGGTAAAGTTCTCCATTTTGAAATGCCTATAACAAACAAATTTGTTCAAATTCGATAAATCCAGAATAATTCTACATCCCCCAGTCTTTTTAGATCTGGGAAATATACTTGACAGAAATTGTTTACTTTGATAGACAGAAGGCTCAATTACCCCTTTCTTATGTAACGACTGAATCTCTGCTTGAATAAGCACATTTTCCTCATCTGAAAAATAAGTTTACGACTAGGAAAATGTTGATTAGGTAGACTGTCCTTATAGTAAAATCCAATTTTTCACCCCTTCAATACACTAAGTATGAACAAATCTGATGTCAACTGCTGCCATTGTTTGAGAAACAATTTTAACCTTCCCCAATTTGAACAGGAACATCAGTTAATTCATCGCCTGTCAATGTTATATTCCTTACCAGCATCTTTCCTTGCGGCCTTGTTGTCCTCGACTTCTTGTAGAGAACCTTTTTTGCCTTGCTTCCAGCTGGCTTAATGAGGGCCATGGTTATAACAACCTCATGACAGTCTTTGACCCTTTTTGCAAGGTTACCACCAAACAACAGATTTTGTGGTGGTACACTGGTCGATTTGCACAACTCGCCAAATTTGGGTTAGCACTGGCCTAATAGCGGCCCTCCCGACATTATTAATTTCAAAATGCATTACAAAGGAGTCCCAGTTCATCCTGGTGTGCTTCAACCATATCGTTTGTATCAATAACTTTCACCACAGCTGTAATACCTGCTGACAACAGTTTAAGCACTTTTTTAAACTTCATCTCCTGGGCCCTAGCAGGCAAACCCATCTATGACCAAATTTGGTGATTAACCACCGGTACCTTCAGGAGATCACAATTAACAGGAGCTTTATAGTTTTTTGCTACTTCATCCATAGCTAGCTCCTGTAACTGGTGGGAGAGCATATACTGAATGGCTTCGGCCAATTCTACATCAATCGCCTTCCCTGCCTCTCTACACTCAGCAAACTTCCCAGCAATGTTCGGAATTACCTCCAACAGAACACCTTTACTGCTCTCCCCCAGCATAGAATCAGTGTCAGCAAACTGCACTGATAGAACATCCTCCTCACAGGCAGGATAGTTCTGCAGCCCTGAAACAAGCTCTCCATCAGCCTGGCTTGGGCACCACTCCTCCCCACGGAGCTGGGCCCTGTCGAGCATTCTTTTGTAATAGAATCTCGACGTGGGAGAGCCGTGAGCAAACGGACTCTCCTATGGAGGGTATAACCTGCAGGCCCGACTCATTTACGGGCCACAGAGACTTGCCAGTGGCCTTCCGCCCTACTGACAAGCCTCCACTGCCCCCCGGCAGTGGGTCCGCAACCACTGGCTGTGTAGCCAGCACCGGACCAGGTGTACCAGACGGGCCTCCATCCTCAACACTCTCCTGCCACTTTTCCTTTCTACCCCCGGAGCGCCTCGCCGACACCTTATTCACTTTCTGCAACATTCTCTAGGAACCCGAAACCGTCGCAGAAAATGACATGTGGTAAAAATTTTTTAAAAATCTTACCTCTTTAAACTTGTTAACGAAGAACTGCAAATGCTGGAGAATCGAGGGTGAAGTCTGAAGAGGGTCTCGACCCGCAACGTCGCCCATCTCCCTCGCTCCTTAGATGCTGCTGCACCCGCTAAATTCTCCAGCTCTTCGTGTAACCCGCGGTTTAAACTTACCGCTCGGAGGAGCGCTGCTGCTCCAACCGGCCGACTGCACCAGCGTCTGACATCATGACGCACCAACGGCTGTACGGGCTTCTATTCACGTAGTCACTCACGTGACTCCGAAGTAAAATAACTGACTCTAGCAGTTTCCCCACTGCCGATGTTAGACTAACTGGTCTGTAATTCCCCGCTTTCTCTGTCCCTCCTTTATTATAAAGTGTGGTTACATTAGCTATCCTCCAATCCTCAGGATCTACTCCAGAATCTGAGGAGTTTTGAATCCACTAATGCATCCACTCTTTCCGTGGCTACCTCCTTGAGCATTCTGGGATGCAGACCATCTGGCCCTGGGGATTTATCGGCCTTTAATCTGTTCAATTTACCCAACATCACTTCCCAGCTAACCTGGATTTCACTCAGTTCCGCCATCTTATTTGACCTCCGGTCCACTGCTATTTCCGGCAGATTATTTATGTATTCCTTAGTGAAGACAGAACCAAAGTAGTTATTCAATTGGTCTGCCATGCCTGTGTTCCCCATGATCAATTCACCTGCTTCTGACTGCAAGGGACCAACATTTGTTCTAACTAGTCTCTTTCTCCTCACATATCTATAAAAACTTTTCCAGTCAGTTTTTATGTTCCCTGCCAGTTTCCTTTCGTAATCTATTTTCCCTTTCCTAATTAAGCCCTTTGTCCTCCTCTGCTCGATTCTGAATTTCTCCCAGTCCTCTGGTAGGCTGCTTATTTTGGCCACTTTTTATGCCTCATCTTTAGGTTTTATACTATCCTTGATTTCCCTCGTTATCCACGGATGCACCACCTTCCCTGATTTATTCTTTTGCCAAACCGGTATGAACAATTTTTGTACTTCATCCGTGCAGTCTTTAAATACTTTCCATTGCACATCCACTATCAACCCTTTAAGACTCACCTGCCATTCTATCTTGGCCAATTCAGGCTCATACCTTCAAAGCTACCTTTGTTTAAGTTCAGAACCCTTGTTTCTGACTTAATTATGGCACTTTCCATCCTAATGAAGAACTCAATCATATTATGGTCACTCTTGCCCAAGGGGCCACGCACAACAAGACTGCTAACTAACCCTTCCTCATTACTCAATACCCAGTCTAGAATAGCCTGCTCTCTCGTTGGTTCCTCCACATGCTTCTTTAGAAAACTATCCCGCATACATTCCAATAAATCGTCTTCCCCTGCCAATTTGATTCACCCAATCGATATGCAGATTGAAGTCACCCATTATAACTGTGTTACCCTTGTTGCACGCACTTCTAATTTTCTGTTTGATGCCATCCCCAACTTCAATACTACTGTTAGCTGGCCTGTACACAACTCCCACTAGCGTTTTCTGCTCCTTAGAGTTTCGCAGCTCTACCCATATCGATTCCACATGCTCTATGCTAATGTCCTTCCTTTCTATTGCATTAATCTCCTCTCTCACCAGCAACGCTACCCCACCTCCTTTTCCTTTCCATGTATCCCTCCTGAATATTGTATATCCCTGGCTGTTCAGCTCCCAGCCTTGGTCACCCTGGAGCCATGTTCCATGATCCGAACTATAGCATGGTCATTAATAGCTATCTGCACCTTCAACTCATCCACCTTATTACAAATGCTCCTCGCATTGAGACACACAGCCTTCAGGCTTATTTTTACAACACTTTTACCCTTTATACAATTCTGTTGACAAGTGGTCCCTTTTGATTTTTTCCTGGATTTGTCTGCCAGCCACTATTAATTTTCACCTTGCTACCACTTGCTTCTATTGTCATTTTATACCCCTCTTTCTCTCTGCTCACACCTTTAAGACACCCACCACCTCTTATTCTCTGTTTATTATTTTTTTCTTCTTCCCCCCATACATGTTGGGTCTAAGTGCTTCCCTTCTCTGCCTCCTGCCTCAGACACCGTCTCCAAGCTATCTCTATTTGAGTCCCTCACCCCAACCTACCCCAGTAGCCTTTGCAAATTTCCCCGCCAAGATACAACAAAAATTCATATGTCAGGCTGTTATTCATTGACTACAGCTCGGCATTTAACACAGTCATCCCCTCCAAGCTGGTTACCAAACTTGCAGAATTGGGTCTCTGCGTATCTCTCTGCAATTGGATCCTCGACTTCCTCATTCACAGACCACAGTCTGTTCGTATTGGTGGAAATGTGTCAGACTCGATAACAATCAGCACGGGAGCACGTCAAGGCTGCGTGCTCAGCCCCCTGCTGCACTCACTCTATACTCATGACTGCGTAGCCGGTCACAGTGCGAACTCCATCATCAAGTTCGCTGACGACACCACTGTAGTGGGACGTATCACTGATGGGGATGAGTCAGAGTACAGAAGAGAGATCGAGCGACTGTCCATATGGTGCCAGCACAATAACCTGGCCCTCAACACCAGCAAAACCAAGGAACTGATTGTGGACTTTGGAAGGAGTAGGATGGGGACCCACAGTCCTGTTTATATCAATGGGTCGATGGTTGAAAGTGTCAAGAGCTTCAAATTCCTGGGCGTGCACATCTGTGAAGATCTTTCCTGGTCCAACAACACGGATGCAATTATTAAGAAAGCTCATCAGCGCCTCTACTTCCTGAGAAGATTACGGAGAGTCGGTCTGTCAAGGAGGACTCTCTCTAACTTTTACAGGTGCATAGTAGAGAGCTTGCTGACTGGTTGCATCGTGGCTTGGTTCGGCAACTTGAGTGCCCTGGAGAGGAAAAGACTATAAAAAGTAATAAACACTGCCCAGTCCATCATCGGCTCTGACCTTCCTTCCATCGAGGGGATCTACCACAGTCGCTGCCTCTAAAAGGCTGGCAGCATCATCAAGGACCCACACCACCCTGGCCACACACTCATCTCCCTGCTACCTTTGGGTAGAAGGTACAGGAGCCTGAGAACTGCAACAACCCGGTTCAGGATTAGTTACTAGCCATCAGGCTAGTAAACCTGGCTCGGACAAAACTCTGAACATTAATACCCCTCCATCTGTTATTTGCACTTTATTAATTTATTAATTAATGTGTGTATTTAAGTATATAACTGTAGTCAATGCCTACTATGTTCTGTTGTGCTATGCAAAGAAAAAATTTAATTGTCCTGTCAGGGACACATGACAATAAACTCTTTTGACTTTTACTTTGGTCCCCCTTGGGTTCAAGTGCAACCCATCCTTTTTATACAGGTCACTCCTTCCCCGAAAGAGGTTCCAATGATCCAGAAACTTGAATCCCTGCCCTCCACACCAGTCCTTCAGCCACACGTTTATCCTCCACCTTGCTCCATTCCTACTCTCACTGTCGCGTGGCACAGGAAGTAGTCCTGAGAATGTTATTTTTGTGGTCCTTTTCCATAGCTCTCTTCCTTACTCCCTAAATTCTCCTTTTAGGACCTCTTCTCTTTTTTACCTATGTCATTGGTACCAATATGTACCACGACTACAGGCTCCTCTCCCTCCCTTTTCAGGATATCTTGAACACGTTCAGACACATCCCGGACCCTGGCACCAGGGAGGCAAACTACCGTCCGGGTCTCCAGACTGCGTCCACAGAATCGCCAATCTGAACCCCTAACTATGGAATCCCCTATTACTAATACCCTCTTCTTTTCCTTATGCTTCTGAGCATCAGGGCTGCTCTCTGTACTGGAGGCCAGGATGCTGTTGCTACCCCCAGGTAGGCTGTCCACTCCAACAGCACTCAAACTGGAGTACCTATTTTCAAGGTGTAAAGTCACAGGGGTACGCTCTAGCCCCTGCCTCTGCCCCTTGCCCTTCCTAACTGTGACCCACTTGTCTACCTCCTGTGGTTTTGGAGTGAGTACCTCCCTGTCGCTCCTCTCTATGACCTCCTCACTCTCCCTGACCAGACGGAGGCCATTGAGCTGCTACTCCAGGTTCCTAACACAGTCCTTTAGGAGCCCCATCTCGACACACCTGGCACAGATGTGGATGTCTAGAGGGCTATCAGATTCCTTGACCTCCCACATCTGACATCTGCAACAGTACACTGCCCTGGCCTTCATACTCCCCGCTTAAACAGGATACAATATCAACACAATACAAAGTACACTACAAAATGCTGAAATCTGACTGCCAATCAGCTGCTTACCCTAGTCCACTTCCCACCTATCAGCGGCTTCCTCAAAAAAACCACTTCTCCGAATGGAAAATTATGGATTTTGGCAAGCCCCGCGCTGGATTTTTAAGCTTACCGGTCGGGTGTCGCTCCTCCCCCTCCTTCTCTTCCAAAGGCTCCTGTGGGCCTCTGAAAAAACAAGCCCCGCGCTGGATTTTTAAGCTTACCGGTCGGGTGTCGCTCCTCCCCCTCCTTCTCTTCCAAAGGCTCCTGTGGGCCTCTGAAAAAACAAGCCCCGCGCTGGATTTTTAAGCTTACCGGTCGGGTGTCGCTCCTCCCCCTCCTTCTCTTCCAACGGCTCATGTGGGCCTCTCTTAAACTGCTTCACCAGTAGGGTCCAGCTACATCACTATCCCAGGTCAAACTCACTTACGAAGTGGTTATGCTCATGGCGCTACTCCCAGCGCAATGGGTCCAGCCACTACTTATATTGTAGTAGGATGGTTACATCTACTAATAATATAATATTTTATGTATATGATGTAGTTAAGTAGAGTAGACCAGGGGCATCAGGTCCCAAACTATTTTCTCATGGCCTACCCCATGGACCTTTGGTTGTCTGTAGTCACTCGTTTACAACAATACATCAAGGTCACCAAGAGCCTTAGAGGATCTGCACTAGCAATGTTTGTTAGTTACTAAAAAGCTCATAAAAGGTATCTATCCAGACCATCTCTAGGTGGTCAAATGGGGTTTTGGCTTATGCAGGAGTAGATACTAATATTTTCTATCTCACTCCACTGGGGCTGCTACTACATTAGCAGCAAGGGTCATGTACGTTCCACTGGACCACATCCTAGCGGCTGCAGGATGGTCAAACAAACAAACCTTCAAATATTTTATAATAACCCATTGCCAGACCGGGTGTATTTGCCAATTCCATTTATGTTCTATTTCATTGTTTCCCCCAGGATGGGTGGGGGCACTATTATTTTTCGTTTGATGATTAAAGCATCAGCATTTTTAACAAACTATGTCATGGCATTAATCTTTTTCACACATCCATGGTCAATTGATGCAGTGTGTGACTCCTGGACTCATATCCGGCATGAAATCACAGAGCTTCAAAGTCTTCACGTAGTCATTCACGTGACTGAAGTATAACGGGGACACCTTCCAGTTGGGTATGGTTGCCCAGCCTGCAGCTGTCTCTGTCTTTTGATCTTCATTTTTAGTGTGTTAAAAAGTGTTTTGTTTGGAGTATTCTTTTTTATGTGGTGGGTGGGGGGGGGGGGGGGGGGGGGGTAGGGGGGAGCTGTTTTTCCTGGTTCCTACCTGGTTTGAGATCAGCTTTTCTCCAGGCAGCATCTTCGACCCGTCCTTGCAGCCTACCAACGGGTCAGGAGCGGCATTTCCTGAGGGGACCGCCCAGAACCTCGACTTCGGCGGCGGTACAGCGCTGGAGCGCTATCACGGAGCGGAGCGGGCGATGCCTTGCCCGGGTCGCCGCGCTGGAGCTCCAGAATGCTGCGACCACAGGTGAACATCGCGAAGCTGCGGAGCTGCGGGTCTGTGGAGAGGCCAGCTGCGGGCGGAGGCGCTGATTTTAACATCGGGAGTCTGGGATCTCTCGTCGAGATCGCCAGTGGTGGAACTCCGTCCAACGCAGCCTGTCAGCTTCGGAAGAGCGGCCTGTCAGCTAAGGAAGCAGCCGTTCCAGGTGCCCCAAGCCGCTGAGAGGGTTCTCCCGGCGCCGGAGCACCATCACCGGGCGAGAAGGGCTTGAACTATCCGGCAGCCTTAACGGCGACTGCGCAGGCCTCAATAGGCCCGACAAATGGTGAACAAGGGTATGGGGATTGGACTGTGCCTTCCCTCATAGTGGGAACCATTGTCGGGGGATGTTTTTTATGTTTATTGTAAAATTCTTTAATGTTGTGTCTTATCTTTATCTGTGTACTGCATGGCAAGTCAAATTTCACTACACCAATTGGTGTATGTGATAATAAATGTCCTTTGTATCATTTGTATCCTTTGTAAATAGTAAGATTAAACAAGCTTACCAGTTTGAAGTTTGATCTTTATTTTATGAGGAATTACGATGATAGATTATGTGCCCATTGCTCCCACCCTCATATCATAAAGGTCATCTGGTAGTTCTAGTCATCTATAATCTTACTATGTTAGTTCAACAACTGATATCTGTGATTTCACACCACTGCTTTGAAGATTGACGCGCATGCGGGTTGACCGCCTTCTTCACGTAATCGCTCATCGTTACTCCTCAGTAAGTAACTCCTGGTAAGTTCTGATTTAATCTCACTATTTTAAATAATCTAAACACAATGTTAGCTGTTAGTGAAAATGGAAGAGTTTGATTAAAACTGATTTTTTTTCTTGTAGTATTTTTTATTTGGTGGTGGGTATTGTTTTGTATTGTAAATATTATTTTTATAAATAATTGATTTAAATTATTTCTGGTTAAAAAAAAGATGTAAAGCCACAATTCCACCTGTGTGAACTCGCTATTTTAAATTGAACACCGTTGCTGCTCTATCTCTCAGATAAGATGACCACACAAAAAACATCTCTTGTAAATTATCCAGTAACTTGCGTAATCTATTTATTTTAACATCCCCAAAATATGATTCTCTTAGAAGCTAGTTTGTGTAGTCTCACAGTTTCTTTGTCAATTACTTATTTTCTTAGTCCAATCACAAAAGCTGTAATTTGTGAACTTTCATGTTCAGTCTCAGTACATTGATCTGCTTAAGAAGATAATCATTTTCATCCACTAGACCAGGGGTTATCAACCAGGGGGGGGGGGGGGGGGGGGGGGGGCTCCCTCCAGGGGGGGATTTCAGGTTTTCAGGGGGGGAATTGGGACCACAGATTAGCAAACTCAAACTGTTAGAAATAAAGGATTTTCAGTATTATATGCATATTATTTTAAATGCAATTTTTGAGGCAGACAATCTTGGAATGGAGGGGGGGGGGATGACATTCTGACATATGGTGAAAGGGGTGCATGGGGCAAACAAGGTTGAGAACCACTGCACTCGACATTATGTGCTCCAGACATTATGTAATTCATCCCCTTGCACCACCGAGCACCAGGCTTATCCTCTTCCAGCTGGTGTTTGTGATTTGCAGTCTTCTCCTATGTAGTTGCCTGTGGCATAAATACCATTTGACATATATTGCTTTAGGTCTTCTTTCCAGTAAAAGTCAGCTTGTTTGTCCTTGGCAGCCTTGCAGACTTGTCTTTTTCTCCTCAGGATGTCTGTGTCTGTACTCAATGCTGTGACAGGTTTCCCAAAACAACACATTAATCTAAGTGACTAGGTCCTCATGATGACAAATAAGACAAAAATATAGGCTTGTAGTCATTTTATACTTAGGCAAAATGTTTCTCAGTTCCATCTGAAGAGGGTCTTAACCCAAAATGTTACCCATTTCTTCTCTCCAGATATGCTGCCTGTCCCGCTGCGTTAATCCAGCTTTTTGTGTCTATCTTAATTCCATGGTATTTTGTCAAATTTTGAAGGGCAGCCCAGTGGCACAGCTAGAGCCACTGCCTCAATTCTGACCTCAGGTGCTGTCTGTGTGGAGTTCGCACATTTTCCCTGTGACCATGTGGGTTTCCTCTAGGTGCTCTGGTTTCCTCCGACATCCTAAAGACATGTAGGTATTTTGTAGGTTAATTGGCTTCTGCAAAATTGGCCGAGTGTGAATGGTGTGAATAGAAAAATGGGATAACATAGAACTCATGGGGACAGGTCATCAGTGGTCAGTGTGGACTCGGTGGGATAAAGGGCCAGTTTCCATGCTGTATCTCTCAAAAAATGAAACTCAAAATCTTCCTGTAGTGCTCTCATATGAACAAGCTCATAAGTGCAAAATAGATAGACAACCTAATTGTTCCCAAAAGAAACACATCAGCTATTTTTGTCTTATTTATTTTTAACATATGATTTACAAAGGCATTCAAGAAATTCAATCCACCACATTAATATTTATTAATCAATGAATTTACAGATCTTTGGCTATGCCACATTTTGAGCCCATTAAAAACCAAGCAAATTGGGCAAACACTTTGCAAGCCAACAAAACTCATTTTCGGAGAGCCCTTTAAAAGCCAAGCCAATTGGGCAAACACTTTGCAAGCCAACAAGAAACATTTTCTGAGAGCCCTTTAAAAGCCAAGGCAATTGGGTAAACACTTTGCAAGCAACAAACACATTTTCTGAGAGCCCTTTAAAAGCCAAGCCAATTGGGCCAACACTTTGCAAGCCAACAACACACATTTTCTGAGAGTCCTTTAAAAGCCAAGCCAATTGGACAAACAGTTTTCAAACCAACAAAACACATTTTCTGAGAGCTCTTTAAAAGCCAAGCCAATTGGGCAAACACTTAGCAAGCAGCAAACACATTTGCTGAAATCCATATCGAGGGGACTCACCGTGGAGTAGACATGCGTTCAGTGTTGTTCGCAGCTCAGAGAGCCGCGACCCTTTCGCTTCCTCCGTCTGGCAGAGACTGAGTGAGGCACGACACTTCTGGGATTTATAGTCCCTCCCCCTGCCGCCAGTGGGGGCAGCAGAGAGAATGGCGATTTAAAAAAAAACATTAAGAACTCTGATTTTTCATCGATGGCATAAATCCTCCAGTTCAGTCCGGCGGAGGGGGACTGAGCGTGGTGGCCAAAAATGACGGCCGTAAGTGGCGCCGTTCTCTCGGAAATCATGAAACAGTAAGTCGAAAGCAGTGAAGATCTTAGTTTTAGTAATATATATATATATGTATGTATATATGTATATTTGTATATATATACCTATATACCTATATACACATACATATATATATATATATATATATATATATATATATATATATATATATATATATTTACAGATATATATATATATATATATATATATATATATTTACAGATATATATATATATATATTTACAGATATATATATATATACATATACATATATATATATATATTCACAGATATATATATGTGTGTGTGTGTGTGTGTGTGTGTGTGTGTGTGTGTGTGTGTGTGTGTGTGTGTGTGTGTGTGTGTGTGTGTGTGTGTGTGTGTGTGTGTGTGTGTGTGTGTGTGTGTTATTGTTTAAATTCCATCACATATGGAATGTTTTTCTACAATCTGCCATTCCTGCAATATGTTCAATGTGTTAATCCTATAACAGGGGTGACCTGTTCAAAAGAGATGGGTTGCACCTTTATTGGAAGTAGATTGACATTCTGGCAAACAGGTTTGCTCGTGCTTCACGGATAGGTTTAAACTAAAAAGTCAGGGGGTGGAGTCAACAACGTGGATGTTTATTTGTACAGCTAACGGGTGGGCAGTGTAGAAAATGTCACGTTTAAATTAACAGGGGGATGGGACCGAACGTAAGGAGACGTGAAAGGAGGACAGAAAAAAAAGGCAGAATTGAGATAAGAAAAACTAACCTGAAAGCTTTGTGCTTTAATGCCAGGAGCATTCGAAATAAGGTGGATGAATTGAATGCGCAGTTAGTAGTTGGAATTACGGAGACATGGCTCCAGGGTGACCAAGACTGGGACCTAAACATGCAGGGGTATTCAATATTCAGGAAGGATAGATAATGAGGAAGGATTATTTAGCAATCTTTTTGTGCAAGGCCCTTTGGGCAACAGTGACCATAATATGGTGGAATTCTGCTTTAGGATGGAGAGTGACACGTTAATTCAGAGACTGGGGTGGGGGGGGAAGATTGCAACCTTCACGTGGTTCACCCTGTTTCAACTAATGCAATCAACTCAACATGCACAGACGGAAGATCAAATAGAACAAGTTGTCCAACTTTAGGCTGTGCACGCCACACGAAAGAAGAAGAAGAGACTAGGGTCCTGAACTTGAATAAAGGAGAATTTAAAGGTATGAGACGGGAATTTGCTAGGATAGACTGGCAAATTATACTTAAAAGTGGAGATGCAATTGCGAAGATTTGAAGACAGCATGGATGAACTCCAGAAAATATAAAACTGGGAAAGCAATAGACAATAGACAATAGACAATAGGTGCAGGAGTAGGCCATTCGGCCCTTCGAGCCAGCACCGCCATTCAATGTGATCATGGGTGATCATCCACAATCAGTACCCAGTTCCTGTCTTCTCCCCATATCCCCTGACTCTGCTACTTTTAAGAGCCTAATCAAGATCTCTCTTGAAAGATCCAGAGAACCGCCCTCCAATGCCGTCTGAAGCAGAGAATTCCACAGACTCGCAACTCTCTGTGTGAAAAAAAGTTTCCTCATCTCCGTTCTAAATGCCTTACGCCTTATTCTTAAACTGTGGTCCCTGGTTCTGCACTCCCCCAACATCAGGAACATGTTTCCTGCCTCTAGCATGTCCAAACCCTTAATAATCTTATATGTTTCAATAAGTTAACCTCTCATCCTTCTAAATTACAGAATATATAAGCCCAGCTGCTCCATTCTCTCAGCATATGACAGTCACGCCATCCCGGGGATTAACCTTGTGAACCCTCAATAGCAAGAATGTCCCTCCTCAAATTAGGGGACCAAATCTGCACACAATACTCCATGTGTGGTCTCACTAGGGCCCTATACAACTGCAGAAGGACCGCTTTGCTCCTATACTCAACTCCTTTTGTTATGAAGGCAAACATGTCATTCGCTTTTTTCACTGCCTGCTGTACCAGCATGCTTACTTTCATTGACTGATGAATAAGGACCCCCAGATCCCATTGTACTTCCCCTTTTCCAATGATGACACCATTTATATAATAATCTGCCTTCCTGTTTTTGCTACCAAAGTGGATAACCTCACATTTGTCCACATTAAACTGCATCTGCCATGCATCTGCCCACTCACCCAACCTGTCCAATTCACCCTGCATTCTCATAGCATCCTCCTCACAGTTCGCACTGCCACCCATATAACCATATAACAAGAATTACAGCACGGAAACAGGCCCTCTCGGCCCTTCCAGTCCGTGCCGACCCAGCTTTGAGTCATCTGCAAATTTGCTAATGTTACATTTAATCCCTTCATCTAAATCATTGAGGTGAAAATAGCTGCTGTCCCAGCACCGAGCCTTGCAGTATCCGAATAGTCACTGGCTGTCATTCTGAAAGGGACCCATTAATCCCTACTCTTTGTTTCCTGTCTGCCAACCAATTTTCTATCCATGTCAGCACTCTACCCCAATGCCATGTGCCCTAATTTTGCCCACTAAACTCCTATGTGGGACTTTATCAAATGCTTTCTGAAATTCCAGGTACACTACATCCACTGGTCACTTTTTTAGTTACATCCTCAAAAAATTCCAGATTAGTCAAGCATGATTTCCCTTTCGTAAATCCATGCTGAGTCAGACCGATCCTGTTACTGCTATCCAAATGTGCTGCTATTGCATCTTTTATGATTCACTCCAGCATCTTCCCCACCACTGATGTCAGGCTAACTGGTCTATAATTCCATGTTTTCTCTCTCCAGCCTTTCTTAAAAAGTGGGATAACATTAGCTACCATCCAATCCACAGGAACTGATCCTGAATCTATAGGACATTGGAAAATGCGTCCACGTCTAGAGCCGCTTCCTTAGGTACCCTGGGATGCAGATCATCAGGCCCTGGGGATTTATCAGCCTTCAGTCCCATTAGTCTACCCAACACCATTTCCTGCCTAATGTGGATTTCCTTCAGTTCCTCCGCCACACCAGATCCTCTGGCCACTAGTACATCAGGAAGATTGTCTGTGTCCTCTTTAAGGGCCTGTCCCACTTAGGCAACTTTTTATGCGAGTGCAGGAGACTCTGCGTTCACCTCATGATCACCATATGGTCGCCACATGTTCGCTGGTGGTCTCTGGTGAGTCTCCTTCATGGTCGCAAGGAGTTCCCACATTCTGGGAACTAGTTGCATCCTCAGTATGGTCACATCAAATTTTTCAACATGTTGAAGAATTTGTTGCAACCAAAAATTGGTCACCATGGAGTAAATCGATAATCCTGTAGTCGTAGGTGCAGTTGTAGTGGGGTAGCCATTTAATTATGGGTAGACGAAGTAGTCATAGGTAGTTTTAGTTCATCGCCTTTGCTGACTGGGCATTTTCATTGGCTCATTGGGGAAAAGAAACGTAAGCACAAGTTTTCAGAACCAAGGATAACCGACCGGTAATGTTAAATGCCCGCCATACTTCACAGCTGTGTATCTCTGGCCTATTAAAAGCTGTCTGGTGTAGCGGCGCCCACTGGCGCAGGCATATATCGAACCCGGCGCTCAGAAGCCACGCTCACGTGACTCGGGTGGGGCTGCTTGTTTTGCGCGGTTTTTCACTTGCGCGCGTTAGTTCAGCGCTGACCACCATTGTGGGCAGAAGTGTCTGAAGAACCTGTATACTGGATATTGAACTTTTGAATAAAGATCTGTTTAAAACTCCAGTAGTCGTTCCTCGGACAACTAAATTGGTGACCCTGACCTGTCTAGCTGTCATTAAACAAGCAGAATTATGCAGGAAGAGAGTGTTCCCGCAGAATCGGCCAGCACCAGGCAGGGCCATCAAGCTGCCAGCCTTTTGGCCTGATCAACCTCAGGTATGGTTCACCCATGTTGAGGCACGGTTTCACCTACATCGCATTGACGCCGACAACACCATGTATTTCCATGTGGTGGGAGCATTACCACAGGACTGTGCCTCGAGGCTGTTGCCTTATATCAGAGACCCTCCGTCCAGCAGCAATTATGATGGGTTGAAGGCCCTGTTATTCCACGCTTGCAGCCTTACACATAGAGACAGGGCGGCAAGGCTCCTACACATGGACATTATCGGTGACCGAAGGCCATCAACGATTATGGCAAAGATGTTGGCCCTGATGGACGACCACCGCCCTTGCCTACTTTTCGAACATGCTTTCTTAGAGCATATGCCTGACGAAGTACAGCTAATGCTCGCAGGAGCTGATTTCAGCGACCCGCAGCGGCTCGAGGAAGGAGCCGACAAACTGTGGGCGCAAAGACGGTGGGATGTTTACGCTTTTGCCCGCCCCTGGTCGCACAACTGGTGCAGCCGAACCAACAGCGAGGAGATGAAGAGGAGACCCAGCCCAGCGCCGAAGAGGAATCGCCGTGGCCAGTGGTCTACAGTCAACGCAGATAGTGGTACTACCACCAACGATATGGACCTGTAGCTCGAAGATGTCGGAGCCCCTGTTCGTTTCCGGGAAGCGCCCTGGCTGATCGTCCATAGAGGCCCCTGGGCTTCCCCGTTGCACATGGTGCCCAAAGCGTCAGCGGGCTGGAGACCTGGCGGTGATTACAGCCGTCTGAATGCAGTCCTGAACACCCAGGATTTCTCGGCCCATCTGGAAGGTGCGACTATCTTTTCAAAGGTCGACCTATCCTTGGGTATAATCAAATCCCGGTCCACCTCGACGACATCCCTAAGATGGCCACCATTACCCTTTTCGGCCTTTTTGAATGGCTCAGAATGCCTTTTGGTTTGATGAACACTGCTGAGGCATTCCAAAGGTTAATGGATCAGGTTGGCCAGGGTTTGCCGTTTATTTTCATCTCCCTGGATGATATCCTGATATCTAGCAGCTCACAGGCACAACATGTCAAGCATCTCCACCTGCCTTTTGAACGGCTGCACAAGCACGGGTTGGTGATCAACCCTGCGAAGTGCCAGTTCGGATTGTGTCCTATCCCTTTCTTGGGCCATAACATCACCTCTAGTGGTGAGCAGCCATTGCCCGAGAAAGTCGACGCCATCCGTCGTTTCCCGCGTCCTCTATCGGTTAAAGGTTTGCAGGAGTTTATCGGGATGGTTAATTTCTACCACCGATTCGTCCCGTCTGCAGCCGCCATCATGCAGCCATTATTCCAATGCCTAGCCGATAAGCCCAAGGACCTGGTCTGGTCCAAAGAAGCACAGAAGGCTTTTGAGGGTGCAAAGACCACATTGGCCAACGCCACTATGCTGGGACACCCTAGGGCGTCAGCCCAAATGGCCCTCACCGTGGATGCTTCTGGCGTTGCGATAGGCGCCGTCCTCGAGCAGTGTGTAAGTAGCCGCTTGGTGCCGCTGGCATTTTTCAGCGGGCAACTGCGAGCCCCTGAAGTCAAATACAGTGCTTTCGACAGGGAGCTCCTTGCACTTTACCTAGCGATCTGCCATTTTAGTTATTTCCTACAGGGGCGCGCTTTCACCGCATTGACCGACCACAAGCCGCTAACATTCGCTTTGAGCAAGGTGTCTGACCTTTGGTCTGCCAGACAGCAACGGCACCTCGCTGTCTGATATTCAGCATGTGGCAGGGAAGCTGAATGTTGTGGCTGACGCGTTGTCCCATCCAGCGCTGCCCAAAGTCTCAGCGCTCAGAATAGGCGTTGATTATGAGGAGCTGGCCGCTGCCCAACAGGTAGATGCCGGTATGGAGGTTTACTGCAATGCTGAATCAGGACTGAAGCTGGTTAAAGTGCCGTGTGGCGCCTCCGGCGTCCAAGTCCTTTGCGATATCTCCACGGGCAAAGCCCGTCCCATAGTTCCGGTCGCTTGGCGGCAGCGGATTTTCAACACCGTCCAGAGCCTAGCACACCCATCCATTCGTGCCACCTCTGCCTTGGTCGTGGCGAAGTTTGTCTGGCACGGGCTAAGGAAGCAAATCGATTCAGGGGCTCGGTCCTGCATCCCATGCTAGACCTCCAAAGTGCAGAAACATGTCCACCCACAGGTCCAGGATTTTGCCGTCCCGGACGGCAGGTTCCTGCACATCCATTTCGACCTGGTAGGTCCCTTGCCCTGTTTGCGTAGGGCTACCCACTTACTGACAATCGTGGAAAGGTTTACCAGGTGGGCAGAGGCAATTCCATTAACGGATACCTACCCCCCAAGACCAAGAGGTTCCAACCTCATCATTGTTAGCCGACCTTCGCGAGTGGGTGCGTGCTTAGGTCCCGGTTGCCACTTCCCGGCATGGTTCGTCTCCGGTGCATGTGCCTACTATGTTACGGGATTGTGCTTCTGTTTTTTTCCATCGAGACGCTCATCGCTCACCGTTACAGCGGGTGTTAGAGGGTCCATACAATGTGCTCAGTATTGGTGTTTCGACATTTACGTTGGATATGGTTGGCAAGTAGTTCATCTCCGTGAGCCGCCTAAAGCCAGCACACGTCAACGAGGATAGCCCAGTGACAGTGGCTACTCCACGGTGTAGAGGACGTCCACCTGCCATTTTACCGCGCCCTGCACCTGTTATTCCCGGTCGTGTTTCTACGGTCCCCTTTGTTACACCCATCCCTCGTTCGCGTTTTTTGCGCCCCTCCGGTCCAGTTTTACCGGTCCCTAATGTTACACTCACCCCGTGACCTCAGACTACGTGTTCGGTCGAACCGTCCGTTTACCGGTGCGTTTCCGTAGCATGGATTCTGCGGGGGCCATGTAGCGGTGCCCGCTAGCGCACGCATATATCGAACCCAGCGTTTGGAAGCCGCGGTCACGTGACTCGGGAGGGGCTGCTTGTTTTGCGTGGTTTTTCACTTGCATACGTTAGTTCAGCGCTGACCACCGTTGTGGGCAGACGTGTCTGAAGAACCTGTATACTGGATATCGAACCTTTGAATAAAGATCTGTTTAAAACTCTAGTAGTCATTTCTCAGACCACTAAACTGGCTTCTTAAAAGTGTCTCCACTCCTTCCCTCCCCTTCTCTCCCCCCTTCTCCCCCCTCTCTCTCTCCCCCCTTAACTCCCCCCTTCTCTCCCCCTTCTCCCCTCTTTTAAAGGACTTACCATACACTGTGCTAGCAGTGTTAACCTTCCTGTTCATCATGGTGTGTGTCTGTATCACCTTCGCTCTGCACCGTGTGAATTTCAGACAGCGCTCCCCTGTTTTCCCTGGCCCCCGCCTTTGCGATGTGTCTGTGTGTGTGTGTGTTTCACTCAGACAGTCGCTGTTCCAGATCTGGGTTTTTCAGGCGAGTGCCCGCGAACTCGACAGTCGCCAGCACACCGCTGAAAAATCGCCTAAGTGGGACAAGCCCTTTAGTGAAGACGGATCCAAATTACCTGTTCACTCATCTGCCATTTCCTTGTTCCATAAAATAAAGTCAAGAGAGTTTATTGTCATGTGTCTCAGATAGGACAATGAAATTCTTGCATTGCTGCAACACAACAGGATATTGTAGTCATAAATACAGATCAGATCAGTGTGTCCATATATCATAGAATATAGATATACACACATCAATAAACGGATAAAGTGCAATCGGCTGTTATCGTTTGTTTAAAGTTGTCTTTAATAGTCTGATGGCTGTGGGGAAGTAGCAGTTCCTGAACCTGGATGTTGTAGATTTCAGGCTCCTGTACCTTCTACCTGATGGCAGTGGCGAGATGACTGTGTGGTCAGGATGGTGCAGGTCCTTGATGATGCTGGCAGCCTTTTTAAGGCAGCGACTGCGATAGATCCCCTCGATGGTAGGGTCAGAGCCCATGATGGACTGGGCAGTGGTTACAACTTTTTGCAGCCTTTTCTGCTCCTGGACGCTCAGGTTGCCGGACGAATTCACGTTGCTCTCTACTGTGCACCTGTAGAAGTTCAACAGAGTCCTCCTTGACATACCAACTCCCCGTAATCTTCTCAGGAAGTAGAGGCGCTGATGTGCTTTCTTTATGATTGCATCGGTGTTCTGGGACCAGGAGAGATCTTCGGAAATATGCACGCTCAGGTATTTGAAGTTCCTGATCCTTTCCACCATCAACCCGTTGATATAAACGGGACTGTGGGTCACCATCCTTTCGAAGTCCACAATCAGTCCCTTGGTTTTGCTGGTGTTGGGAGCCAGGTTATTGTGCTGGCACCATTAGGTCAATTGGACGATCTCACTTCTATACTCTGACTCGTCCCCGACAGTGGTGTCATCGGCGAACTTGATGATGGAGTTTGCACTAAATCCGGCTATGCAGTCATGAGTTTAGAGTGAGTACAGCAGGGGGCTGAGCATGCAGCCTTGAGGTGCTCCCGTGCTGATTGTGATCGAGAATGACACATTTCCACCAATACGGACAGACTGTGGTCTGTGAATGAGGAAGTCTATGATACAATTGCAGAGGGATGTACAGAGACCCATATCTGAGAGGTTGGTAAGCAGCTTGGAGGGGATGATGGTATTAAATGCCGAGCTGTGGTCAATGAATAACAGCCTGACATATGGGTTTTTGTTGTCCAAGTGGTCCAGAGTGGAGTGGAGAGCCAGTGAGATTGCATCCACCGTTGATCTGTTGTGGCAGGAAGCGAACTGCTGTGAGTCCAGGTTTTTGTCGAGGTATGAGTTGATTTGCGCCATGATCAACCTCTCATAGTACTTCATCACCACAGACGTTAGTGCCACTGGTCGATATTCATTGATGCATGTCAACTTGCTCTTCTTGGGCTCCGGTATTATTGATGCCCTTTTGAAGCAGGTGGGAACTTCAGACCTCAGATGTGAGAGGTTGAAAATGTTCGTAAAAACTCTAGCCAGTTGGTTCACACAGGTCTTTAAAACACGCCCAGGTATCCCATCAGGTCCAGGCGTTTTCCGAGGGCTCACCCCGCTGAAGGATCTTCTGACGTCGGCCTCTGTGACTGTGACCGAAATGCCATCACGGCAAATGGGAGCTCGGGAATGCGCATCAGTGTTCTCAATGTCAAAGCGTGCGTAAAACACATTGAGCTCGTCAGGGATTGATGCTTCGCTGACATTTGAGCTGCCTCCTGATTTTGTCTTGTAGGAGGTGATTGCATTCAAGCCTCTCCACAGTTTCCGAACGTCTGTCTCATCCTCCAGCTTGGAGCAGAAGTCCCCTTTGGCCTATTTGATGGCCCTATCAAGATCACATCTGGACTTCTTGTAGACCTCTGTATCTCCGGACCTGAATGCCCGGGATCTGGTCTGCATAAGAATGTGGGTCTCACGGTTCATTCAAGGCTTCTGGTTAGGAAACCATCGGAAGGTTTTTGTTGGGATGCAGTCCTCCACACATTTCTTTATGAAGTCTGTAGCGACTCTGGCATATTCATTCAAGTCCATCGCTGAGTCCCTGAACATTGCCCAGTCTAAAGACTCCAAACAGTCCTGGAGTTGTTCCTCTTGTAGTCCTGCCCGACGACCATGAAGGCCTCCCCGGTGTTTACAGGTACAGTACTTACTGTACCTGTGCGCCTCCGTGAGGTCGGGGGATTCCCTTTGCTATCTTCGGGAGTTTGCAGTAGCGCTACTGCATTTAAATGTGTTAGCAGCTCTCTACTTACATCGTTTATTTCTGCAGATTCCTTGATGCAGGTGAGGTCAGAAATACTATATTTAAAGATTTCCTGTTGTGCCATTGGCAAAAATGTCAAGTTCACCTTATTCCGACTTCCTGGCAGAAACTAAAATCTGGTAGGCGCTATCTTGGATTACACCTTTTTCAGTCTTGATGGGTCCAACATTGGTCTTAACAATTTTTTTCCTCTTCACATACCTAAATAAGCTTTTACTATATATTCTTGGCTAGCTTACATTTCTACCTCATCCTTTCTCCCCTTATTGCCTTTTTAGTTAACCTTCTTGAATTTTTTGAAGCGGTAACTAGGGAAATTGATGAGGGTAAAGCAGTGGATGTTGTCTATATGGATTTCAGTAAGGCCTTTGACAAGATTCCCCATGGAAGGTTGGTTCAGAAGGTTCAATCTTTGGGTGTTAATGGCGGAGTAGCAAGATGGATTCAACAGTGGCTGAATGGGAGATGTCAGAGAGTAATGGTGGATGGCTGTTTGTCAGGTTGGAAGCCGGTGACCAGTGGGGTGCCTCAGGGATCTGTGTTGGGTCCACTGTTGTTTGTCATGTACATCAATGATCTGGATGATGGGGTGGAAAATTGGATAAGTAAGTATGCAGATGATACTAAGATAGGTGGTATTGTGGATAATGAAGTAGATTCTCAAAGTCTACAGAGAGATTTGGGCCATTTGGAAAAGTGGGCTGAAAGATGGCAGATGGAGTTTAATGCTGATAAGTGTGAAGTGCTACATCTTGGCAGGACAAATCAAAATAGGACGTACATGGTAAATGGTAGGGAATTGAGGAATGCTGTGGAACAGAGGGATCTAGGAATAACTGTGCATAGTTCCCTGAAGGTGGAATCGCATGTAGATAGGGTGGTAAAGAAAGCCTTTGGTGTGCTGGCCTTTATAAATCAGAGCATAGGAGTAGGGAAGTAATGTTAAAATTGTACAAGGCATTGGTAAGACCAATTCTGGAGTATGGTGTACAATTTTGGTCGCCTAGTTATAGGAAGGATGTCAACAAAATAGAGAGAGTACAGAGGAGATTTACTAGAATGTTGCCAGGGTTCCAGCAACTATGTTACAGAGAAAGGTTTGAACAATTAGGTCTTTATTCTTTGGAGCGCAGAAGGTTAAGGGGGGACTTGATTGAGGTCTTTAAAATGATGAAAGGGATAGACAGAGTTGACGTGGATAAGCTTTTCCCATTGAGGGCAGGGAAGATTCAAACAAGAGGGCATGACATGAGAATTAAGGGACAGAAGTTTCGGGGGTAACGTGAGGGGGAACTTCTTTACTCAGAGGGTGGTGGCTGTGTGGAATGAGCTTCCGGCAGAGGTGGTGGAGGCAGGATCGATTTTAACATTTAAAAGTAAAGTGGATAGGTATATGGACGTGAAGGGAATGGAGGGGTATGGTCTGAGTGCAGGTAGATGGGACTAGGGGAAAACAAATGGTCGGCACGGACTGGAAGGGCCGAGAGGGCCTGTCTCCGTGCTGTAATTGTTATATGGTTATATGGTTATATGGAAGCGATTGTTTGTCAATTTCTATGGTCATTATAGTGACAGCTGGGCTCCGGTGATCGGGTTCAACATGAGATCATGGTGCCTCGTCACTGCTGGAAGGCTACATGGAAGCATTTTTGTCTGCTTGCAAATTTCCAAACTAACTGTAGTTCCCAACTTGAAGGTCCCGTTTCTGTGCAGTATGAAGCAATAATGAAAACAGAACAGTACAGAAGAGTCAGGGTGTGTAGGAAGCACAGGCAGAACAGGGGCAGAGGGACAGGAGCAGAGGCTGTATGTGTGGGGAACTAGTGGTACTTCCCCAACTCTACCCCCACTCTACATCTCTTCGTCTCACCACACAGACCATTGACTACAACTGCATTTCATGCTGCTTCGGGAAAGCAGCCAACTTAACTAAAGACCTTTCCTACCCGGGCCATTCCTTCCGCTCCCCGCTCCCATCGGAAGAAGAAACAGAAGCTTAAAACCGCGCATCAGTAGAATCAGGAATGCATTCTTTCCCTCTCTTATCAGGCTTCTGAATGGTCCTAGCATATGTTGGGGGACCGTCCGATTCTCTCTACCACATTGCGTCCATTGGACTTTGTCTCTGAAATTCAGCGCTAAAATATTGAGAACGACAAGATCTGCATTTTGTCTCTGTCCCGATCTATATACTTGAATTTAGTTTACTTCTATTTATGATCTGATTTGACTGCATAGCATGCTAAACATAACTTTACACATGAAAGTAATAAATCTAAACCGAATGTTGTTTGTATCGGGTAGTTGTGCATCGTCGGGGCGAGTTTGTCGGCAACAAGCATCTTTCTGAAAGCAATGAATGCTGAGGGCAAACCTTAACAACCTGAATACGGACTTCCAGAAGGATCTTGACAAAGTCGCAATACGTGGTGTAAAATGAATATTGAATGCATGTACATGAGGTCAACAAAATATTACACAATCTTCGTAAATGCTTGTGGGAAAGTAAATAGTGCCCCCCCCTCTAGATCACAGTCACAGTCATCGGTAGCCACAGTCACCCGTAAATAAACCCACTACATCCAATATGCGACTTTTTATGATCATGGATGACAATCCATTTAACCTCAGTGCAAATTCAAATGAAGGTTCCTGCTCCTGCCTTCTGCTGTCACTTTCAACGCCGCTACTATTGGAGTCTGGCCTCGGGTAACTCCATTCCCACCTGGGAAATGAAAAGTTACCATTGACGGTGCCACGGTCGACTCACGAGTCACTAAGGTAAACGCATGGGCCACTACGTTATTACAACAAGTTTAAATGTTTCCATTTTTAACTTGAACAGTTAATTTGACTCATGGAAAAAATCAAACATGTTTGATTTTTTTCACGAGTTAACAAGTTTCCCGAGTACCTGCCGTTAGCGCCATGAGTCGCTAAGTTGCTCGTGCGAGTTCCGACATTCCCACTACGTGATCACCACGAGTGAAAACTCGGGGTCACTCGTGTGCCAACTCGCACCGTGAGACAGGGGTTTTAGTCTTGTTTAAAAGCCAAATTTAGCAGATGGTGGAAATATGAAAAAAGGAGACAAAGAATGCTGGAAATATTCAGCCGGTCAGATTATATATGTGGAGAGAGTAATAGAATTAATTTTTCAGACTAATGTCCTTTGAGCGAAACTGTTCAGATTGTTGTTTGTCTTCTGGTACGTTGCTGGCCTCTAAAGTCTAAATTACCTTCATCAATTCAGTTACACAGGCAATCAATTTGGAAGGATTGTTTCAAAATGAATAAACGTTAGTTTATGCTTGTTTTATGAGTATGTATTTACCATTGTTTTTCTTTTAGTGGGTCTTGACAATGATGCAAAATAAACATTACAAGCTTAGTTGTGGAGGTAAGATGATAATTCTGTGAGCAGCAAAACAAATGATGAAGTACATCACCTACAAGGGTGACTGCTTTCATAACATATCAAAGCCTTCAAGCTTTAAATAGCTGCAGAAAGAGAAAAACAATCAATCTTCATAAAGCTCCCATAATGCAGTTGATTTTACTGTGGAATGTTCTTGGAAAGTTTATGCCCAGCCACATCACCAATTCTCTCACATTCTGGCAGACTCTCTTGGACACCAAGGATAACTTTTATTTCACTTATATGCAGTGTAGCTAGGCTTCTGTTTTTGCAGAAGATTTCTGACTTCTGGTGCCAGTGCCAGAATAATTTAACATTCACAATTCCAAACACAATTTCTATCCAAAGGCCACACTTTCACATTTAAGGTTTCATTCCAGGTTGCATTTGTTTACATTTCAGACTTTGGAGAATTACTATTATCAGTGGTCCCACAATTAAATCAAATTGGAATCATTCAGTATCTCCAGACCTACCCAGTAGTATTTCTTGAAATCAACTTTTCAAAACAAGCATTGTGGAGAAATATTAGTTCTTGGTTATCCTTCTATATCAAAAGAGTATTTCAATTATCATGATATAGAATGAGGTTTAAGAAAGAACTGCAGATGCTGGAAAAATCAAAGGTAGACAAAAATGCTGGAGAAACATAGTGGGTGAGGCAGCATCTCTGGAGAGAAGGAATAGGTGACATTTTGGGACAAGACCTTCTTCTGAAGAAGGGTGTTTTAGAGTGAGAGAGGATTCACTTTACCTTCTAACTACAGTAGTAAACAAATAACATGTAGAACAAAAACAAGAAGAAATAGTTTTCCTATCCCCAATGTTTCTGGTATATTCAGAAAATAACCTCCTTCGATTTGTCTATTGCCACCTTATTTCATTTTGCAATATGAAATTCAGTTTCTGTTTTTTTAAATATCTGATCTACCTTCAGGCCTTCTCTTTTTGTCTACTGTTATCCTCATCCCTTTCCCCACATCTGAAAACTTGTATTATCTCTATTTTTCCCAGTTTAATGAATGGAGATCAACTTGTAATATTATTTCCAATGCTGTGTGCCTTGGCTTTAATCCAGATGTTGCCATTCCTACATCAGGACATTCCAAAAATTATTTCAGCTAATTGAATCATTTTCAAATATGAATACAACTTTACCTCAAGAGATTTGCCATCAATTTGTCCAAGCTAACTTCTATGAACACTGGATGATTTACTTTTCAGTGAGGTGATCGGAGATGGGCAGAATATGGGATATAACTGCCCTATTTGTTGGAAGAAGGTTGGAAGAAGGTTATGCAACTCTTAAAAAGCATTTCAGAGAGCTGAGGGAACCTTGGTGTTATATCTCACTCAAAACATGGGCTTACAGTAAAGATGAGTGGTTTTAGCACCATACTGGAAAGTCTGTTT